>SJYQ01003289.1:175488-231045 GCA_006410935.1 Redunca redunca
TTAGGCAATATGACAGCAAATGCACAAGCAACAAAAGAAAAAAATAAATAAATTGAACTTCACTGAAATTAAAAACTTTAAAAATAAATGTTTTTTGTGTGTTTCAGAAAACAAAGTGAAAAAATAAAACACAGAATGAGAAAAAATATTTGTAAATCATGTATCTGATAAAAGACATATCCAGAATATGTAAAGAACTCTTATAAGTCAACAATAAAAGACAAATAGCTCAATTTTAAAATGGGCAAAAGACCTGAATACACATTTCTTAAAAAAAAAAAGTCCAACTAGTACATAAAAATGATCAACACTTTTAGTCATTAAAGAAATTCAAATCAAAACCACAATGAGATATGACTTCATACCCACTAGAATGGATAGAGTCAAACAAGCAGACAGGGGGCTTTGCTGCTGGTCCAGTGGTTGAGAGTCTGCCTGCCAGTGCAGAGGACATGGGTTTGATACCTGACCTGGGAAGAGCCCACATGCAGTCGGGCAACTAAGTCCACGTGCCACAACTACTGAGCCTGTGCACCCTAGAGCCCATGCTTCCTGCAAGGAGAAGCCCATGCCCTGCAACAGAGAACAGCCCTTCCTGCCACTGCTCAGGAAAGCCTGCACAGCAGTGAAGATGCAGCCAAAAAGATAATGAAATAAATTCGTTAATTGATTTTTTTAAAGCAGACAACAATAGTTTGGGGAAAGATGTGAAGAAGTTGGAACACTTACACGTTGTTGGTAGGAATATAAGATGGTGCAGACTTTGGAAAAGTCTGTCAGTCCCTCAAAAAAACTAAACATAGAGTTATATGACCCAGTAAGTTCAAACCTGGATATTTACCCAAGAGAACTGAAAATATCTGTCCTTCCAAAGACTCATTAAATAAAGTTTACAGCAACATTATTCATATTAACCCCAAAGTGGAAACACTAGTGTTCATTGATGTTCATCAGCTGATGAGCAGATAAACAAAATGTAGCTGTGGATCTCTACAATGAATATTATTTGGCCGTGGAAAGGAATGATTGCTGATAAACACCACAACATGGGTAAGCCTTGAAACATTACACTGAATGAAAGAACCCAGTCACAAAAGGCTGCATACCATATAATCCCATTTATATGAAATGTCCCAAATAGGCAAATCTGTAGATACAAAAAATAGACTGGTGGTTGTCAAAGGCTGAGGGGAAGAAGAAGGAAGTCACCGCTAATGGATATGAAGTTTCTTTGGGATAATTAAAATATTCTAACTGGAATTAGATAATAGTGACAATTGTACAAATTTGTGGATATATCAAAAACCACTGTATTGTATATAGTCATTTTATTTAAGTAAAAATAAACAAGGCTGAGTATATACATTATAACAATAATGTAAAATTTAGATTAAATTGACAAAGTGTAGAAAAAAATCCAACAATTCAAAACTGATACAAGAGAAAAGAAAATTGTTAATAGTCTTATAGTCTTATAGCTGTTGATTAAACTGAATACGTAATTTTAAAACTTCACACAAAACCCCAAACCCAGATGGCTACACTCTTGCATTTTACCAAATACTTATGGAATAAAAATAAAAATCAGACCCACAGAAACTCCTCCAGACAGATAAGAATAAGAGAAAACTCCACCTGATCAGGTCAGCATAACCTTGATACCAAACTTGATAAGACCTTATGAGAAAGGCAAATTACAGGGCAATCTCACTCATTACATTGATGCAAAAATCCTAAACAAAATATTAGCAAAAGGAATCTTGTAACATAAGGTCAAGTACTATTTATTCCAAGGTTGGTTTTAACATTAGAAAGTCAATTAATGAAATTAATCACATGAACAGAGTATAAAGGAAAAAACATAATCATCTTAATTGATCTAGAAACAGCATTTGATAAAAATTCAACATCTATTCATGATTTTAAACATACTTTTAGAAAACTTAAAACAGAAGAAAAATTTCTTAATCTGATAAAGATTACCTATTAAAAAAAACCTAGGGAAAATACCATGCTTAATGATGAGATGTTGAAAGCTTTCCCTTTGAGAGCTGGAGCAAAGCAAGCTACCTCTACTGAATGTTGTGCTGCAGGCCCTGGCCAGAAAAATAGCCATTAAAGTCATAAGGGGGGATGTCCCTGGCGGTCCAGTGGCTAAGGCTCCCCAGTCCCACTGCAGGAAGCACAGGTCTGATGCCTGGTCAGGAAACTAAGATCCTGCATGCCACACAGCATGGCCAAAAAAAAAAAGTCATAAGGACTGGGAAGGAAGGAAGAAGACTGCTGTAAGTAGTGAGTGAAACGACTATGTAAATAGGAAATCTAAAGAACGGACAGATTACTAGATTGAATAATGAATTCAGCAGTATTGCTGGATGCTGCTGCTACTAAGTTGCTTCAGTTGTGTCCGACTCTGTGCGACTCCATAGACGGCAGCCCACCAGGCTCCCCCATCCCTGGGATTCTCCAGGTAAGAACACTGGAGTGGGTTGCCATTTTCTTCTCCAATGCGTGAAAGTGAAAAGTGAAAGTGAAGTCACTCAGTCGTGTTCGACTCTTAGCAACCCCACGGACTGAAGCCTGCAGGCTCCTCTGTCCTGGGATTTTTCCAGGCAAAAGAATACTGGAGTGGGGTGCCATTGTCTTCTCCGAATATTGCTGGATAAAATCCAGTAAAAACAAACTATTTCTATATATATGTTGGCAACAAACAAAAGATGAAAATTTTAAACAGGCACTGTTTACAACAGAATAAAATGTTTGAAAACCTAGAAATACATCTGAAAGTGAAAGTGAAGTCGCTCAGTCCTGTCCGACTCTTTGCAACCCCGTGAGCAGGAGCCTGCACCAGGCTCCTCCGTCCATGGGATTTTCTAGGCAAGAATACTGGAGTGGGTTGCCATTTCCTTCTCCAGGGAATCTTCCCAACCCAGGGATTGAATCCAGGTCTCCTGCATTGTAGACAGACACTTTACCATCTGAGCCACCAGGGAAGTCCAGAAATATATCTAACAACAGCAAAAAGAGAAATGCCTCATTGAAGAAAACTGTAAGATCATTCTTGAGAGAAAAGTGAAGATTTAACTAAATGGAAAGATATTCAACAGAAGACAGTAACGTTATCGATTGTCTCCCAAATGATCTGTGCAGTTAATGCAATTCTGATAAAAGTTTCAATAGATGTCTTTAAAAAATATTTATTTATTTGGCTGCACTGGCTACAGTCTTAGCTGTAGCATGCGAGATCTAGTTCTCTGACCAGGGACTGAATCTGAGCCTCCTGCCCTCAGAGTGTTTTGGCCCTTGACCACCAGGGAAGTCTCTGAAAAGATATTTTTATGTAGCCTGAAAGGCTCATTTTAAGCTGTAAAGGGATAAAAGTAGACAAGAAACTCTTGAAGAAGAAAAACAAGGTGGGAAGACTTGTTCTACCAGGAGTCAAGAATTTTTACAAAGCTCACAGTAATTTGGCATTGTGCAGTAATAGACAAACTGCAAATATATGATGAAAACAAATAAAGAGCCCAGAAGTAGACCCATCCATATTTGAACACTTGATTTATGACAAAAGTGACACTGCAAAACAGTGGGAGAAAGAAAGTATTTTCCATAAGTGTACTAGGTCACTTAGATATAAATGTGAGGGGGAAAGAAGAGAAATTCACCCCTACCTCACACCATGCACAAATAGTAATTCCAGGGGGAAATCGAAGAGAACTAATCTGATGTTCATGGCTAGGAAAGCTCGATACTGTCAAGATGTTGGTTTTCCTCAATGTGACATTTAGATTCAAAGCAATTCCAATCAAAATCCCAGTAAGTTATCTTGTAGATATTGACAAACTGATTCAAAAGTTTATATGGAGATGCAAGAGACCTAGAATAGCCAAAAAAATATTGAAGGAGAAGAACAGGGTTGGAAGACTTATGCTACCCAAATTCAAGACTTACTATAAAGCTACAATTACCAATACAACATAATATTGGTGAAAGAATAGACAAATAGATTAATGGAACAGAATAGACAGCCCAGAAACAGACCCATATAAATATAATCAACTAATCTTTGAGAAAGTGCAAAGACAATAAAGTGGAATAAGATAGCCTTTTAAACCAGTGGTGCTAGAAAAACTGGATATCCACAAGCAAAAATATGAATCTAGACACACACCTTATGCTTTTCACAAAAATTAAATCAGAGTGAATCACAGACATAAATGTAAAACTTGAAAGTATGAAACACCCAGAAGATAAAATAGAAGAAAACCTAAGATGACCTTGTCTATGGTGATGACTTTTTAAATGCAACACCAAAGGAAGAATCTAGGAAATAAATAATCGATAAGCTGGACTCCATTAAAATTTTTTTAACTTTTTATTTTGTATTGAGGTACACTGATTAGCAAATAATATTGTGATAGTTTCAGGTGAACAGCAAAGTGACTCTTATACATGTATACATTTTCCCCAAAACCCCCCTCCCAGACAGGCTGCCAGATAACAGTTAAGCAGATTTTCATGCACTTTACAGTGGGTCCTTGTTGGTTATCCATTTTAAATAGCAGTGTGTACATGTCCATTACAAACTGCCTAACTAGGCCTTCTCCCTCTTCTTCCCCTCAACAACCATAAACTCTTTCTCAAAGTCTGTGAGTCTTTTATGTTTTGTAAGTAAGCTCATCTGTATCATTGTTTTTTTTTTTAGATTCCACATATAAGGGATGTCATATAATATTTCTCCTCCTCTGTTGACTTACTTCACTCAGTATGACATTCTCTAGGTCCATGCATGTTGCTGCAAATGGTGTTTTTCATTCTTTTTAATGGCAATGGATTCCATTAAAATTTAAAACTTCTACTCAAAAAAACAAAACAAAACAAAAAAGTTCTGCTTTTTCAAAGACAATGTCAAGGGAATGAGAAGAAAGGCCAAGGCTGGGAGAAACTATTTGGCAAAAGACACATCTGATAAAGGACTGTTTTCAAAATATACAAAAACTCTTAAAACTCAGCAATAAGGAAAGAAACAATCAATTAAAAAGTGGGTCAAAGACTTTAACAGACACTTCATCAAAGAAGTTATGCAAATGGAAAATAAGCATATTAAAAGATGCTCCACAACATATGTCATCAGGGAAATAAAAAGTAAAACAAGAAACTGCTCCCCGCCTATTACAATGGCCCCAACTCTGACTCACCAAATGCTAGAGAGCATGGGGAGCTACAGGAATGCTCTTGTGCTGCCGCTGGTAATGCAAAGTGATACAGGTGATTTTAATGAATACAATAAAGTGAGAGTGACCATGTGGGGCTTCAGAGACTAGATCATAAAAAGCACTAAGACTTGGGGACTTCCTGGAAGTCCAAGGGTTAAGAGTCCATGCTGCCAGTGCTAGGGGTGCAGGTTCAATCCCTGGTGGGGGAACTAAAATCCAACATGCCAAGCAGTGAAGCCAAAATTAAACAAGTACATATGTGTATATTGGCTGGCTGCCTTGTTGAGAGGACAGTCTGAGAGCCTCATGGAGAGGTCACATGGTGAGGAAATGAGGCCTCCAGCCAACAGCACAATGAGTGCCGCATCTTGGAAGCAGCTCCTCCAACCTTGGCCAAGCCTTCAGCGCCCACAGCCATATTGACAACATGACTGCAAGATCAAGACCGCCCCTGAGGCAGCACCACCTACCTGAGTGTGAAGTAAAAAAAATGTTGGCTGTTTTAATTTGTTAAGTTTTGGAGCAATTTCTTATGCAGCAATAATTTGTACATCCTGTAACATTAATACAAGAGTCCAGATGTGGATTTCTTCCCTTAATTTTGTCCTGCTTTTATGTAGTAACAGCAGGGCACGGTGGCAAAGAGCACAGGCAGTGGAGATGCATACAGCTCATCACACGTGGTGAGGCCACTGGGTAGCTGTGCCTCTTGGGGAAGGTGCTCACACTCTCAGAGTTTTTGTTGTCTTGTTTTCAAGATCGAAACATGAATTTTTCAACCAAGTGCATAGCTCTAGGCAGCAGACTCAACAATGGAATTGTATTGTTATTATTCAATATTTTGCCGTCATTACTGCAGGAGACCCGGGTTCGAGCCCTGAGTTGGGAAGATCCCCTGGAGAAGGAAATGGAAATCCACGCCAGTATTATTACCTGGAAAATCTCATGGACAGAGGAGCCTGGTAGGCTACAGTCTATGGGGTCGCAAAGAGTCGGACACGACCGAGTGACTTCACTTCACCTCTACGCAGAGAGACTTGCTTCCCTCCCACCCTATCCCCATTCAGAGCTGTTTCCACCAGACTCCTGGCCTCTGATATCAGCTCTTTTGCTATTTGATCTGGTGAGTGATGCTTGCTAAATCACTTCAGTCATGTCTGACTCTGTGCAACCCTGTGGACTGTAACCCACCAGGCTCTTCTGTCCAGGGGATTCTCCAGGCAAGAATACTGGAGGGGGTGGGCATTTCCTTCTCCAGGGTATCTTCCCGACCCAGAGATCCAACCCACATCTCTTATGTCTCCTGCATTGGCAAGTGGGTTCTTTACCAATGGTGCCATCTGGGAAGCCCTATTTGGATCTGGGATCTGTGTTTATTCTACAAGGGATTGGGGGTTTGGTAGCATCAGAGTATCATGTGGCTGGAGTCTGCCTTCCTGGAGTCCCCAGGATGCAGCTCTGGCAGAGTCCTCAACAGCCTCCCCAGGGATCACCATGCTCCTTGGCCAGTGCCCACCCCCACCTCTGCCTTCTGGGCTCCAGTTTCAGCTGGCTCCTGAGCACCTGTGCAGTGCTGGCCACTGGGCAGGCACCAGATATGAGAGATAGGTCAAAAGCTTCCATCACCAGGAGGTAATGAGTGTGTGTGGACATGATGATGCTGCATTGGGAGTGCAAGGCCAGAGGAACCCAGATCCCCGAGGAGGGAACAGCACCCAACCTGGGGGTGAGGAGGGCTCAGGAAGCAAGGATGGAAGCTTCCTCAGAAGTATGATTTGAACAGAAGGACTGGCTGTGCTAAGGGGCAGGTAGGCGCATGAGAGGGAATGAAAGTGCTGGGTGTAGGAAATGTGCTGGTGGAGGGGAGTGGTGAGACTCATTCCTTTACTTACGTTGGACCCCAAAGCAGACACTTGGCCATTTACCCAAGTTCTTCTTGTCCTCACCCTCAAAAGGTTCTTTACACAATGACGTGACCCAAAACTATTCCTGAGGGATCTGAGTTCTTAGTGATCTTGTTTATGTTGGATTATTCTGTCATCCATTAATCTTACCTTTGGACATAGCCATACCAGGGACAGTTCCTGAGGATTTCCTGTCCCCATTGTGTAGCAGTATCCGTGTAACGCTATCTCCTCTTGAAAATTAACGTCAATCTCACTAGTCAACATTTTAACTCTCTTTTCTCGTTTGTTCAGTGACATGAGGATTTCCAAATGGTCAAGTGAGGGTCTCATCTTCTAATTTAATTTAACTTAATTCTTCTGGTAGATCCATTCATTCCTTGAGTTACCAAGACTACTTAAATAATAGAGCCCCAAATTGTGGGACTACAAGACAACGTGTGGGCTAGTCATTAGTTGTATTATGAAGGAGGTGATTAGCTCTTCAACTCCTGGACCCATGTATGCTGTACCCATGTATGCTAAGAGGAAGAAACACGACCATGTATTGATAGCTGATTCAGGATTAGATTGTACAGTGTAGAATAGTCACAATGCCTGTTTTTTTTTTTTGAGACATTGTCTCTTATCTGGTGCTGTAATGGGGTCTTTAATAGGCCATCCCATTATTCAAGAAGGCCAGCTACTTTGGATTGAGCAGGAACATGGCAAATACCTATGAAAGCCCTGGATATTATTGGTCAATTGTCTTATTTTTCTTTAGGTTGCAAAATAAGCTACTTGACCGGCAGCAACGTTGAGTGATTAAGGGCACCAGTAAGTCCACAGATGATATTGCCAGCAGAAACAAAACAGATAAGGAAGGAAAACCCCTTCACAGAACTGTCTATCCCAATAAAGAAATATCACTGCCACCTCTGTGATGGAGGACACCCAACACAACCAATCTCCACCAGGGGGCCAGCTATTCCCCCATGGTATGGCACCATATTGAGGGCACTTCGTAGTGATGGTAGTCAAATCAATTTTACTTTTTAACAAAATACTTATTTTGCTGCACTGGGACTTAGTTGCAGCATGAGGGATCTTTAGTTGTGGCATGTCGGATCTAGTTCCCTGACCAGGGGTTGAACCTGGGCTCCCTGCATCAGGAGTATGGAGTCTTAGCCACTGGAACTCCAGAGAAGTCCCAAAACAGCTTTAGAGTGATCAGTTCCATGCTGTTGTGCCAACATACAACCTCATCCCTGCTATCACTGTTCCACTTTGTCAATGAGTATGTACTGGTTGCAGAAAGAGATGGACAATTAAAAACCTGCTCTGCAACAGGTATCCTCATGGGAAGCATTCACACAAGACACAAATATTATCACATGATTGGCCTGTTCTTTCTCTAAGCTTGTTATGAGTCTTTCAATCTAGCTACTTTCAACTTCCTGACCACTGTCCTTAGCTACCACCCGAAAATCAGGAGTGATCCTTACTTCATATCATCTAGAGGATCATGTGATGATGTACTGCCTGCAGTTTTGACTTTGGGAGGATTTCCCATTTCCACCATCCTTCAACACACCACTGAGTCGCTCCAGGGTGATCCATCTTCAGTTGACTGCTGCACATTGTTCAGAGCCATCTGAACAGGCCTTCAGTGCTTTCCTCAGCTGGCCATGGGGTAGGTTGAGGGAGGAGGTGTAGGTGGACGGGTGAGCCACCTATTTGTGTACCTTCCACGTGTCTCCAGGATTTGCATGAGTCTAATCCCACCGATTTGATGGTGAGGTGATCAGACAACCTCCGGCTCTTTTTGGGCAGCTCAGGTTCCTGGTCATGGTCATTTGGTCCCCCATAGGTATTCAGTCTTAACCAGAGCAAAATCTGATTCCTAATGGAATAGTTGCTCAAAGTAGAGGCTACCTCTTATTGGAAATCAAGTGAATGTGGGTCTATGTCTGGACTCAGTGATATCTGATCCTTAATGCCGTACCTCACTGATCTGGTCACTAAACCATATGGTGAATTTGAGGCCACACAGTGTGAAGTCCATTCACTTTGTTCCTCTTTTTCAAGATATCCTTGGCATTTTCATATAGATCTGTTTGTCAATTTATAGAAAATAAAAAGCCTAGTGAGATTATGACTGAGACTACATTGGATCTATAGACAAATTTGGAAAGAACTGGAATTTTAACAACATTGAGCCTTTCCATAATGACACTGATGTCTCTCCACTGATCCAGGTCTTGCACATCTTTGGTTAAATTCTCCTAAGTATTGTATACATTTTAATGGTATACTTGGAATGTAATTTAATTTCAACTGTTCACACACTGACTTATATTGTGATCTTGCTATATTAACTTTTAAATTTTTGTCATTGTTTGCAGAGATCTAGGTAAGAATTTTCTATGTGAAAAGTAATCAGTTTGTTTGAGAAAAGAGATAGCTTTGATTCCTTCTGATCTAATGTCTTTTATTTCTTTTACTTGCCTTATTGCACTGGCTAGTGCAAAACAATATTTAACACAAGTAGTGAGAATGGACAGTTTATTTCAGATCAGTCACTCAGTGGTATCCGACTCATTGCGACCCCATGGACTGCAGCACGCCAGGCCTCCTTGTCCATCACCAACTCCCGGAGTTTACTCAAACTTATGTCCATTGAGTCAGTGATACCATCCAACCATCTCATCCTCTGTTGTCCCCTTCTCCTCCCACCTTCAATCTTTCCCAGCATCAGGGTCTTTTCAAATGAGTTAGTTCTTCGCACCAGGTGGCCAAAGTATTGGAGTTTCAGCTTTAGCATCAGTCCTTCCAATGAATATTCAGGACTGATTTCCTTTAGGATGGACCAGTTGGATCTCCTTACAGTCCAAGGGACTCTCAAGAGTCTTCTCCAACACCATAGTTCAAAAGCATCAATTTTTCAGTGCCCAGCTTTCTTTGTAGTCCAGCTCTCACATCCATACATGACTACTGGAAAACCATGGCTATGACTAGATGGAACTAGGTTGGCAAAGTAATGTCTCTGCTTTTTAATATGCTGTCTAGGTTGGTCATAACTTTTCTTCCAAGGGGCAAGCATCCTAATTTCATGGCTGCAGTCACCATCTGCAGTAATTTTGGAGCTTCAAAAAATGAAGTCTGTCACTGTTTCCATTGTTTCCCCATCTATTTGCCATGAAGTGATGGAATCGAATGCTATGATCTTAGTTTTCTGAATGCTGAGTTTTAAGCCAACTTTTCACTGTCCTCTTTTACTTTCATCAAGAGGCTCTTTAGTTCCTCTTCACTTTCTGGTGTCACCTGCATATCTGAGTTTATTAATATTTCTCCTGGCAATCTTGACTCCAGCTTGTGCTTCATTCAGCCCAGCATTTCTCATGATGTACTCTGCATATAAGTTAAATACTCAGGGTGACAATATACAGCCTTGACGTACTCCTTTCCCGATTTGGAAACAATCTGTTGTTCCATGTTCAGTTCTAACTGTTGCTTCCTGACCTGCCTATAGATTTCTCAGGAGGCAGGTCAGGTGGTCTGGTATTCCCATCTCTTTAAGAATTCTCCACAGTTTGTTGTGATCCATAGTCAAAGGCTTTGCCATAGTCAGCTGAGCAGAAATAGATGTTTTTCTGGAACTCTCTTGCTTTTTTGATGATCCAACAGATGTTGGCAATTTGATCTCTGGTTCCTCTACCTTTTCTAAAACCAGCTTGAACATCTGGAAGTTCACGGTTCATGTACTGTTGAAGCCTGTCTTGGAGAATTCTGAGCGTTACTTTGCTAGCGTGTGAGATGAGTGCAATTGTGCAGTAATTTGAGCATTCTTTGGCATTGCCTTTCTTTGGGATTGGAATGAAAACTGACCTTTTCCAGTCCTGTGGCCACTGCTGAGTTTTCCAAATTTGCTGGCATATTGAGTGCAGCACTTCCACAGCATCATCCTCTAGGATTTGAAATAGCTCAACTGGAATTCCATCACCTCCACTAGCTTTGATCGTAGTGATGCTTCCCAAGGCCCACTTGACTTCGCATTCCAGGATATCTGGCTCTAGGTGAGTGATCACACCATCATGATTATCTGGGTCATGAAGATCTTTTTTGTATAGTTCTTCTGTGTATTCTTACCACCTCTTCTTAATATCTTCTGCTTATTTTAAGTCCATACCATTTCTGTCCTTTATTGTGAACATTTTTGCGTAAAATGTTCTCTTGGTATCTCTGATTTTCTTGAAAAGATCTCTAGTCTTTCCCATTCTATTGGTTTCCTCTATTTCTTTGCATTGATTACTGAGGAAGGCTGTGAGAGTGGACATCCTTATTTAATTCCTGATTTAAGGGGGAAAACAAGAGGTTTACACTATGATAAACTAGAAGCTGAGCCTTAAAACAGAACTGAAATCATGCGTGATATGTCCTCTGACCATAATGGAATTACACAGAAACAAATGTCAATAATATACTGCTTCATGTAAAATTCAGGAACCTTGAAACTGTACAGAAACATTTATGGGCATATTTTGAATATATTGCAGGTTTGGTTTCAGACCACTACAGTAAAGTGAATATTGCAATAAAGTGAGTCACAGACATTTTTTGGTTTCCCAGTACATATAAAAGTTATGTTTACACTATACTGTACACACCTTAATGTATACATCTTAATTTAAAAATACTTTATTACGGCTTCACTGAATCATAGTATTTTTGCAATAGTAGCATCAAAGATCACTGGTCAGAGATCATGGTAACAAATATAGTAATAATGAAAAAGTTTAAACTATTGTGAGAATTATCAACATGTGACAGAGACATGAAGTGAGCAAATGCTCTTGGATACATGGCACTGATAGACTTGCTTGATGCAGGGTTGCCACAAACCTTCATTTTATTAAAAATCTCAGTATCAGGGAAGCACAATAAAGTGAAGAGCAGTAAAATGAGGTCTGCCTGTACTTTGCCCATGCTTTATATTCTAGTTGTCACATGTGATACATCTACCTGTGTTATAAATCCCACATAAACAATGTTATGATTTCTGCTTTAGGCAATCAAATGGATTTTAAAGACTAAGATGGACAATATTCTACTATATTTATCCACATATTTCTTTTTTATTTCTTGTGCTCTTCTTTTCTTCCTGAATAATTCTGATATTACTCCTTTTCAGTAGGAAGATGGTGTTTGCATATCATGTAGTGCACATCTGGTAGCCATGAATTATCTAAATTTTTGTTTATGTGAAAACTTCTTTTTTTTCCCCCATCACTGTTTAATAATATTTTTACTGAATAAAACATTCTGGATTTTTGTCAGCACTTTAAAGATGACATTCCATTGTCTTTGGCTCCCATTCTTCTTGATGAGAGGGTAGCCATAGATTTTGTCACTGAGTTTTTGAATATACTTTTACTTATTCATTTCCAATTTTGATGCCTTGTACTTCATTCTGATGCCTAACTGCTGTGGCTAGGACTTTTAGTACAATATGGAACAGAAGTAGTGAAAGTAATCATTCTTCACTTGTTCCACATCTTAGAGGAACAGCTTTCAACCTTTTAGCATTGTGTATGAAGTTAGCTGTGAATTTTCCATAGGTTGAGGTAGTTTTCTTCTATTCTTAGTTTGCTGAGTATTTTGGTCACTAGAGAGTGTTTGAATTTTATCAAATGCAATTCTGTGTCAAATGAGATAAATGTGCAATTTTTGTCCTTCATTCTGTTAATGGGGAGTATTCAGTGCAGTTCAGTCGCTCAGTTGTGTCCAACTCTTTGCGACCCCATGAATCGCAGCACGCCAGGCCTCCCTGTCCATCACCATCTCCCAGAGTTCACTCAGACTCACGTCCATCGTGTCCGTGATGCCATCCAGCCATCTCATCCTGGGTCGTCCCCTTCTCCTCCTGCCCCAATCCCTCCCAGCATCAGAGTCTTTTCCAATGAATCAGCTCTTCACATGAGGTGGCCAAAGTACTGGAGTTTCAGCTTCAGCATCATTCCTTCCAAAGAAATCCCAGGATTGATCTCCTTCAGAATGGACTGGTTGGATCTCCTTGCAGTCCAAGGGACTCTCAAGAGTCTTCTCCAACACCACAGTTCAAAAGCATCAATTCTTCGGCGCTCAGCCTTCTTCACAGTCCAACTCTCACATCCATACATGACCACAGGAAAAACCATAGCCTTGACTAGACGGACCTTAGTCGGCAAAGTAATGTCTCTGCTTTTGAATATGCTATCTAGGTTGGTCATAACTTTTCTTCCAAGGAGTAAGCGTCTTTTAATTTCATGGCTGCAGTCACCATCTGCAGTGATTTTGGAGCCCAAAAAAATAAAGTCTGACACTGTTTCTACCATTTCCCCATCTACTTCCCATGAAGTGATGGGACCGGATGCCATGATCTTTGTTTTCTGAATGTTGAGCTTTAAGCCAACTTTTTCGCTCTCCTCTTTCACCTTCATCAAGAGGCTTTTTAGCTCCTCTTCACTTTCTGCCATAAGGGTGGTGTCATCTGCATATCTGAGGTTATTGATATTTCTCCTGGCAATCTTGATTCCAGCTTGTGTTTCTTCCAGTCCAGTGTTTCTCATGATGTACTCTGCATATAAGTTAAATAAGCAGGGTGACAATATACAGCCTTGAGGTACTCCGTTACCTATTTGGAACCAGTCTGTTGTTCCATGTCCAGTTCTAACTGTTGCTTCCTGACCTGCATATAGATTTCTCAAGAGGCAGGTCAGGTGGTCTGCTTTGGCATAGTCAATAAAGCAGAAATAAATTTTTTTCTGGAACTCTCTTGCTTTTTCCATGATCCAGCGGATGTTGGCAATTTGATCTCTGGTTCCTCTGCCTTTTCTAAAACCAGCTTGAACATCAGGGAGTTCATGGTTCACGTATTGCTGAAGCCTGGCTTGGAGAATTTTGAGCATTACTTTGCTAGCATGTGAGATGAGTGCAATTGTGCGGTAGTTTGAGCATTCTTTGGCATTGCCTTTCTTTGGAATTGGAATGAAAACTGACCTTTTCCAGTCCTGTGGCCACTACTGAGTTTTCCAAATTTGCTGGCATATTGAGTGCAGCACTTTCACAGCATCATCATTCAGGATTTGAAATAGCTCAACTGGAATTCCATCACCTCCACTAGCTTTGTTCATAGTGATGCTTTCTAAGGCCCACTTGACTTCACATTCCAGGATGTCTGGCTCTAGAGTATACCAGTGATTAATTTTCATATGTTGAACCATCCTTGCATTCCAGGAATAAATCTCATGTGGTCATGGTGAACATTTCCTTTAATAGCTGTTGAATTTGGTTTTCCAGTGTTTTGTTGAGGATTTTTATCTCAATATTCATACAGGATATTGGTCTGGTTTTTTCTTATAATGTCTTTGCCTGGCTTTGGTGTCATGGTAATGCTGGCTTCATAGAATGAGTTAGGAATTTTTCCTTCTTTAGTTTTTTGAAAGAATATAAGAAGGACTGATGTTAGTTCTTTTCTGAATGTTTGGTGGTGCTCACCAGTGATATCATCTGGTCTTATGCTTTTCTTCGTTGGGAGGTGTTTGATGTTTGATTCAATCTCCTTGTAAGTTATAGGTCTGTTCAGATTTTCTATTTCTTCATGATTCATTCTTATTGGTTGCATGTTTCTAGGGATTTGTCCATTTCATATTTGTCCATTCATTTGGGGGCAGGGTATACAATTGTTCATTGTACTCTCTTGTAAACTTTTTTATTTCTGCAAAATTGGTAGTAATGTCTCCTCTTTCATTTCTGATTTTAGTTACTTGACTCTTTTTTTTTTGTCAGTCTAGTTAAAGTTTTGTCAAATTTGTTGATCCTTTTGAAGAATGAAACCCTTGGTTTCATTGACTCTCTTGATTGTTTTCCTATTCTCTATTTTATCTCTTCTCTAATCTTTAGTATTTCCTTCCTTCTGACTGCTTTCTGCTTTAGATTTATTTTGTTCTGTTTCTGGTTCCTTGAGGTGTAAAGTTAAGTTGTGTTGAGATCCTTCTTTTTTAAAATGTAAGCAACAGAATCTCTTTTAACACTGCTTTGCTGCATCCTGTAAGTTTTGATATGTCATGTTTTCATTTTTGTCTCTTTCTAATTTCCTTTTTGATTTTTTTCTTCACCTATTAGTTGTTTAAAATGTGTTAATTTCACATATTTGTGAATTTCATGGCTTTCCTTCTGTTGCTTTATGGTTTCATTCCATTATTATAAAAATAATGCTTTTTATGACTTCAACTTTTTAAATTTATTAAGACTTGCTTTGTGGCTTAACAAATTGTCCATCTTGGAGAATATTTTGTGTGCACCTGAGAAAATTGTGTATTGTGCTGTTGTGGGTGGATGTTCTATGCAAGTCTATTAGGTCCCATTCACCTAAAATAATGTTCAGGTCCTTTATTTCCTTGTTTACTTCCTGTGTAGTTGCTCCAGTCATTATTGAAAGTGGGATTTTGAAGACTCCAAGTGTTATCTTAGTTGTCTTGGTTAAATCTCTGTGAGTAATCATAGTCCAATAATTTGCCTCCCCACAATTTTTTGTTTTGTTCTTTTATTGTAAAGTTTTTGCTTTGTTTTTATACATGTATCATACACAAAAGAGTGCATATATGATATATTGACATTTAAAAACTAAAACCACCACCCATTTCCCTCCATTGGCACTTACAATATTAATTTTTTTTACATAGTTCTATGTCTCCTTACAATGTATTATTTAGTTTGCCTGTTTTTATACTTTTTATAAGTAGAAAACAATTATTTTGCAACTTGAGTTTTTCCTTTTACCATTATGTTTCTGAGATTTAACCATGTTGATGTTTGTGACTGGTTTTTTTATTTCATTTTCACTGCTGTGTTTCTGTGTTAAATTTACTTAACCAAAAATTATCTATTCTACAGTCAAAGATGGCTATTGCTTGTATTATTTTTTGTTCTTTTTTTTTAATGTTTATTTACTTATTTTTTTGACTGTGCTGGCTCTTTGTCACTATGTACGGGCTTTCTCTAGTTGGGGTGAGCCAGCTTCATGTTGTGGTGGCTTCTCTTGTTGTGGAGCACGTGCTCTAGAGTGCATGGGCTCAGTAGTTGTGGTTCGAAGGTTCCAAGGCATGTGGAATCTTCCTGGACCAGGGATTGAACCTGGGTCCTCTGCATTGGCAGGCGGATCCTTTACCACTGGACCACTAGGCAAGTCCACTGCTACTTTTTAATAAATGAACACATCTACTCTGACCCCTGATGCACAAGTTCAAGACTTTCCCTGGGGAGTATACTCAGGGGTAAAATTGCTAGGGCTTGGGATGTGCACATTTAACATTTTCTACAGTGGCTTGCCAATCTACGCCATCCTCAGGACTGTTGTACAAGCGACCAACACTTGGTATTTTGTACCTTAAAATTTTTTCCAGGATGTGAAATTTTATCTCATGGCCTAGATTTGTATTTTCCTGACTACTAGTTAGGTTGAACAATGTTTTATATGCTTATGGGCCATTTGTGTTTTCTATTCTAGGCAATTTCTCTTCAATTATTTTGGCCCTTATTCAACTGAATGCTTTATCTTGTTCTCACTAATTTATGGGAATTCTTAATATATTCTGGACACTAATCCCGTGACAATTATCCTGTGATGACTTTTTTTAGTCTGCAAACATTGAGCCCCATAACTGCAGACCTCTATGCTCTGTCTACCCAAAACCCCCTTGGCCCACCCTTTTTGCCCATCCACCTGGGCCCATCCCCCTCTGTGCCTGCCTTGATGCCATTTGAAACAATAGGGAAGGCAACACCCTTAATCACATCCTTAATCCAGTCTTTCTGGTGAGTTTGCCCCCTTCATCTGGCAGAAAAGTCTCACTAGAGTAAAAAGGATGAAAGGCCATTTTTTAAAAATCTCTGGCTAAGACTGTTTCTTTACAATCATTGCCCAGCATGGTGAGAGCAGCAGAATTCTTGAACTCTGCGAGACTTCAAATCAGTGCCCTCGAACAGCTTAGAATTCAGACTGTAGGTAGAGTGGTATTTTCTCCCTTCTTCACCGGTTGGCTCTCATCTGGGTTTTCCTTTTCTTATTGGACTTGACTCAAGGCAGCCGGAATGAGCTGAGTCAACACATGCCAATGCCCTCTTTCCACTATGTGCACTAACCTACAGACTTGACTGGCACAGAATCCAGCTTCTGAAAGACCACAGGTGGCGACTTGACAAATGTTTCACTACCACATGTCTAAAGGCAACAGCTTTCTAGCCTGTCACATCTTTACTTTCATAGCCTCAAACCCAAGCCTGTCCATTCAGCCAATTTAAAGTTTTTAGATTTGTAATTGCAGCCCCGAGTTACCAAATAAGGACCAATTAATTGAACCATCAGAATGGGCGTTCCGGGACCAATGGCCCGCGGGGCCCTGGACCTTATGACGACTGTCTTCATAGATCACGTGGGCTGGCTATCGCCCAATGTCTGGAAGACAGTGAAACCTACACAGGCAAGAAAAGCAGGCACCAGGGCAACTAGGCAAAAATTGAACTATAAGTACTGCCTTGGTGGCTGGGCATTTTCAGAGGTTGAGTGTGTGTGACTGAGATGTAAGTGAGTATGGAGTCCCAATCCTCAGTTTCCTTCTTCCCGAGGAAAACGTCGGTGAATGCTAGGTCGTGTTAGATTCTTTGCGACCCCGTGGACTGTAGCCCGCCAGGCTCCTCTGTCCTTGGGATTCTCCAGGCAGGGATACTGGAGTTTGTTGCCATGCCCTCCTCCAGGGGATCTTCCCCACCTAGGGATCAAACCAGCATCTCTTAAGTCTCCTGCTTTGGCGGAGAGGTTCTTGACTACTAGCGCCACCTGAGAAATGGCCTGAGATGGTCAAAGCTATTCTCAAGAGTGTGCAAGAAGCCTCCAGTGTGGGGGGCTCGAGTGCACAGGGAAACTCAGGCATAGGGACCAGCTGAATATGGGGAATAAATGTTCTAGGCCTAGGGAACCAAAGAAGGGGGGAGATAAGGATTCTTCCTCTGACATCACCCGACTCCCCATAGTCCACTGGGGAGGATGTTGAGATTTGGGGCAGGAGAGTTCTCCTGCCAGGACTAGCCGCTGAGTAAGGCTCTGATGAAAGACAGCACTGTTGCCTGCTTGTAGGAGACAGAGTGGTCTATGCTGAGCAGTTGAGTTGGAGGCTGATGTGATGCTTTTCCTCTCTTTGCTTAACTGGAATTTGTCCAGATAAAAATGAAGATTTTTACATGAGAGCTTTGCTCCAAAGAAATGGGACATTACTCTTCCTGGCTGCTCATGATTCTCAGGTGACTGAGAAATTTCCGGGAATGGTGGAGGCCAAGTCCTCATACTGTGCAGCGGTTCCCTGGGGAAACCCACTCATTAATTAAAACACTTGCTTGTCCAGGGGTCTCAAATAAGAATTGGCTATTGATCAATGTGAGCACCCATGGTGGTCTTGGACTGCTGAAGGGAGTTGCTGAGACACGTAAGCGGGCCGAGACGACTCTGGGCTGACTCCTGGAGGTGTTAAGCTCACATGCAGCACACTGGCCCACCACACAATTTCACTAGGAAAGTTTACCCATGACAAATTCAACTTAAAATGGGAAATAAAATCCCTCAAACACAGAAACACGGGGCATCAGAAAACAGCCTCCAACACCAACCTGGTTTATGCATGTACAAAACTTATTCTTGCAGGTATCTACTTGGAATTAAAGGAAAATTTTTGTCCTAAAAATAGCCAAAATGGGCTCTTTTACTGCATAGACAGTTGTTAAAGAAAGCTAGCTAGAGATAATCTAGTAAATTTTAACCTGTGAGCTCTCTATGTTTGTCTATAGGTATGTAATATTATGCTTTACCTATGGATGATATTATCAAAATTATTTTGTAAATAAGCACTGCTTAATTGGCTTGAGAAAATCAAGAGCTTATATAAATTCTCAAAATACAAAAGATAACTGGTCAGAATTTTAGATTCATGAAAACTAAAAAAAATATTCAATATTAAGTTAATATCTGATGTTAAAGTGTTAATATAGCCATGTCTTTAGACTTCCCTGGTGGCTCAGACAGTAAAGCATCCGCCTACAATGTGGGAGACCTGGGTTCAATCCCTNGCCTCTAACACCAACCTGGTTTATGCATGTACAAAACTTATTCTTGCAGGTATCTACTTGGAATTAAAGGAAAATTTTTGTCCTAAAAATAGCCAAAATGGGCTCTTTTACTGCATAGACAGTTGTTAAAGAAAGCTAGCTAGAGATAATCTAGTAAATTTTAACCTGTGAGCTCTCTATGTTTGTCTATAGGTATGTAATATTATGCTTTACCTATGGATGATATTATCAAAATTATTTTGTAAATAAGCACTGCTTAATTGGCTTGAGAAAATCAAGAGCTTATATAAATTCTCAAAATACAAAAGATAACTGGTCAGAATTTTAGATTCATGAAAACTAAAAAAAATATTCAATATTAAGTTAATATCTGATGTTAAAGTGTTAATATAGCCATGTCTTTAGACTTCCCTGGTGGCTCAGACAGTAAAGCATCCGCCTACAATGTGGGAGACCTGGGTTCAATCCCTGGGTTGGGAAGATTTCCTGGAGAAGGAAATGGCAACCCACTCCAGTATTCTTGCTTGGAGAGTCCCATGGACAGAGGAGCCTAGTGGACTACAGTCCATGGGGTCGCAAAGAGTCGGACACGACTGAGCAACTTCACTTTCACTTTCAATATCAATTAAGATCTGGTGGGCAATTCAGGGCTGAAATAATGTCTTTATGATGTCTTCAAGGGTTACAATTCCTTTTGTACTTCTGCTCAATGTTAGAATGGGCGTTTACCCTTCATAAGATAGCTGCCTGAGCTCCAGCCTTCACAACTGCCTTCAAGACAGCCAGGAGCACGAAAAGGCAAGGGTAAAAGGATATCAATCAATTGTTCCAACTGTCCCCCAGGTTTCTTTGCCATATAAAATGTTTAAGCACTTTTTTTTAGGTGAGAAAGAGGATATTCAGATTTCTCTATTAGGTTCAACAGAATATAATGTTGAAGAATGCTACTATGTGGAGTAAGTAGTGACACATTGATACAAATGTTAAAAGAAGGAACACTTAATCTGTAAAGAAACGTATAATAACAACTTAAAGCTTCATCAGCAGGACTTATTTCTGTTGAAAACACTAAGATATACAACCACCCGGAATTAAAATCAACTTCTGAGGGTATGAAAAGGGAGGCATTGCCAACAAGATGGAAAAATAGTATTTGCTGAGTTGTAAATATGAGTTTTCCATAAGACATACATTAATTTCCCCCAACTTTGAAATTATTGAGGAATAATTGAGAAATATAATTTTGTATATTTAAAGTGTACCATGTGGTGATTTGGCACAAATACACTATGGAATGTACCAAGATCAAGATAATTCACACATCCATCACTCCCCCTAATTAAGGACATTCATAATGATTCAAAACAAATCTTGCAAATACAAAATAAAGCCTAAATCAGGGGCCAGGGAATTCAAAATACACCAGCAAAAAGGCAAGGCAATAAACTCAGAGTCTAGCTTGTCAAATATTTCCTACATGAATATTATGTACAGAAGCACTTTGCCAATTTGTACCCAGCGATTTCTTCTGCAGCTGACTGGGGCCCAGACACTAAATACAAATGTGTGTGCAGAACCAAATCATTTTCCACAGTCAAGGGGTAATCAACAGATCATGGAAAAAGATAAGGTTTTATACCTTTCTTGCTTTATCATAATTCCAAATATGCATTTCAGGGTGTAATTTTGTTTTTGAAGAGACTTCCCTTAAATATATGATCTATGATTACAATAACCATTAATAAGATGAAACTTTAGTTTCAAGGAGATGACCCACATCACCCTATCTTAGGATCATGACTTTGTGGAACACACTGAAGTCAGTTCACCTTTTAAGGAATTTCCCCAAAAGTTCCACCTACCAACTTCTATCACATCTCATTGGTCAGAATTTAGTCATGTGGTTACCTCTCCATTAACCACAAATAACAGCCTGGGAAATGTAGGTTTTCACCTGGGCACAGATTGCTAGGCCCCAACAAGATCAGAGCTTCTGCTTCTTCTTTGTCTTGACAAAGAAGAAGGAAAGAAGAGATATTAGATGGGTAATTCTAACTAGTTGGGGGAAGAACAAAATTTTGTTCCTGCAGAATTGTTAGAAGTACTGAAGAAGCAAGTCTAGGCAATGCTCCCAGAAACAGTCCTGCTTCACCGGTTTGATTAATCTCAGAAACACTTTTTCTGCCACCCACGCCAGCAAAATGGATGACCTCTATCTAGCCTACTCCTTCATATCACTTCTAGATCAGAGCCTTGATGAGTGCATCTTATTGGTGGAAACTAGGTCATAGATCTGCAAGGGGGCTGGGAAATGTAGTTTAAAAATTTGACCTTAAGAATGTGGGATTCACAGTTGTGATAAACCAGCATATACCACTGATTTTAAGACACGTGGGTTTTTTTTCTTCACATTTTCATCAGGATGCTTCTGACTGTTGGTGATAGCTCTCAGCCATTTGGCAGTTTTGTGATGAGCTCACATTGTACATACATGTTAGTACTTCCTTATAGTATAACGTTGTGAAATTATCTTTATCAAAAAGGTGCAGATGATACCATATGATCCTGCAATCCCACTCCTGATGTTCAGACAAAACTAATTTAAAAAGATATATGCATCCCAGTGTTCACTGCAGGACTATTCACAATAGCCAAGACACGGAGACAACATAAATGTCCACAGACAGATGAATGGATACGGAAGATGTGGTGCACATATACAATGGAACACTACTCAGTCATAAAAAGAAACGAAATAATATCATGTGCAGCAGAATGGATGGACCTAGAGATTATCATTAAGTGAATTAAGTCAGACAAAAACAAATATCATATGATATCACTTGTATGTGGAATCTAAAAAAATGACATAAATGAACTTATTTACAAAACAGAAACAGACTCACAGACATAGAGAACAGACTTGTGGTGGCCAAGGGAGAGAGGTCTGGGGAGGGATGGGTTGGGAGTTTGGGATTAGGAGATGCAAACTATTATATACAGAATGGATAAACAGCAAGTTCCTACTGTAGAGTACAGGGAACTATATTCAATATCCTGCAATAAACCATAATGGAAAAGAATATGAAAAAAGAATGTATATAAATTAATCACTTTGTGTACCCCAGAAATTAATACAACATTGTAAATCAACTATACTTCAAAATAACTTTTTTTAAAAAGGGATAAACAGTGCTCCCAAATGCTGCACCATCAATGCTCCACCCCTGAACGCAGGATGCAGAACCTACAAGAAACATCTCTTCATTAAAACAGGACCCAGAAGAGCCGTACCTGAAAACATAGAGAACATCTGGAAAGAAGTGAAGTGACCTCCCTTACTTATGTTCTCCATTTTTATGTGTGCACAAGAGAGACAGACACCTCCCAAAAGAAAAGATCTTTCAAGAAGAACCAAATGCAAATTCTAAGTGATAAGAAAACATTGTATCAAGTTTAATTCCCAGTGTTTTCTCTTCTTGGTTCATAAAATAATGGAATACCTTACACTGATGACATCTTAGATTCAGTGAAATATTCTGTTGAGCGCGGGGAAGGGGTCAAAAGACTCTAGGGCAACCAGGGCAAAGTCTGTGTTGGTGAGCAGAACAGTGAGGAACTGTTCCTCACTCCTGACCACCGGGGGCAGCCCAGGAGGAGCGGGGCACGTGCCAGTGAACATGGGGCCCTGGACCTGTGGACAGTGTGCCTGGTTCCACTGGGTCAACTCTCGGGACTCCTCAGGCCACACAGGGCAGAGTGTGTGTTCTGGCCAGTGGACCAGAAATGCCTCCTATGTGTACGCAAGGCCTGGAAGGGAAGCATGGCTTCCTGGGAGCCCCATGCTCCTGCAGGTGGAAGCAGAAAGCCAGGGAGCAGCCCCAGGGTGAAGAATCCTGCTTCTTCCTAGGGCTTGGCAGGTCATGGAGCCCTTCCATGCCCACTGTGTCTCTGCTTCCTCACAATTCCAACTCCACCATGGGACTGCATGTTCGCTTGCACACTTATCTCCCTGTACCAAACCTTCAGCTCTGTGAGGATGAAGGCTACCTGTGTGGTTGCCCAATCCGCAGTAGAACTCAACAAATACTCATTAAATGAATAGAATGAATGAATATGCTAATGGATGACAGGGACGGGATGAGGACAGTGAGACTCAGAGAAGCCCCTGGTGAATGGTAGAGCTGAGGGTTTTGCCATCTTCCCCTCTTCCCTGTGCATTTCCCACCTGCACAGGCCCTCCCAGGAGCAGACTCTGAGGTGGAGATCAGGTGCAGGAAGTTTTATGGGGCAAGCTGTTAGCATAGATGTCAGTGTATGTGTAAATGAAGTGCAGGGAGGGGAGGGCTGAACTGCAAGACAGATGCAAGGAAGGCTTCAGCCAACCCCACGGCAGCTCTGAGCCTGGGAGAGCCTGGCTGGGACACAGGACCTGGGCCTTTATATGTTACATTGACCAGACCTTGGGTGTAGGCAGTCCCAAGAAAGGGGACATGAGAGTGGAGGGAAAGTTCCAGAGAGGTGCCCAGCTGTATGTCAGTAGCCAGCATCCCCAGGGGTGGGCAAGAGCAGGGCAGGTGTTTGGACCTCAAGAGAATGGCTGGACAGCACCCCGCAGCATCTACACACCATCTCGAGATAGGGGAAAAAGTCATTCTGGAAGAGGGGCTGTGTGCATTTTCACTTAAAAAAAAAAGCCTGCCATTTCCATCTTGGCGGGTCTCAGGAAGGTAGACATGCTGCTAGTGACTCCAGACTTTATGGGAATGTGAAGGAGCATCTTTGAGAGCCAGTGAAGGTCTTGATAGAGGATCTGGCACCATGTGAAGGAGACAACAACATGTGTAACTGGCTGGTGGGATTCCAAGGACAAAAGGGAAGCAGGGTGTGATGAAGAGACATGGGAAGTCAGGAGACCTCAGCTCATGCTGCAGGTTGCCCTCCACACTGTGTCTTGGCAAGTCCCTCACCCATGTGCCTCTGTTTCTTCATCTGTAAAATGGGAATAATATTTCTTGCCTAGTGCCCCTGTCAGGGTAAGACAGATACCAATCTCCCCCTGAAATCCATTTTCCCATCTTCCTTGGTAAGAAACCCCTGAGTTTTAGCTGGGCCTGGGCCATACCTTAAGAACTATATTTCCCAGTTTCCCATACAGCAAGGTGAGGCCAGATGATTAGGTTCCAATCATTGTAAGGAAGAAGAAGAGGTGTGAACATCTTCCTTGAAGAAAGAAGGAGTTCCCTTTTCTGTACCTCTTGCTGGCTGGCAGGAGTGCTGTCAAAATGGCTGGAGTTCCAGCAGCCATTTTAGACTATGTTGTGACCTTGCAAATGCAAGGTACATGTGGCAGAGAAACAAGGTATAAGAAGGCTAGGTTCTTGACACTGTGGAATGTAAGGCACTAATTATCTCTAGAACTGAGTTTCACAACCTGAGCCCAACTGACATTCTGTATCAGATAATTCTTTGTGTTGGGAACCTGTCTTGTGCATTGTAAGATGTTCACCAGCATCCCTGGCCTCTACTCACTAGATGAGACCCCACCCCCTGAGCTGTGACGACCAAAAATGTCTCTAGAGATTGCCATGTGTCCACTTCGGGGGTCAAGTCATCTTGGATTGAGAGCCACTACTCTGGACCAGTCTAGTCTGTCCACTAGGAATATAATGCAAGCCACATATTTAAGTTTAAAATTTATAATAGTAGTCACATTTTTAAAAAGTAAAAATAAGCAGGTGAAATTAATTTTGATAATAAAGTGTATTCAACTCAATGCAGTCATTTCTCAATATCTCCAGAGGATTTGTTTCAGGATCCCTGCAGATACCCAAATCCAAGGACATGGAGTTTTGGACTCACTGCACACTTTGGAATATTCAAGAAGTAGTGAACACTCAGATTGGTGATCTGCAACTGAACAGCTGACTGTGCTTAGGAAGCCGGGAGATGAGGCTCTGCATCCTTGTCTCCCTGAGTCCTACCAATGGTTCCAAGAGGCAAGCGGCATGTTCATCTATAAATGAAGTCTCAGCTCTAAGAGCGTAGCGGGTGCAGTCATGTCCAGCCAAGGTGTCCTCTTCCAGGCCGAGGCGCTGACAGCACTGACAGGATCCCTCTCCGGGACTGGCCACCCTCTGAATCACTTTCCCCAAGTCCCTTCCCCTCCCCAGCAGCAACCTGTGTCTCCATGACTGATCAGTGTGAGTACACATTTCAGGCCCCCAGCTCAAACAGGATCTACAGAGGACTCACAGCCTAACTCACCCCTCTACCCACTCCTTCCCACCCTAACCCCCACCTCAAAAGCTGCTGATTCAAAGAACACTCTTCAGTAAACATTCATTGTAACTCTGCAGCAGAGAGGTTAAGTGACTTACCGAAGGCAACACAGCCACTCTACTCCCCAGAATTCAGAGGTCACCTGGCCCCTTCCTACACCAGGGGCTAGCCTGTGGCTCTTGCTTTATTGTCCCCCTAGAGAACCACACTCCTTGCTCTGCACCTTTGCAGGTGCTCTTCCTTATGCCTGAGAACCCCCTGCTGTTTTCTTTCACTTAAAGAAACCCTACCTCCCTTGAGACCCAATTCAGATTAGCCCTCCTCTCCTCCCCCAGAAAACCCACCTGCGTTACCCAACTCTAAGATCTCTGGACAGTTCAGGCACCCCTACTGTGCCTTCTGCAGACACGTGTGCCCATGGGCACCATAGCTGGGGAAGAGCCCCCGGGAGTCACACTGATGAGGAGGATGGGGCAGAGGGGAGGGGGCTAACCCTTTGGAATGCTGTGCACAATTTTATGTTATTCCTAGATTAGGTAATTGCATAATCGACTATACTGGTGATTCTCCTGTTGGAAGCGTCTCCTATGTTTATTTGTTTTTTGTCTGTGCTGTGCAATTGGCAGGATCTTAATTCCCAGATCAAGGATGGAACTGGGGTCCCAGGAGTGGGAGCATGGGGACTTAACCACTGGACCATCAAGGAAGTTCCTCCCAGTTTCATGTCAGTTCACATCAGCCAACTCAGATGAGCAGCTGCTAAGTAGCTTTTGTGTAATGATCCCATGCCACGTGCAGGGGACACATTTCCAAGGAGGATGTGGCCCCTGCCTAGGTGAGTCCAGAGCCTGGTAGGGGCACAGACTCATGGAAGATTGCTGCCTCCTCACAAAGGCTGTCAGCTCCCAAGGGCCTCAGAGATCCCAGCCTCCCCCAGATGTCGGGCGCACATAGGGTGTGTTGGGCCACAACCCCGGGCACAGCTGCCCCACCCATGCTCTGACTTCAGCCAGGGGCTGAAGGCCAGAACCAGAATAGGGTGCTGAGTCCAGAGGTCCAGAGTCAGGAGGCTTGGATTCAAACTGGGATCTCAGCCACCTTGCCTTGGGTAGGTCGTGCCAATGTTTGGAGTCTCGATTTCCCCTCCTGGAGTAATCACAGTGAACCTTGCAAGGGTTGTAGTGGAGACAGCATGTTCATGAAATTAGTGCCTGCGAAGAGTCAGTGCTCAGCAGATGAGAGCTTCCTCCCTGTTCCCTGCCTGGGGCTCTGCCCCTCAGCGGGAGTCAGGGTTCAAGGTACTGTCAGGAGGGCCCGGCAGGCCAGAGACCAGGTGCAGGAGGGCTCCCTCCTGCCAGCTCTGGGCCCATCCCGTTCCCCTGCCTGGGCAGTGTGCACAGCAGTGAGGGCGGGCCAGCCTCCACCTGAAGGGCACTGCCCCCTCTGTATCTGCAACCCACTGTCCCCAAGCCTGTGGGCATAACAGGGCCCATGGAAGAGGATCACCCCAGGAGAACATCCCTGCCCATGAGCTCCATGGGGCCCTGGGCAGCTGCTTGGGAGCAGACACACCTCTGGTCACAGCATGCTTGCCTAGCCTCCTATGAAGGAAGAAACACAAGGCCTCAGGACAGGAACTGATTGTACCCAAAGAGTAAGAATTCTCAGCTCTGACCTCGAAACCCAGCTGTGGCATTCAGCTTCCTGAGCCTCAGTTTCCTCATCTGTGAGATGGGGTGATAGGCCTACTTATCCCAAATTCCAGGGAATGGTGCCGGGCGTGGCACAGAGTAAAAGTCAATAGTCCATCATTAGTGAATTGTGGATGTTTACAAAATGAAAAGAGGGACCAATAGGCCATCGCCTGCACATCTGTCTTCTACACACTAGTCTGGGAGCCCCCAGGTCCAGGCTGGGCCTAATTGAGCCCTGCAACACCGACAACCCACAGGCAGGGGTAGGCATCCTATTTCACACAGCATGACTCAGATGTAGTCCTCAAGGCACTGCCAATCCTACTCTCAAGAGAATAAAAATCTGGGAATTCCCTGTCAGTCCAGTGGTGCCAGGGCCTGGGTTCAAACCCTCAGGAAACTAAGATCCTGCAAACTTCACTGTGTAGCCAAAAAGAAAAAAAAGGAAAACAAGAGTCAACTCTAGGAATGGAGTGAAGGTATGCAGTCCCCTAAAGGGACTGAGAGTGCTGGTCATTCCTGAGAGGCTATGCTTACTGATCCTAAGTCTCATCACCACCTTGAAACTAAGCCTGATTACACCTATTCACCAGTGGCAAGGCTGAACTTCAAAGGACCCAGTACATCATCTCTCTGTTGGTATGAGACAAACCATGCTGCCTCTTTGTGGATTAAATCTCTATCCATGTTTTCTTCTAGGCATTCCGGGCAGGGTACAGTGGGTGGCTCATTTCTGTTTCACGTGGCATCTGCTGGAGCATATCCACTGGCTCAGCCAAGACAGCCCCTGCTGGTGGCTGAAATGGCTGGGGCTCAGGTGGGCCCTTGGGCTTCCCTGGTGGTTCAGATGGTAAAGGTTCTGCCTGCAATACAGGAGACCCGAATTTGATCCCTGGGTCAGGAAGATGCCCTGGAGATGGGAATGGCTACCCACTCCAGCATTCTTGCCTGGAGAATTCCATGGCTAGAGGAGCCTGGCAGGCCACAGTCCATGGGATTGCAGAGAATGGGACAGGACTAAGTGACTAACACTCAGGTGGGCCTTGCTCTCCAGCAGGGCAGACAGACTGTCCCCTGGGTGGTCTAGAGCTCTGAAAGAATGGAGGCAGAAGCTGCCTGGCCTCTTAGGGTCAGCTGGTCCTGGAAAACCTATGTTCTGTGATCAAAGCAAGTCCTAGGAGACTTTTTCAATATGAGAGGCAGCATGGGTCTATTTACCCGACCCAGGGCCACACATCCTGACAAAGCCAGGTGGGAAAGTCAGGTCTGAGCCATCGTGATCTCCTTCCCACCTTTGGTGTTCTTTCTCCAGGCTTTTGCACAGGCTGTGAGCTTAGCTGGAGACTCTCCTCCAGCCCTAACTTCACAGATGGGCCTAACTTCCCCAAACCCATCCGTGAGGAGACATCACTTTACCTGGGAGACTTTCCCTGAGCTCCAAAATCCTCCCTGGTATTCACTCCCACTCTTCAGGAGCTCTGGACTACCCGGGGGAGAGTCAGTCTGCCCTGGTGGAGAGCAAGGCCCACCTGTGTGTATGTTAATTATCCAGTCCTGTCTGATTCTTTGCAACCCCATGGAATGTAGCCTCCCTCTATGTTCTTGATCACACTGCACTGTGATTGCTGCTCACTACCAGCACTCTCCCCTGCCTCTCCAGTGAGAATTCAAGCTGTGAAATAATGCCATTTGCAGCAACGTGGATGGCCCTAGACATCATCATACTGAGTGAAGTAAGTCAGACAGAGAAAGACAAATGTCATATGATATTGCTTATATATGGAATCTAAAAAAATGGTAGAAGTGAACTTACAAAACAGAAATAGATTCACAGGTATAGAAAACAACCTTATGGTTACCAGAGGGTAAGCAGAGGGTGGGGAAGACTGGGATTGACATATACATACTACTATATGTAAAATAGATAACTAATAAGGACCTGTGCTACTGTATAGCACAGGGAACTCCACTCAATAGTCTAAAATGACCCATATGGGAAAAGAATCTAAAAAAAGAGTAGATACATAGATATAGGTATGTATAACTGACTCACTTTGCTGTATGCCTGAAACTAACAACACTGTAAATCCACTAAACTCCAGTTAAGAAATAAAAAGCATGCAAACTTGCACCTAGCACCCAGGGGCATGTGGCAGGTGCTCTGGAGGTATTTGCCCAGTGAAGGAACCCAGGAAAGAGCTCTCTATACCACCTCAGAGTGCCTCCTGCATCAGTACTGGGCTTGCCATGGACCCTCAGACAGAGCTGTGTTCAGGATGCTTATTGGAAAGTTCCCTTGAAATTAACAACTATGTAAGGGGTGGAATGCAGGTCAGGAAGCAATAGTTAGAACTGGACATGGAACAAAAGACTAGTTCCAAATAGGAAAAGGAGTACATCAAGGCTGTATATTGTCACCCTGCTTATTTAACTTATATGCAGAGAACATCATGAGAAACGCTGGCCTGGAAGAAGCACAAGCTGGAATCAAGACTGCTGGGAGAAATATCAATAACCTCAGATATGCAGATGACACCACCCTTATGGCAGAAAGTGAAGAAGAACTAAAAAGCCTCTTGATGATTGGCTTAAAGCTCAACATTCAGAAAACGAAGATCATGGCATCTGGTCCCATCACTTCATGGGAAATAGATGGGGAAACAGTGGAAACAGTGTCAGACTTAATTTTTGGGGGATTCCCTGGTGGCTCAGATGGTAAAGCGTCTGCCCGCAATACCGGAAACCTGGGTTCGATCCCTGGGTAGGGAAAATCCCCTAGAGAAGGAAATGGCAACCCACTCCACTATTCTTGCCTGGGAAATCCCATGGACAGAGGAACCTGATGGGTTACAGTCCATAGGGTCGCAAAGAGTCGGACACGATTGAGCGACTTCACTTTCACCTTCATTTTTGGGGGCTCCAAAATCACTGCAGATGGTGACTGCAGCCATGAAATTAAAATATGCTTACTCCTTGGAAGGTAAGTTATGACCAACCTAGATAGCATATTCAAAAGCAGAGATATTACTTTGCCGACTAAGGTCATCTAGTCAAGGCTATGTTTTTTCCAGTGGTCGTGTATGGATGTGAGAGTTGGACTGTGAAGAAAGCTGAGCGCCGAAGATTGATGCTTTTGAACTATGGTGTTGGAGAAGACTCTTGTGAATCCCTTGGACTGCAAGGAGATCCAGCCAGTCCATCCTAAAGGAGATCAGTCCTGGGTGTTCATTGGAAGGACTGATGCTGAGGCTGAAACTCCAATACTTTGGCCACCTCATGAGAAGAGCTGACTCACTGGAAAAGACTGATACTGGGAGGGATTGGGGGCAGGAGGAGAAGGGGACAACTGAGGATGAGATGGCTGGATGGCATCACCGACTTGATACACATGAGTTTGCATGAACTCCAGGAGTTGGTGATGGACAGGGAGGCCTGGCATGTGCGATTCATGGGGTCGCAAAGAGTCGGACACGACTGAGCGACTGAATTGAACTGAAGGGGTGGAAAGGAAGTAGGAGTATGTGAAGGAAGCCCCCTGACAACTCTGAGTCGCCCCACGCAGAATCCTGAGGCTACAACAGCCCATTAGCAGAGATGGCCCGACTTTGATACTTTTGTCTGGGTGGTCATTGGGGCCACCCCAACAGAGGAACTACCTTGGGCAAGGCGACTCTACAACAGAGTCCTTGGGGGCAGGGGCGGAGTGCTGAGGACTGTCTGTTGTGCTTTCCCTGTGGTTGGTGCAGCAAACCCATCCTTGAAGGGAGATCTGAGTGACAGGAGAGCAGTGGGGAGGTGGTGGTCACTAAGAACTTCCCAGAGGGGGTGGCCTGCCAGCTGTCACCTTGGTTGGAAGGAGGGGAGCTGGAGAGCAGTCTGAAGGAGGATGTGACTGACCTCCATGCTTGGGGGAGCTGGAGTTCTGGATCTCTGTTTCCAAGGGACATCATTTGATTCCGTATCACCCAGGGAGAGAATATGCAGCTCATCTGTGCCAGGCAGTGGTAGTGCGGGTGTGGCTCTCGTTGGATGTAGGTCATGGTGCTTTTACCTCCACTCCCTCCTAACTGCTGCACCCCTATGACCCACTGTCTGCACTCCTTCTGGACTGATCTTTACAAAAACAAATCAGATATGCAACTCCTCTGCTGACAACACAAATTAGATCAAAACCCCAGCTCTTTCTTTGCCAGGGCCTAGGGGTCCCTCTTTGATCTGCCCCGCCCACACTCCCACCTCACCTCCTGAGTTCACCTGTGGGTCACCCAGTCCCAGGCCATGCCCAAGTAGGTCAGCCTCAGGGCTTTGCCAATTACTGCTGCCGCTGCCTGGAACCACTTTCCCTCCGGATGTTCACAGAAGCACTTCCTGTGAATTTAGAAGGCCTCAGCTCAGTGTCACCTCCTCCAAGAAGTTTTCTCTGATTATTCACTTGAGGCATTCCTTTTTCGTATTTACTCAGCAAATATTTATGGAGCACTCACTATGTCCCGGGCTTCCCTGGTGGCTCATATCATAAAGAATCCCCCTGCAACGCGGGAGACCTGGGTTCGACTCCTGGGTGGGGAAGATCCCCTGGAGGACAGCATAGCAACCCACTCCAGTATTCTTGCCCTGGCGGGCCACAGTCCATGGGGTCGCAGAGTCGGACATGACTGAGCGACTAAGCACAGCACAGCAGCACCATGTCCCGAGCACTTTTCCGGGAAGTAGGGATAACAGAGTGAGCTAGAGAGTCCAAACCTTGTCCTCTTGGAGATTATACTATACTGGGAAAGAGATCAATACTCAAGCGTAGATTAAAACAAAACACGATTTCTGAGAGTGCTGTGAAAAAGCGAGAGCAAGTTATGGGGACAGCGTGTCCGGGTCGGGGTCTCAGACATCCAAGCTCACAGCCTCCTCACCCCACCCACGGTGAGGCTCTGGGAGAGGGAAGACACCAGGGCTGCGGGGACGGTTACCTGGGCCCCACCCTCGAGGGCGGGATACGGGCAGTGCCGGGCCAGATCCCCGCCCGCAGCCTCGCTGCACGCTCGCGGTCGCCGCCCTGGAGGCGCGCTCGCTCCCGGGAAGGGCGCGCCTGTGCGGGTCACCAGGTGAGGCGGCCGCGCGACCCGGGGGCGGGTCCGGACGAGGCCCCGCCCCCCGAGCCGTCCATAAATGCGCAGGGCGGGCGGCCCCCGCTGTAAGGAGCGCTGCTGGCAGGTGACCTAGAGGTTGGCTCACCCCGCGTCCCGTCCGCCGCGCGCCTGGGTCGGGCCGGGCTCGGAGCCCCAGCCATGCTGTTCTGGCACACGCAGCCCGAACACTACAACCAGCACAATCCCGGCAGCTACCTGCGGTAAGGGGCTCGGGCCGGGGTCCGCGGGCGGGGCGCCGTCTGACGTCCGCGGGCCGGGAAAGGAGCGGCCGGGCCGGGGATCCCGAGCGCCCCCGCCGCCTCCTTACTCTGTGCCCTTTGGGGACTGAGGGAGATCTGCCCAGACTCCCGTCTGGGACAGACAGACCGACCCTGGCGAGACCCGACCCTCGGAGTTGCGGGCCAGCGCGGGAGGCGGGTTTGCAGAGCCTAGTGCTCTCGGGGTTATTCCTCCGACGACCCCGGGCGGGCGCGGAGCGCACATCTCTGGGTCGCAATCTCCCCGGGGTCTTTACACCTCTGCGTCTCTCCTCTCCCCGCTCGCGTCGAAGAGGAAACTTCCTGCCGTCGGTCTGGAGCTGTCCCGGGAAGTCTAGTCCCCTGCTCTTTGCCCGTCTCCGCCCGAGTCCCTCTCCGAGCCTCGCGTCCTCTCCAGTGTCCTTGGTCCGCCAGAGGGGCGAGCGAGCGGCGAGCGCGGCCCTGTGTTCCGCCTAGCGGACCTGCAGCGGCGGCGGGCGGGGTCTCGGGAGGGACCGGGTGCCCTCTCCCACTAGGTGGTCTTGGTATGTGGGTCCGAGGCCCGCACGTTGACTGCCCTTGATGGAAATCTTTCTTCTTCTGCAGGGATTTGACTAGTGCTCTTCAGAGGGAAAAGTAAGTCCTGCCTGTTTTGCAAAGTTCTCTCTCCCGTCCCCTTGAAGGAAGTGGCACCCCCGTTAGCTTCAGTTCCTGGAGGATTGTTTTTCCCTGTTGTGCAGCTGGCTGGGTACTAATGGGCAGTCATTTCACTTTCTGAACTCGCCTGAACCAGCTTTAGCCTGTCTTTATTTCCATCCTAGTCACAGTTTATGAAATGTGCCTAATTTAACCCAAAGGGCATTTGATGTGAGCTCAGAGAAAGTGAACCGTGGGCCAGACCACCTCACAGAGAGAGCTGTCCTGCCTGCTTTATTTTACTTTTGACCCCCAAAAGTTCCAACTCAGATTTAACAGTACAGGTGATGTGGAAATCCTAGCTTTGATAGATATTTGTCCAGAGGTCTTCTCTGAAGACAGCCCAATTCCAGCAGGCAAAGGAATGGTTGGGAATAAGTGATATGTCCCCTGTGTTTTATTCATGGGCAAGAGAGGTAGGAGATGGCATAAGCCTAGGGTTTTAATTAAAGACTTAGGTCTCACAGCAGACCATGGTGATCCACCAGAGGCAGGCTGCTCTGGGAGGTATTAAGCCCACCAGGCAGATTTTTTTCTTCCTGCATTGTGTGGTATATGGAATTTTAGTTTACTGACCAGGGATTGAACTCAAGTCCCCTGCAGTGGAAGCCAGGAGTCTTAACCACTGTACCTCCAGGGAATTCCCCACTGGGCAGATGTTAATCTCTGGCAGAAGATTGTGTCCATTCACTTACCCGAAATACTACAATGGAATACATTTTTATTGTATCGCAGGATGCAATTTTAGTTGTAATTTTGCCTCAATTTTAGTTTGTAGCGATTCAGTTTGTTACCATACCTTATAAATGACTTTGAAGGTGACCCTGAGTGAAGAAGTGAGTGTATGTAAAACTTCCTGGACACCGAGAATGTCATCCCTTTAGGGAATGATTCTCTTGAACTAGAGGTGCCCTTACTTTAAGAGTTTGGTATTGCATTCATCCTGGTGAGGTGGTTGGGAATTGGGGTAAAAGGTGCTATAAGGCCATGTGGGTTTCTGGGGTCATATGGGGACCATGGATAAAGATTCATTTGGTCCACACTCTCTTTTTTTATGTTACTTCTTGGAAGACAGGGCTTTCACACTTGGAGAAGTTGACCTTAATGGATGCAATGGGGAGGGTCCATGAACATGCCCCTGGTCTCCCTAGAGTGAAGAACATCTTATTCTTTTGCTTGGTTTGTGCATTTAATTTTGGTCATCTCGTCACTGTGCAGCATTTCTTCAAGTTGTCTGACCTTCCTGGGGTAGTGGTCTGTACTCCTTTCTTCTTTACTTCTGTTTGATGTTCTGGTGACTTTTATTCCTCAGCAGATAAGGATACCAGGATTGAAATAAGTTACTGTTGAGTGATGGCTCTTTCCCCAACCCTGGCTACTTCCACATTTTTTTTTTTTTTNTTTTTTTTTTTTTTAAATTTAAAGGCAGCATGAAATTATGCAATCCCCCGGGAATCAGATCTCTTTGCTTCTCCCTCATTCCTGGATAACCACTTAGACTGGCATGTGCCTCAATCTGGACAAGGGAAGGCATGAGGTGGGAGACCCAGGGCAGTGGGTGGTGGCAGGGGCGGCCCTCCATACGGAAGGTTTCTAGGTGAGCCACAGCTGGACTCTTCCTTCTGAAAGTTGGTCTGACATGCTGGGGTATGTGCCTGGCTTGTGTTTTAGATACTAGTGTATGGTGTTGTATGAGGAATAGATTGTATCAGTGACTCTGCTGTTTACATAGTGAAGTGGGGTCAGTGAATCTGATTCAGCACCCGGGACACTCGGAGGGTGGAGGCTTGTCAAGATAAGGGCACAGGACCTTTTTTTGGCGCCAGTGTCCATGCTGTAATCTCTTCATAATCCAGAGAGCTTAACCAAGTCCCTCTTGCTTGCAAGTCATTCATGTTCTCAAAGATTTTGTTTTTCCTTGGGGATGCACTTAAAAAAGCACATCTAGAAATAAGTTCTCCAGTCCTAGACTGATGTGAAGCTGATTTTTTGGATCTGATGGGAATTTTTGTTTAGAGGTGGAGGAAAAGAATCTTTGAGCATCTTGGTATTTTCCATTTGGATGAGAAAACTGAACTGAAACCATGGTTGTTCTTGTTTTAAGTTAAGCAGTTAAGAGATATTAACATGACCCTTAAAATAGCGTTTATGGGGCCAGCTGTCCTTTCTTTTTAGAAGTGTGGAAGTATGTCTCAGTTTTTATGAGTGAAGTAGACAGTTTCTGTATTTGTATGGTTTACAGAGCCTAGAGGACAGGATTGTCTTGGTCTGAGATGTGACCAATAGCTAGAAGAGTTTATTTAAAAAATAAAATATTTCATTCGAGTTCTTATTATAAAAGCCAGACACTTGTGGATGGAAACCACGTGACATCTGAATTAAATCTCTCAAAGGTCACAGAATTAAAGTAGAATCATCCAGGATTGGTCTCCTCCATTGGGAAGCATTTTAGAGTATTTGTGACGTCGTGTAGGAAGCTGAACCTGCTAGCTGCGCTAGGCTGGGCTATGTTGCCATTGATGCTGCCCGAGGTTGGCCGCTTAGTCCTGCCTTTGCACATTGGCTCCGGGGGCCCTGCTCCTGACCCCTCCCTCCTGTGTGTTGCAGCGACGTCCTCGCTCTGCCCATCTTCAAGCAGGAGGAGCCCCAACTGTCCCCCGAGAACGAGGCCCGCCTGCCGCCCCTGCAGTATGTGCTGTGTGCCGCCACATCCCCAGCTGTGAAGCTGCACGAAGAGACTTTGACCTACCTCAACCAAGGTAGTGCTGGAGTGCCTGGCCAGGGTGGAGCCTGGGGGCTGAGGGTACCACCCAGCAGTGGGGAGTTGACCTGAATGACTCATTTGGGGCTGTTTCCTTGTCAGGGTGGGAGAGATGGGGTTTGGGAAGGGGTTTCTGGTGTCAGATGGCATCTGTTTCCTAGCTGTGAGACTTCCCAGCTTCAGTGTTTTCTTCCCCCAAAGTGGACACATCAGCTGTGTCTCGCTCAGGCCAAACAGTGTTTCACATTCCTCATGTGGTAGTGCAGGGAGCAGATGATGCTTGGTGAATGGCAGCCATAGTTATACTTGCTGTTTGCTGGGGCCATACCTGGTGCCCTTTCCTGGACATAGATTGAGCACCTTTGGTGTATGGGGTCAGCTGCCCTTTCTGGAACTGCACCTGTCAGTGATGGGAAGGCCCATCCTCGAGGCTGGATTCCACATGTGCCAGGCAGGAGCCCTTTGTAGCGATGGGGACGAGCATGCTCACCGTGTCCTGGGAGAAATGGCACAGGGTTTGGACTTTGCATTCCGATCCCAGCCCTTTCCAGCTCTGTGACTTCCCCTCGGAGCCTCAGTGTGTTCACGTGCAAAAGGAGAAGTGTTATTTTGTGACATTTGAGAGAGTTAAGGTGTGTGAAGTGCAGTTTCCATTTCTGATGTTCTTTATCAGGACACATGGACCAGTGGCCTAACCGATGACCCTTCTGTGATTTTTCTGTGGTTATGTGTCTGCGTTGATTGTCCTTCCTCCCTGGCTCACCTCAGCGGCCCTGGCATCCTGTGGGATCACTGCCCCTCCTTTTCGAATGGGAAGAGCCAAGGAGCTGGGGGATGCAGTGCTTTCTGGTGGGAGGCGGTGGCGGGGCAGCAGTGTGGTTACAATTTATCCTACATGGGCAGCTTCCTTTCTGTAGAACTTTGACTCCCTGATTTGGGGAACGGAAGTCCAGACGGGGTGGGGGCGGGATGGAAGACCAGCCTGCCATCAGGCTTACCTCTGACAGCTCAACCTGCCCACTTCTGGGCCAGGAACGAGCTCAGAACTAGCAGGTGGCTCTGTGTCTGCCTCTGGATGTGGCCAGGGGATGGGCATGCTTATCCCTATGAGTGGCTCAGCGGCCTCAGTGGGTCCCCAGCCCAGGCCCAGGCAGCTCTCGGGCACCTGGCTCAGGCCCTGAGATCTATGTTCCGTCTGCTGAGGCCGTGACCCTAACGGCAGGTGTCCTGGCTGGTGGAAGAACACCTCTGTGTGTCTGTGCTTGTTTGTGCAATGGCTTTGGCCATTTTCCTTTCTCTTTTATGGAAGGTCGGATGCTACCAACTTATGTACCTTCAAGCACCGGCTGTCCTCCCCTGGGCCTCTGCTCTCTTGCCTAAGGGTCACATGAAGAAGCTGGGTGATGTTTACAGAGCGCAGGGGTCTGGGGTGGTTCTTGTTCCTGGCCTGCCGTGGGGTCTGAGGCCCTGCTGGACCTGCTGCTGGTCTAGCGTGCCACCTCTCCCACTGCTTCCCACCCTATCTGTAAGGCCTTTACTGTCTCCCGTACCTTTCCTCAACTCCGTCCCTCCTTTCTTTAATCAGTGACCTTTGGGCAATGTTTGACAGTCAACACTCTACCTCTTTTAAAAAGGAGTTATTCTTTGCTCAATATAGATAAGTTGAAAGAGAGGCAAAAAGAGTTGCCCAGGGGTTAATTTGGTATATTTACTTTAGATCTTTTTTAGTTATGTGTTCCCGATTATTGAAAATAATACATGTTCATCAAATAGGTAACTAATAAGAACTTGCTATATAGCACAGGGAACTCTATTCACTGTTCTATAGTGGCTTATTTGTGAAAGGAATCTTAAAAGAAAAAAAGTGGATATATGTATATGTATAACTGATTCACTTTGCTATGCACTGGAAACTAACACAACGTTGTAAATCAACTATACTCCAATGAAAATTTTAAAAAAAGAAAATAAGACATGTTCGTTATAGAAAACTTGGATCATTTAAAAAGCATAAGGAAGTAAGTTAAAAATTGAAATCTCTAATTTCACCTGAGAGCCATTGCTAACCATATTTCTACATATTTGCATATGTAAAATTAAAATTATTACAGTGCTGCAGATATATGCCCTGTTTTCTTTGTTTACTATATTTATGAGCTTTTCTCGTGTTTTTAAAAATGCTCTGAGAACTTACATTTTTGTAATGGTTGCATAGTATTTCAGAGTTCTATTAACTTTGACTAGTCTCATAGTATGAATACTTAGGCTTCAGTTGTCTTTGTGTGAAATGTTGATTATTATTTTAGATAAATATAAATCAGAGGTACACTTACTTGCTCAAAGGAGTTAAGTAAGGCTTTTGCTACATCTTACCAAATTGACTTCTCAGCTGAATGTACTAATTTACAAGGTAGCCAGTAGGGTATGCCTTACTGTCTCTTATATTGGATATTGTTGCTTTTTACCTCATTAGTGAAACAGGATTTAATCTTAAACTAGCATTTATATCATTGCTAATGTGGCTGAATATTTAAAAATGTATTTATTGATCTTTTAAATTTCTCCATCAGTTATGTTCATGTTCTTCACATACTTTTTTACTAGGATGGTTCTATCTTACTGATTGTAACAGCCTACCCTATATGAAGAATATCATATATTTTTTGTGATCTATTTATTTATGTGATAGTTGTATTTATTTTGTGATAATTAGATTTATGTGTGAGATATATATCGGGGTTTTTTTCTGTGTAGATATTGAATTTCAGTATATATTATCATACCTTTTCAGTTTTCTAAAATAAGTTTTCTTTTATGTTTAGAATGCCTGCCTACCCCAAAATCAGCTTAGTGTTTTCCTAAATTTCATGTTTCTAAATTTTTACATTGCAATGCACTTGGAAGTCTTCTGGAAATAATAGTGTCATTTAGTGATACTTTGGCTTATTACTGCATAAAATATATTTATTTCTTTTTTTCCTTAGCCTTACCAGTGGGATTTATACTTTCATACGTTGCACTGGAAATTCGTGGTGTGATCTAACAGTCTAAGTTTATTTTTCTATATAGTTAACCTACTAGTTGACACCTGGTTTATCTCTTAGTCTCACTGGTTTAAATGCTACTTTGAAACATTTGAAAAGCCATATTCTAAAGTACTAGTCCAGAAACAGACCCTTGTATAGATGTTTGTCCTGTACACCTGATATTCATTGATTTTTGCCCCATTTTTAATTGCAGTAATTATAGCTTGAAAATATCTCTCTTAGACATTTTTAATCACTTATTCTTAAGATAAATTTTTATAGCCATTGAATCTTCCTTCTTTACTTAAATTTTTAAAATGAGATTGTATGCTTTATAAAGTTGTTTTTTTATTTTATTAAATACTTTTCTTATGATATTTTCTATTATAACCTCAAACACCACTTAAAGTGTCTGTATCTGGATTATGATTATCTAATAAATTTCATCTTCTGCATTAGCTTCTGAGCTCATCAAGGGCTTTATTTCCTTTATCTTTGTCTTCTCCCAGGCTAGAATTCTACCCAGTACAGAGCAAAAGTTGAAGGAATAAAAAAAATAAAATGTCTGCATATTATTTCACTATTTTCTGTTATTATTTGGGACAGATTATTGTCATAACTCCCTGGTGGCTCAATTGGTAAAGAATCTGCCTGCAATGCAAGAAACCGCCTGCAGTGCAGGAGTCCCTGTTCGATCCCTGGTTCAGGATGATCTCTTGGAGAAGGAAATGGCAACCCACTCCAGTATTCTTGCCTGGAGAATTCCATGGACAGAGGAGCCTAGTGGGTCACAGTCTGTGGGGTCCCAAGAGTCTGACCCAATTTAGTGACTAAGCTGCTGTTATTCACTCACTAAGTTATGTCCAACTCTTTGTGACCCCATGGACTGCCACACACCAGGCTTCCCTGTCCTTTACTGTCTCCCAGAGTTTGTTCAGATTCATGACCATTGAGTCGATGATGCCATCCAAGCATTTCATCCTCTGTCACCCGCTTCTCCTCCGGCCCTCAAATCTATCCCACACTAGGGTTTTTTTTCCCCAGTGAGTCCACTCTTTGAATCAGGTGGCCAAAGTATTGGAGTTTCAACTTCAGCATCAGTCCTTCCAATGAATAGTCAGGGTTGATTTCCTTTAGGATTGACTAGTTGGATCTTCCTGCTGTCCAAGGGACTCTCCAAAGTCTTCTCCAGCACTACATTTTGAAAGCATCAGTTCTTTGGCTCTCAGCCTTCTTTATTGTCTAATTCTCATATCCATACATGACTACTGGAAAAACCATAGCTTTGACTATATAGACCTTTGTCGGCAAAGTGATGTCTCTGCTTTTTAATACTCTGTCTAGGTTTGTCATAGCTTTTCTTCCAAGGAGCAATAATCTTTTAGTTTCAACTGCAGTTACCATCTACAGTGATTTTGGAGCCCAAGAAAATAAAATCTGCCACTGTTTCCATTTTCTACCCATCTATTTGTCATGAAGTGATGGGACCAGATGCCATGATCTTCATTTTTTGAATGTTGAGTTTTAAGCCAGCTTTTTCATTCTGCTCTTTCACCTTCATCAAGAGGCTCTTTAGTTCTGCTTTGGTTTCTGCCATTAAAGTAGTATCATCTGAATATCTGAGGTTATTGATATTTCTCCCAGCAATCTTGGTTCCAGTTTGTGATTCATCTAGCCTTGCATTTTGCATGATCTACTTTGCAAATAAGTTACATAAGCAGGGTGACAATATACAGCCTTGATGTACTCTTTTCTCAATTTTGAACCAGTCATTGTTCCGTGTCCAGTTCTAACTATTGCTTCTTGACTTGCATACAGATTTCTCAGGAGGCAGGTAAGGTGGTCTGGTATTCCCATCTCTTGAAGAATTTTCCACAGTTTGTTGTGATCCACACACAGGCTTTAGCATAGTCAATGAAGCAGAAGTAGATGTTTTTCTGGAATTCTGTTGCTTTTTCTATGATGCAACAGATGTTGGCAATTTGATCTCTGGTTCATCTGCCTTTTCTCAATCCAGCTTGCATATCTGGAAGTTCTTGGTTCACGTACTATTGATCCTAGCTTGAAGGATTTTGAGCATTACCTTGATAGCATGTGAAATGAGTGCAGTTGTTGAGGTAGTTTGAACATTCTTTGGCATTGCACTTCTTTGGGATTGGAATGAAAATTGACCTTTTCCAGTCCTGTGGCCACTACTGAGTTTTCCAAATTTGCTGGCATAATGAATGAAGCACTTTAATAGCATCATCTTTTAGGATTTTAAATAGATTACCTGGAATTCCATCACCTCCACTAGCTTTGTAAGCCCACTTGACTGAACACTGCAGGATATCTGGCTCTAGGTGAGTGACCACACCATCATGTTATCCAGGTCATTAAGACCATTTTTTTTATAGTTCTTCTGTATACTCTTGCCACCTCTTGTTATTTACTTCTGCTTCTGTTAGGTCCTTGCCATTTCTGTTCCTTATTGTGCCTGTCTTTGCATGAAATGTTTCCTTGATATCTCTAATTTTCTTGCAGAGATCTCTAGTCTTTCCCATTCTGTTGTTTTCCTCTGTTTCTTTACATTGTTCATGTAAGAAGGATGCTGGATCTGTCAATTGCAAAGTCATTTAAACCATTGGATACTGGTTTCTCAGTGTAGTGTCAGTCCATTGTCTTACATCATGACTTGGATAAGGTATGTTCCGTCGTCAACCCCAATGACTAATTTTGTATGTAGTGAAAATGATTTGAGAAGCAAAGTTTGTGCTCTTCGTCTGAAATGGAGTCCTAAGAAGAGGTAGATAGCAGTTGAAGGGAGGTCCACAAACTCCAGGCCAACCTCTTTGTCAGTGGCCAAAGGTCACTGTGGAGACATCTTTCCTGAAGACTGGAGCCAGAGGGAAGAGATGAAGTAGGCGGTGGGGGAGGAGTCAGGAAGATCAGAAGAAAGAGAACCTCAGGCAATCTGTGTAGGGAATTCTGGCTTTGAGATAAGAACAAGTTTGCAAGCATGGCTTGTTATGAAGAAAGCTTTGGTATTTCCTACGAAAACAACTCTTAAATTTTAAATACAGTGATGGATTTTTCCAGAGTCTTATGTTCATTCATGAAATAAAACTTCCTGTCCATTGGAAGGAGAGAAAAACCATGACAGAAAAACCATGTCCAAAGGCAAGAATGGGCAGGGTGGGTTGCAATTATGCATACTATTTGTGAAGAATCCTAAGAGATTCAGTGGAGAAGGAAACGGCAACCCACTCTAGTGTTCTTGGCTGGAGAATCCCAGGGACAGAGGAGCCTGGTAGGAGGCTGTCTATGGGGTCACACAGAGTTGGACACGACTGAAGCGACTTAGCAGTAGCAGCAGGGTTTAGAACCCAAGGAGGAGTGTGAATGACTGGAGAGGTAGACCAGAAGGCCAAGATCTCCAACTGCCTTGTTGAGGTTGAGCTGTTGGGTAGCCCCCATGGGCAAGCCATTTACCTCCCAATGCCTCTGACTCCTCACACATAAAATGAAGGAAATAAAACATCTGCTATGTAGGTAAAATGAGTTAATGCAGAAAGAACACTGAAAAAAGTGTCTGGCACATGCGTGAGTCCTCAGTCATGTCTGACTTTTTGTGACCCACCAGACTCCACTGTCCATGGGATATCCCAGGTGAGAATACTGGAATGGGTTGCCGATTCCTCCTCCAGGGGATCTTCCTGATCTAGGGACTGAACATGTGTCTCCTTCATCTCCTGCATTGACAGGAGGATTCTTTACCACTGTGCCATCTGGGAAGCACACAGTAACCATTCATGTATTAACCATTATTAATAGTAAAGTGCATATATGTTTCCCCTATCCTATTTGAAAGCTAATGCGGTCATCGCATTGGGACTTTGAATTTGTTTTATTTTTTTTCTGTTTTAATCTTTCTTTTCCTAATTGAAAGATTAACATAAGGTTGGTTCTAGAACTAAGAATTGTACCCCTTAGAATTGAAAGATGGTAGCTTTGGGGTAGATTAAAGGCAGGAGGAAGCCCTGCTGAACTTTTCTGTTAGTTCTTCATTCATTGTACAACAAAATAATAGACATAACCCGCAGGGGACATTCCTATTCAGAGTGTTAAAATACTGTCTTTAAAACTGTGATTGCAGAAAATATGGACCCCTTCCTCCATGATGTGAGCTGTTGTGTCAGGGGTACTTTAACTGAAAGGTGGGGACCCTAGGCTTTAAAATTCCCAAAGCACTTCCTGGTGTCCCTTTTGAGTAATTCTCCTAAAATGTATTATTCCCATTTTATTGGCTGAGAGAGGTGGCAAAATCAGGCAAGCCTGGGGAGCAGCTGAGCATTGATGTGATCTTGAAGGGAGCTCTGAAGGGGCAGGCACTTGCTTTTCCTAGGGACCCCTTCACAGGCAGGAGTCTAGGCTGGTGCTTCCAGGAGCTGTGTCTGCCACCTGGAACTCCAGATGCAGCTCTGAGGGAGGGAGTATGAGCTTTATTGGGGAGAAGGGCAGGAAGCAAAGGAACCATAATGGAGCCGGGAGAAAAATGCCTCCTGGAACAGCTTCAAAACCCCATAATCAGTTTCTCCTGCCCCACCCTCATCCCTCCTGGCTTCCAGCCACCTGACCTGAGGGAATGGCCGGAAGATAAGAGCCCCCAGCAGGAAGTCTTGTTTTCTGGGATCCTAGAAGTGAGGAAACTTCTGCTCTAGGGGTATCACTTAGCCTCTAAGACCCTTGGTTTCCTCATCTGTGGAATCGAGCCAGGTTTCATTTTGTGGGTTGCCTTGAAAATTAAGTGAAGAACTAACGTCTGGCAAATAGAAAGCCACAGATTTCCCCCTCTCCCCACTTATATCTGTAACTTTAAATTTCAGGAATGAGGCAAATGATTAGTTACTTTGTTATCCTTCTTCCTTAGCTGAAGTCTTCTTCCCAGATTAATTTTTAGCCTGAAGTTTGGGAATATAAACTGAGGAAACCAAATGATCCTTGAATACATTACTTTTTATTTTTTAATGCTTTCTCCCTTATTCTTTGCTGAGTATAAAAATAGCACATATTTCTTGTAAAACAGAACAGCCAAACAGTACAGAAATTTGTACTGTAAATAACTTCTCATAATTCCACTTCCCAGATTTTTCTTAGTCATAGATTAAACTGTATATGCCTAATCTTATAGTCATACATTAATCAATGTATGTCTAATTATATAGGCACACATACATATGCACTTACAGGAATGTGTTTGTCTCTTTTATTTTTGTAAGAGATCTTATTATGTATACTATTTTGGTAATTCCCCCTCCCCCCTGCACACAAACAATGTATCCTCAAAATCTTTCCACGTGGATACATTAAAAACAAACAAACAAGCTCATCTTCCCCTGGGTCTTTCTGATCCATTGTATGGATGTTGCATAATTTGTTCTCTTGAGGAACTTTAGGATTGTTCCCATTTTTTCATAATTACACCCCGCACTCCATTGATCGTCCATGTACACATATCTTTATATTTAAACAAGAAGTGAGAATATCTGTAGAATCAATATCTAGAAATAGAGTAGCTGGCACAGCGTTTTGATAGATGCTGCCTTATTGCCATGCAGTGAAGTCAATGGAGTTGTCCCATTTGTAGTTTTATGAATGATACTATCTGAATCATTGTTTACTTTCTCCTTTATCATCTCTCTTCCATCTCTACACATATGGAACATAAACTTCCTGAGGCAGAGACCTTGGGTATCTCTGTCTGGCACACAGAACTTCTCTGAATGAATGAAGTCTGTTTTTCTGTACTTTTGCCAATAATTTTAAACCTTTGGTAGAGGGCTTCTCAGTAGTAAAGAATCTGCCTGCCAATGCAGGAGACCTAAGAGACATAGCTTTGATTCCTGGGTAGGAAAGATCCCCTGGAGAAGGAAATGGCAACCTGCTCCAGTATTCTTGCCTGGAAAATTCCATGGACAGAGTAGCCTGGCGGGTTGCAAAGAGTCATGTGTGACTGAGCATACACACACACACATAATTAGTGGGGAAAATATAAGGTATTCTTGTTTTAATTTCCACNATTCCATGGACAGAGTAGCCTGACGGGTTGCAAAGAGTCATGTGTGACTGAGCATACACACACACACATAATTAGTGGGGAAAATATAAGGTATTCTTGTTTTAATTTCCACTTCTTCATTGATGTTGAATATTTTTTCATGTTTGATTTTATTATTTCTATGCTTTTTTGTCTTTCATCAGATATACCCATTTTTCAAGTGGGATTTTTAAAGTCATTTTTTATTTATCTGTATGGGCTCTTTGACATATTCCTTTCCCGATTTAGAACTAGTCTGTGTTCCATGTCAGTTCTAACTGTTGCTTCTTGACCTGCATACAGATTTCTCAGGAGGCAGGTCAGGTGGTCTGGTATTCCCATCTCTTGAAGAATTTTCCAGTTTGTTGTGACCCCCACAAGGCTTTCGCATAATCAATAATGCAGAAATAGATGTTTTTCTGGAACTTTCTTGCTTTTTTGATGATCCAACAGATTTTGGCAATTTGATCTCTGGTTCCTCTGCCTTTTCTAAATCCAGCTTGAACATCTGGAAGTTCACTGTTCACATACTGTTGAAGCCTGGCTTGGAGAATTTAGACCATTATTTTACTAGTGTGTGAGATGAGTGCAATTTATTGTGTGGTAGTTTGAGCATTCTTTGGCATTGCCTTTCTTTGGGACTGGAATGAAAACTGACCTTTTCCAGTCCCGTGGCCACTGCTTGAGTTTTCCAAATTTGCTGGGATACTGAGTACAGCACTTTCACAGCATCATCTTTAGGATTTCAAATAGCTCAGCTGGAGTTCCATCACCTACACTAGCTCTGTTCATAACGATGCTTCCTAAGGCCCACTTGACTTTGCATCCCAGGATGTCTGGCTCTGGGTGAGTGATCACACCATTGTGATTACCTGGGTTGTGAAGATCTTTTTTGTACAGTTCTGTGTAATCTTGCCACGTCTTCTTAATATCTTCAGCTTCTGTTAGGTACATACCATTTCTGTCCTTTATTGTGCCCATTTTTGCATGAAATGTTCCCTTGGTATTCTTGAAGAGATCTCTAATCTTTCCCATTCTGTTGTTTTCCTCTGTTTCTCTGCACTGATCACTGAGGAAGGCTTTCTTATCTCTCCTTGCTATTCTTTGGAACTCTGCATTCAAATGGGTATATCTTTCCTTTTCTCCTTTGCCTTTCACTTCTCTTCTTTTCATAGCTATTTGTAAGGCCTCCTCAGACAACCATTTTGCCTTTCTTTATCTTGGGAATGGTCTTGATCACTGTCTCCTGTACAATGTCATGAACCTCCATCCATAGTTCTTCAGGCACTCTATCATATCTAATCCCTTTAATCTATTTGTCACTTCCACTGTATAATCGTAAGGGATTTGATTTAGGTCCTACCTGAATGGTATGGTAGTTTTCCCTACTTTCTTCAATTTAAGTCTGAATTTGGCAATAAGAAGTTCATGATCTGAGCCACAGTCAGATCCCGGTCTTCTTTTTGCTGACTCTATAGAGCTTCTCCATCTTTGGCTGCAAAGAATATAATCAATCTGATTTCAGTATTGACCATCTGGTGTTGTCTACGTGTAAACTCCAGGAGTTGGTGATAGACAAGGAGTCCTGGCGTGCTACAGTCCATGGGGTCAAAAAGAGTTGGACACAACTGAGTGACTGAACTAACAGATGGGCTCTTTGCTTATTTGGGATAATGTGTTAGACATATTTTCCCACACTTTCATATATTTTATTCATTTTGCTTTCATTTGCTTGTTCTTTATTTTACATGGTAAAAGACCTTCTCCGCTTTAAGATCTTAATATTCACCTGCATTTTTTTTCTGAAAAAAACATTTTTTTGGCATGGAGTGAAAGTGCTGAGTCCTAACCACTGGACTATCAGGGAATTCCCTTTTTTGTTAATTTTTAAAAATTTATTTTAATTTTTAAAAATTCATTCTTTAATTGGAGAAAAATTGCTTTACAATGTTGTGTTTTCTGCCATACAACCACACAATCCAGCCTTGATTATACGTATATCACCTCCCTCTTGAGTGTCCCTCTCCTCGCCCTATCCCACTCCTGTAGGCCATCACAGAGGCCAGGCTGGGCTCCCCATGTTGTGCAGCAAATCTCACGAGGTATCGATTTTACCTGTGGTAGTGTATATGTGCTGATGCTTCTTCCTCCATTCGTCCCACTCTCTCCTCCTGCTGGGTCCACAAGTCCATCCTCTGTATCGGTGTCTCCGTTCCTTGCCTGCAGTTCAGTTCAGTTCAGTTCAGTCGCTCAGTCATGTCCGACTCTTTGTGACCCCATGGACTGCAGCACGCCAGGCCTCCCTGCCCATTACCAACACCCGGAGTTCACTCAAACTCATGTCCATTGAGTCGGTGATGCCATCCAACCATCTCATCCTCTGTCACCCCCTTCTCCTCCCACCTTCAATCTTTCCCAGCATCAGGGTCTTTTCAAATGTGTCAGTTCCTCACATCAGGTGGCCAAAGTATTGGAGTTTCAGCTTCAGCATCAGTCCTTCCGATGAATATTCAGGACTGATCTCCTTTAGGATCAACTGGTTGGATCTCCTTGCAGTCCAAGGGACTTTCAAGAGTCTTCTCCAACAGCACAGTTCAAAAGCATCAATTCTTCAGCACTTAGCTTTCTTTATAGTCCAACTCTCACATCCATACATGACTACTGAAAAAAACCATAGCTTTGACTAGATGGACCTTTGTTGGTAAGGTAATGTCTCTGCTTTTTAATATGCTGTCTAGGTTGGTCATAACTTTTACTCCAAGGAGCACGTGCTAACTGCTGGACCATCAGGCACTTCCTTTTTTTAAACATTAAAAAAAAATTATTTTTTGTTCACCTGTTTTTTTAGAAAAAAATTCCTCCTAGTGTTTCATACTTTGGAACTTATTTTTGTGTGTAAGGAATGAGGTGAATCCAACTCTGTTACTTTTCAAATAACCATCATTTGTCCCATAATAACTTATTGAACACGGAACTTTCATTTGGTAGACTATGTAGCCATAAAAAGCATGAGGTGTCTCCTTGTGTATATCCGTGAAGAATATTCAGCATGTGCTATTAAATTAAAAGAAAAAACCTTTGTTTCTGTTGTTAACACCAGTTTGTATAACACTTAAGTAACCATTCTTAGGAACTTGGTCGCAGATTGAAAGCCAGGTGTTTTGGAGCTAGCTATACCCATGTTCAATTCCTGGCTCTCTGTCCTCTTGCATTACTGAAATTGTCACCTGTATTTTCTATAAAATACAGAACAACTTAAGGTGTTGTCTTGAGAATTAACTGAGGTATTTGTTGTTGTTGTTTGTTTTCTTTTTGCTGTGCCAGTATACTTTATTTGGACTCCATAAAGTTTAGAAATGTTTTCTCAGCAAAGAATATTATAAACCAGATGACAAAACTTAGAAAAATCCCAACAAAATAAGGAACAAATGTTTTCCCAAATGTCAATTGCTCATAATTCATCTATAAATTAATCAGTTAATAAATATACTTAGAAGTTAACTGGGGTTTTGATTTTTGTTGATTGGGTTCTTAGAATTTCTTTGTTTTTAAAACCAATCAGCGTTTACTGAAATAACTAGAAGGTTCCTTGCACAGATTTCTTACAGTTCAGCATGTAGAAAATGATGTTTAACGTTTCAGATATCTTCTTTTGCTCATGTCAAACATCAGTCATGCTTTAAGCAATAGTGGGCCATTTAGTTAAGCTAGAATATTTAGGCAGTCTAGCCCACAGAGTCTAAGAAACTGGGAATGATATATTAATAATCTATATTCTGTATTGACTAAAAAAAAACGCACAACTTAAAAACTGAGAGTTTTATTTGGCAGACTTTCTAAGGATGTGAGCCTGTTACAGTCTCTCAGATTGTTCTGAGGGACTGCTCTGAAGAGGTAATGGAGGAACCAGGGTATATAGGAGTTTTTGCAACAAAAACCAGGTAGTGGGAACATCAAACAATTACTGTTGGTTAAAGAAAATTAGGCATCCTAAGTTAAGGAATTACCACTCTTCTGTGTACGGGAAGATGCAAGGGTCTGGGCTCACTGAGATCATTCCTTTGATGTGTACCTCAGCTATCTGGGGCCAGCATTCTGTGCTTTCTCATCCTGAGTCCCCTCGGGGTGCACTGCTGGGGAGGGTGAGGCAGCTGCAGTGTGAGGACTTGAGGACAGTAACGTCCTTTGTTTGCTGATATGGCAGAACTTCCCAGGTGGCTCGGTGGGAAAGAGTCCTCCTGCCGCTGCAGGAGATCCAGGAGACATTGAGTTTGATCCCTGGTCTGAGAAGAGCCTCTGGAGGAGGAAATGGCAACCCACTCGAGTATTCTTGCCTGGAAAATTCTGTGGACAGAGGAGCCTGGCAGGCTACAGTCCATGGGGTTTCAAAGACTTGGACATGACTGAGCGCATGCGCATGCGCGCGTGCACACACACACATACACACACACACACACACACACACACACACACACACACACGGCAGGCAACAGTTTTTCATTAACGTCTAGAAACACTATATCAGAAATTACAATATGAGAACAAATGCAGCATCCATGAAGTAACACATGAAATCAAGTTGGCCTCCATCAGGATTAATTTAAAGAGAACAGAGACGTCATCGGTCCTGCCATGCTGGTACATGTTCAGAGGCTGGCTGTAAATCTGAATCCAGCCTCCACATTACCCTGAGCCATCGAGCCCTTGTAGCTCACCCCTTGTGCTCCCTTGGGGACATGATGATGCGGGGGGTGTTCTGGTCTTTTTTCAGTGGAGGTTTTATTATTTTTCAGGTATTGTGAGGCCAAAAGATAAGGAGACATTACCATGAAAAAGACAGTTCCTTACTCATGGTTCTGGAGTGGAGAGCTATAGGGAGAGGCACCAGGGTCAGTCAGGAAGCAGGGGGAACACAGGGAGAATAAGATGCTTTTGTATGGTTTCTAGGGGAAGGAGTGGGCAAGGCAGAGTAAGCAGGGTTAGGATAGGCTCTGTGGCAAAAAGGCTGTGCCTAGGTGTCTGGTACCCATCAGTCTCTGGAGCAACTGATGCAGGGGACCGGTGGCCTGGAGCATCTGGAGCATGATGTTCTGAAAGCCTACAAGAGGAGGAGGTTGGGGTATGGACTCTGGATTGGTGGGTTTTCATTTGTAAAGCATACTCTAGGCCTATATACATTCTTTTCGATATTCTTTTCCATTACGGTTTATCATAGGATATTGAATATAGTTCCCTGTGCTATACAGTAGGACCTTGTTGTTTATCTGTTCTCTGTATAACAGTTTGCATCTGTTCACCCCAAACTCCCGATCCATCTCTCCCCCAACGCCCTCTCCATTGGCAACCACAGGTGTGTTTTCTATGTCTGTGACTCTCCAACAAACTTTCTTGAGCTCTCTTCTCATTGGAGCTGATCCACCTTTCATTTCTCCAGATCTTTGGTCATCTTCCTGTAGGAGTCAAGATGCAAAGGTGGACCTAACTGCATCTTTATTAAGTGCTGCCCAGCATTCAGCAGCAGAGTTTGTAATGTTTGAGGACTCACCCCGCTGCAGTGGACTTGAGGCTTCTGTGATGAGTCTAATCTGCTCATTGACTTGACACATTCTTCAACGTGGGCAGAAAAGCTTTTGGCTAGCTTGATTTTACTCTCCCCACTCCAAAGTACCTTGGCTTTTTACTGTGCATCCCCAAGTTTCCAGGAGAAAGTCAAAGGGACTAGCCCCTCAAGCCCTTAATTCAGACAACCTCACTGGAATATTTCTGATCAGAGCAGCTCTGCCCCTGGTCAGTGGCTTGGGGGCTACAACTGTCCGCCTAGAGCCTTGAGAGTCCTACTCCTGAACCAAACATGGGCCTGGCCACCAGGACAGACCTTCAGTGGGCAGGAGGAGTGGTGGAGGGGGTCAGGGAGGGGTACCAGGTTTAATTGACTTCACTTTGGTCACTGCAAAGGTCAGCAGCCTTATAATTTGTTTAGCACTGTGGAAAGATAGTCATGTTTAAGTGGGTCTCAATAAGTATTATTTCCCTCGGCCACTAAATTTGGCTGTTTGGAGGAAAGGGGAGCAGGAAAAAAGGTCAGGAGTAGATGGACCCACTTTGCTCTGTGCAAATGGGCTCCTGAGTTAGGTTTCAGGGACCACTGAAGTATGGTTAGAGTTACTAACTTAGAAGAATGTATATAATCTTTTATTGGGCAGAGGGTGGAGGGGGAGTTGTGCTGCATGGCTTCTCTGACCAGGGATAAAACCCAGGCCCTCAGCAGTGAACACACGGAATCCTAACCTCTGCACCACCAGGGAGTTCCCAGAAGAATGTGTACAGAAAACAAACTTACTATTACCAAAGCAGACAGGTGGGGGCCAGGTGAGGGGGAAGAAGAGAGGTATAAACTAGGAGTTTGAGATTAACAGATACAAACTACAATATATAAAATAAACTACAAAGGAACTATACTCAGTATCTTATAATAAACTGTAATGGGAAAGAATCTGAGAAAGAACAGATGTATGATATAGATATATGTATAACTGGATCACTTTGTTGTACAGCAGAAACAAACACACAACTCTATAAATGAATATATTGCAACTTAAAAGAATGTATATGGATTCTCTTTTCTGATTGAGGAAAGCTTTTTGTGACTCTCTTTTTAAAAAAAAAAACACAATTTATTTACTTATTTGGCTGCACTGGGTCTTAGATGTGGCATTCAGGATCTTTAGTTGTATTATGTGAACTCTTAGTTGCTTGTGGGATCTAATTGACCGATCAGGGATTGAACCCAGGCCCCACATTGGGAGCGAGAAGTCTTAGCCCCTGGACCCCCAGGGAAGTCCCTGTGTCTCGCTTTAAAGGAGTTGCTGTACCCAAGTAGGTACCATGATCCTTCCAACATTTTCCTTTCCCAAGAGAAGGAAGAAGCCCAAAGGAAAAATGGAGTGTTTCTAGGCCATGCAGTTAACTAAGGGCAGGGCCAGTCATGAGCCCCTGGCTAAACAGGGAGGGGAAGAACTGCTTCTTTGTGGTAATTAGGAGCTGGTGTCCCCCATCTCATTCTCCTTCTCTGGACTCTTATGTCCCTCTTGTGGTTCCCCCTGGGATACTCTTCCTTGCAAAGCCCTCCAGCAAAGAAATCGATTGTTTGGGTTGATGTAGTCTTGGTTGGAGGCCAGAGGTAGACAGCTGGCCTCCCTTGCTCCCTTCTACTCTACCTGCTTTATGCAGGAATGTCCTGTTGATTCCGTGAGAGGCATCTCATCCCACCCCCTTGATTGACAGGGAAAGAGGGGTCTGGAGGGTGGAACTGACATGCCAGCGTGTGGCGCAGGTTCCTGGCAGTCTCTTGGAGAACAGTCCTGTCTTCTCTCCATAGCAGCTCTAGAGCAGTGTCTGGGCCTTGGACCACCAGCATCAGAGTCACCTGGAGTGTATGTTTCCTGCCAGGTTAGAGCTGGGAAGGGCAGGGATCTGTGTAAAGTGTCCTGTGATTGATATTTATGTATCCTAGGGTTCGAGAGCCCCTGCCTTGAGAATATTGCTGTTTTCCATTTCTCCTAGGCTTTCTTTTATTATTATTTTTAAAATTTGTTGGCTGCGCCACTTGGCATGTGGGATCTTAGTTTTCCCACCAGGGATCAAACCCACAACCCCTGCAGTGGAAGCTTGGAGCATTAGCCACTGGACTATCAGAGAAGTCCAAGGAACCTGTACCTTCTGAAGACAAGTTGAGTCCCTCTCCACTCAAGGCTCTGCTCTGCAGGTTGGGACTCTTCTGTGCCCAGCCAGGCATTCTGTGCTCAGGCAGACTTGGGAATTTCTTGACCTTCTTCTTATGGGGAGAACACATGGTCTCCATCCAGTGACCAGGTCCTGGAAGCTCCCATTTTTGGTGGTTAGGGAATGATATGTGTCCTCAGTGGGAAGGAGAAACCATACCTGCTCTGGGAATTCACAGAGGTGGACCAGAGGAGATTCCTGAAGTATTAGGGCTGAAGAGGGCCTGGGATGCCATCCCTCCTCCCCTGCTACTGAGAATGTCCATGGACCAGTGGCGCCTGAAACCCGGTTAGAAGTGCAGAATCTGGGGTCTGCTACAGGATATCAGAACCTGCATTTCCCTGCAAGTGACCAGGTAATTTATGAACGTATTAAAGCTTGAGGGCCTTCCCTCGTGGCCCAGTGGTTAAGAATCCACCTGTCAGTGCAGGGGACATGGGGTCAGTCCCTGGTCAGGGAACTAAGATCCCACATGCTGAGGGGCTGCTAAGCCTGTGGACCACAACAGCTGAACCCATGTGCCTAGAGCCTGTGCTCCGCCATAGGAGAAGCCACCACAATGAGTAGCCTCCCCACCACAATGAAGAGTGGCCCCAGCTTGCTGCAGCTAGAGAGAGCTGGTGCACAGCAACGATGACCCAGCACAGCCATAAATAATGAATATATTTTTTTAAAAAGCTCGAGAGGCTCTGATCTAGCCTGTTCATCCTCATGCTACCCTCTTGTATTGCTGGTGGTACATGAAGACCAACAGAGGCTGTGTGACTTGCCCTAGTTGACAGAGTTGTACTTTACTCTGATCTTGCTCTCTTTTTAAGTTTAATTAGAATGCGGTTCACATGCCCTGTACATTCGTATACCCGTTTAAGTGTCATTGTTTTTTAGTTTAGTCAATTAAATAAATTAAAAAGTCACTATAAGAAACTCTGCTCCTAGAAGCAGTCACTGTTCATTCCCTTCCTCCCTGACCCCTGTTCCTCTACTCCCCAAGCCCTTGGTAACCACTAATCTGCCTTCTATCTACAAAGTTGTCTATTCTGGAATAAGTGGTATAATACAAATGGTGGTCTCATGGGACTGCTTTTACTTAGGATAATAATTTCAAGGGTTATCCATGATGTAGCAAGTATCAGAACATCATTCCTTTCTGTTGCTGAATAGTATTCCACTGTGTGAACCTACCTCATTTATTCTTTAGTTGATGAACATTTGAGTTTTTTTTCCACTTTTTGGCTAGTATAAATATGCTGCTATGAATCTTCATGTCCAAGTTTTTGTGTGGAACTGTGTTTTCATTTCTCATGTGTATACCCTTAGGAGTGAAATTTCTGGGTCCTATGGTAACTTTTTTTTTAAACAGTTGAAATTTTATTTGACCGCATCGGGTCTTAGTTGCCACACTCGAGGCTCTTTGTTGCACACGCGGGGCTTCTCTGATGGCAGAGCTTGGGCTGTAGAGGGTGCAGGCTCTGTAGTTGTGGCACGTGGGTTTAGTAGCTCCGAGGCGTGTGGGATCTCAGTTCTCCGACAAGGGATGGAACCCATTTCCCTTCCATAAGAAGGCAGATTCTTAACCACTGGGCCACCCAGGGAAGTTCCTTGCTAACTGTATGTTTAACTTTTTGAGGACGTGCCAGGCTATTTTCCAAAGCAGCTTTGCTAGTTTATGTTGAACCAGCAATACAGGAGGATTTCAGTTTCTCCACATCCAGCAGTATTATTGTCCATCGTTTTGATGGATTAAGGGTGGGGTGATGGAAGCCTCTTCTGGTGGCTACCATCAGCCATTTACCAGCATCCCACGAGGCAGGTAACCTCAAGGCAGGATTGCCACTGGGTCTCAGGAGCAAACTGAAGCCAGAAGCTCCAACACTGTGAGGATGCTCTGAGGGTTTGTCTGTTTTATTCTGTCTGTGAGCACCAGCTTCCCAGCCTCTATAGGCAGAGGGCAGACAGTGAAGCCACCAGATGCTCCTGGGAACACACGCCTAGAGGGACTGCTCCCCTGATTCCGAGGAGGGTAGGTCCTGTGCTTACCTGAGCTTGGCCCCTGAGTCAGTGGCTGCCCACACCCTTTCTCCACTCTGATCAGAGGCTGAGGATGAAGCACTTCCCTGAGATGCCTGCTCTCCTGGGTGGCCTGGGGGTAAGGAAAAGAGGCACTTTGGTTGCTTTTCGGTTGCTTTGGGTTTCCCTGATAAACACTGTTTGCCCCGACAGTAACTGCCCCAGGGTGTACTTCTTGTACTAGAGGATGAAACAGAAAACGAGGCTGCCAGGGGCCAGACAGTGATGGTCGAAATATGATCAACCAGGAGGGTCTGGCTCCCCCTGTCAAGATCGAAGGCTTGTGAGCAACCCTAGCCCACGACACAGTTCCTGCTGGGCCAGGCTTGGAAGGGAGGTGCCTGAGGGGGGTCACTGTCCTGACCTTATCTTAGAGATGTGGTTTTCTACCCTCTGATGTCCTTTGTCCTGTTAACTTACTTGTTCGCACCCCTCCCACCTGTGTAGGTGGGTACCTATTTTGCCGTATCCTTGTCTGGACTCTATCAGCCTTTGGAATTTTTTCTAATAGGTGCACAGAAAATGTGCTCCTAATTTT
>SJYQ01003289.1:231391-246215 GCA_006410935.1 Redunca redunca
TTTTTTTTTTTTTTTTGATGTGGACCATTTTTTAAGTCTTTATTGAGTTTGTTATAGTATTGCTTCTGTTTTATGTTTTGTTTTTTTGGCCGTTTTGTTTTTTTTGGCCTTGAGGCATGTGGGAGCATAGCTCCCCAACCAGGGATCGAACCTGTACCCCTTGCATTTAAAGGTGAAGTCTTAACCACCAGACCACCTGGGAAGTCCCTATCTGATGTTTTTAAATGATGATATTGAGATTATTGCATTTTGGGGTTGAAGCAACATGATGCCCTTGCCAGGGCACCGTACTGGGGAATCATGACACCGATAATGTCTTACTGGTGATGGTATTAACCTTGATGATTGAGTGTCTGCCAGGCTTCTCCACTGTGAAGTTACAATGTCCCTCTTTGTAACTAACAAATATTTCGGAGTGGAAAAGATATTTCTTTCTATATATAGTAATTGAAACACTATTGTAAGAGCTTTCTCTTATCTACTGCTAATTTATTTATTCACTTATTTATTGTATCAGTCTCCAGTATTCTTACCTGGAGAATCCTATGGACAGAGGAGCCTGGCAGGCTACTACTGTCCATGGGGTTGCAAGACTGTCCATGGGGTCGCAAGAGTCGGACACGACTTAGCGACTAAACCACCCACCACCATTGTATCAGTATAGACAAGTGGATATTTGTTTTCTTTGTTGAAATTCAATACTATTGTTACCAGTTTTGTTCTGAAATTGTTCCAGTTGTGACTATTGGGAGCTCCTTCAGATTGGCCCCCATGATGCTGTGACACGCCTCCATCCTTTTTTTGAGCATGTCCTCACTTTGGCACTGCCAGACGCTTAAGACAAGCTGAGCATCTTGTGTTTTCCCTGACCCCTGCCCTGGAAGCAATCCCCTCTCAAAGGGGTCTCTAGGCTGTGGTTTACTCTTCTGCTTTTGTATAAACACACACATACTTACTGTCTTCCAAGTATTTATTGGGGATGCACCGTATGCCAGACACAGAGCCTAGTCCCTGGCATTCATAAGTAGCTGTGAGGAGGTTAAGGTTCAAGGTCACCCAGGTGGTGAGCCATCAAGATCAGGACTCCAGTCTGTGATAGTAGTAAAGCCTTGCAGTAGTAAAGCGTGCCTTATGTGTGAGCACTCTGTGTCACACACTGCTGAAGGCCACACATGTGCAAGTGACAAGATACTTGCTAGAGACTCTGTGGCCTTGTGCTTCCTCCCTCTGCTATTATTTCAGGACTGCTGGCGTCTGGCCCTCCATTCTCTGAGAGCTATCGAGGGCCTCCATTATGTTTTATGTGGCATTAATTACCCAAAGCAGTAACTGCTGGAAGGTAAACAACCTATAAATCTTGCCAGCCCGGGCAATTGCCTCATGTTCTTGGGAACACGGTGATCCGGGCTGGAGGCCCTGTGCTGGGTTCCACTGGCTGCACTGCAGGAGTGCCCAGTGGGTATGGCCCCGGGATGGGTGGGTGGTCGGGCAGGCAGGGGTGTGTCTGCCCTGGGCAGCACCCTGACGGCAGCAGTGGCTCTCCCTCCCCTAGACAGCCCAGAAGAAAGTCAGGTAGCCTGGGGCCCTGTTCCAGCTGGGTTGCCTCGGACTGGGTGACCTTGACTGGCCTTGGGCGGGCAGGCTGCTCAGGGCTGGAGTGGTGGGGAGGGCGTGCAATCCCCAGGACAGTGGCTGGGCATGGGTGGGGCTCAGTACGCTTGTTGGTTGGAGGTGCTAGTCACGATGGGCGTTTACTGAGTCCTTATTACCTGCCAGGCTGCAGGTGCATGATCTCATTTCATCCCCACAACAGTTTGCAAAGAACATTTTGCAGATGTAGAGTAAGAGGCAGAGGGGCTTGAGAAGCTGCCCAGAACACGGGGGGGTCTGCCCTGACCCTGCTCCCCTCTCCCTGCTTGTCCTGGGCCAGGCCACAGGCTGCCACTACCTTGTGGTGTCACCTTGGGCGCATCAGCAGCTCCCTGGGCCTGGGTGACCTGACCCACAAAACTGTCATCTTGTGCGGCAGGTTCTCCGGGTGGCCGTCCAGAGAGACCTGAGGGTCTGACCTCATCTGTGTGTGTCTGGTAGTCTGTTTATTGGAGAAAGACTGTTTTTCCCAGATGCCCACCTGTCTGATTAACTGTTGGGTACCAGCCTGATGCTGGAAGAAAAAAAGTGCTGACCGTTGTCACCGTGGTCACCTATGACAGGCTTGGGATAGTATGAGACAATGCTCCTCCTTCTCTTATGCTGCATTTTTTTCAAATTTACATGTAATGATCTTAATTTCTTTAAAAAAGTTAATGCTGCAAATATATATAATGTAAGAGGGAAGGGTCTTTCTCTGCATTATTAGTTCCATATCTTTGGCTCACAAGTATAGAGATAGACACTTTAAAATATAAATATAATTACTGTGTACATATTATTCAGTGGCTTGCTTTTTCCCATTCATATGTATGTGTGTGTGTGGTGGCTTTTTTTTTTTTCTGTCATGGATTTGGATCTGTTTAATTTTTTAAATAAGTTTTTTGGTTTCCACTATCTTTTTTTTTAAGTATAGTCTGTGTGCAATATTATATAAGTTAAGGTGTACAGTATAGTGATTCACAGTTTTTAAAGGCTATATTTCATTTATTGCTTTTACAAAAAATTGGCTGTGATGTATAATATATCCTTGTAACTTACTTTATACATATGTAATCTTTTTTATTGAAGTATAGTTAATTTACAATATGTTAGTTTCAGGTGTACAGCAGTGATTCAGTTATACATTTATATATACATTCATGTATATATATATATTTTTTTTCTTCTGCAGCTTCTCTTCCCTTATAGATTATTTCAAAATATTGAATATAGTTCCTTGTGCTCTACAGTAGGTCCTTTACATATGTAATCTTTTATTTTATTTAAAAAAAAATTTTGGCTGTATTGGGTCTTAGTTGCAGCTCAGAGGCTCTCTAGTTGTGGCGAGCAGGCTTTGTTGCCCCAAGGCATGTGGGGTCTTCCCAGACCAGGGGTTGAACCATGTCCCCTGCATTGGCAGGCGGATTCTTAACCACTGGACCACCAGGGAAGCCTCTGTTCTTTTTTATTTTTGACCATTCAGTTCATTTTGTTTTTAGCTGTGCCAGTATTGCTGCATCGAATAGCCTCAGAAAAATAGTTTTAATTTCATACGTACCAGCAGTTCTGTAGACTAGACTGCAGGAGATGTGGTTGGATCCTAGGCTGTGTGTGTTTGTAGCTTTGATGGATATTGTCCAAAGGCTGGGACATCCCGTCTCCCAGTCCTGGCATGTGAAAGCTTGTTTCCTCACATTTTGTCCTTGAGGGACGTTAGCAATCTGTTAAATGTTGGCCAGTCTGATAAATGAAACTGCATTGCATTATTTTCATTCGCCTGTCTTTGACCACTACAGAGGCTGAACATCTTTGCATGTTCTTGGCTCGGCTGACTAGTTCCAGCTCTGTTATTTGCTTTAGGGAATTCAGTGTCAGATTCTGCCACCGTTAGTTAAAAACCTAAAACACGTCAATACTGTCCAAGGGGCTAGGGGGTGTGTGTCTGGTGCACACGTGCATTTCTAGTTCAGGTAAACTGGTGGCTGGTTTGAAGCTTCTTGCCAGCTGGTAGCCTGAGGAACAAAGTTGCAAAGCACTGTAAGAAGTTGCAAAGAAGGAAGAGCTCAGCAAGAGGAGTGGAAATTATGTGAAAATTCCACTTTCACTGTCCATGGAATGTTTAATTGGCATCCAACCATGCCCGTTCATCCCTTTGCTATCTGTGGCTGTTTCCTTGTTACAATGGCTGAGCGCGGGAGAAGTGACGGATCTTCTGGACACATGGTTGAACATTGTCACTGCCCAGCCCTTCCTGGAAAAAGTTTGCTGATGCCTGAGCTGGGAGATGTTGGTTACTGGGGGTTATACGAGGGAGGAGTGAGGAAGCTCAGTTTGCTGGGCCCTTGCCTGGGCCGGGCACCACTTAGAGGGCTTTACCGTGTATTTTATATAAACTTCCTTGGCAGGGTTTCCTCTTCTTTCCCCCTGTGCTCCTTGCCCTCTTTCCCCATTTCTGCTCCTCCCTGCATGGGGTGGAGGCAGGAAGGGGAGAAGGATGGAGGTTGGGCGAGAGAAAGGCTTTCATCCCCTTGTGAGTGGTGTTAAGGCTTTTAGACAAAGTCTAGGCCGTTCTTCCAGGTGGTGACCAAGCTCCTTAGGAGCCCCAGTCCAGCTGAGGGCCCCCCACCCCGAAGGCTGAAACCAGAACCCTAAAGTGGGAGGGGGTCACTGAGCTCCACTGGCCCCTACTGGTGGGGATGGAGCCTCTGCCCGTTGCTCCTCCGGCCCTGCCACACCCTGTCACCATGGTTCCTCTGGAGAGGGCTGGCTGCCATCTGCAGAGGCTGAATCCTGGCCCTGGGGCTCTTCCCTGCTTTCCTTTAAAAGGCCTTGAACTGCTCCATAGTGGAGGGTGGGGCAGGGTCATTGGAGGAAATTGCCTCAAAGGCTTTGGCAAAGCTTCAAAAAGCCAAGATGTGCTGTAATGACCTCATTGCAGGGGAGATTTTGAGCCAGGGACCTCCTGGACGCCTGCATCAACCTGCTGTGCTAGCTGCAATATTATCCACATTTTGGAGGTGTGGAAACTGAGGCTTACACATGGAGCCAAAATGATGGGCCCAGAGGGGAGTCTGGGCTCCAAACCTGGGTGCCAGCCAGATCCCCAAGATAATCATAAGGGACTGCAGAAAAACACTGGTAGCTGCATAGCTGTGTAATGTTTACAGTGACTGTTTAATTACAGTATGTGATTATGATTTTCTATATGCAGGCGTGGTACACACTTAAAAAAATTAAGTTGAAGTGAGTTGATTAAATAACACAGGCTCACATTTGCAGCAACATGGACGGACCTGGAGATTATCATACTAAGTGAAGTGAGACCGAGAAAGACAAATATCATGTTATCACTTATGTGTGGAATCTAAAATATGACATAATTTTATCTATGAAACAGACTCACAGACACAGAAAACAGATTTGTGGTTGCCCAGGGATAGGGAGGTAGGGGAGGGATGCACTGGGAGTTTGGGATTAGTAGATGCAAACTACTGTATATAGAATCGATAAACAAGAAGGTCCTATTGTATAGCCTAGGGAACTATATTCATTATCCTATGATAAACCTTGATGGAAAAGAATATCAAAAAGAATATATGTATTTATCACTGAGTCACTTTGCTATATAGCAGAAATTAACACAACTTTGTAAATCAACTATAGTTCAATACATTAAAAACAATAGGCTGATACACTGCAGGTGATTTTTAATTTCAGTGGCAAAATTGTGGGATGGAGTGTGACTGAGTAAAGCAATGCAGCCCTTGCCCCCAGCATGTCCCTGGCACAGAGTGGGTGGTGTTGGGGGTGTACAGTGATGGCTCAGCAATGGGACCCAAGAGAACCCCCCTCTATAGCGGGACTGGGGAGTTGGAAACACACAACCAGAATGCGATGCAGAATGCGATGCCAGATCCAAGAGTTCTTCCTCCACTGAATTCTTTTGTGTGAGAGAGAAATACTTGAACAACAAGGGTTTGAACTGTACACGTCCACTGATACACAATATTAAATTCTTTTCAATAGCAAATACACAATCTGAAGTTGGTGGAGCCCAGGGTTGCAGAGGAACCGTGGATCTGGAGGGCAGTCTCTGAGATTGTTTTCAGCCACGCTGAGCCCCTGACCCCTGCAATGTTCTAGGGTCAACTGTATTTTAATTCAGATCGACCGAATGCTCTAGAGATGAGAGAACAAATACTCATGTGCCCAACGTGGTGTTTTCAGCCAAATTTGCTTCTGATTTTTACCTCTTTCTAATTCTGTTGCTTTTCCTCCCAAAAGCATAATCATGGTTGTGAAGTTGGTTATACCTCTGTGCAAAGGTCGGGAAGATCCCCTGGAGGAGGGCATGGCTACCCACTCCAGTATTCTTGCCTGAAGAATCCCATAGATAGAGGAGCCTGGAAGGCTACAGTCAGTGAGGTCTCAAAGAGTTGGACACAGCTGAAGGACTAACACATTTACTTTCACTGCCCATTCTAAAAGTTTTACTCTTTGCACACTTTGCCATTAAAAATGACCAGTGCCATTTTTGCTGGCTCCAAACTTTATATAAAGTGGTTTTACAGACATCCCTGTGCCCTTTGTTGAATGTTTCTGAGATTTCTCCATGTTGGTGCATGTCTCTAGAGGACTCATTTTAAGTTCTGTGTGTTATTCCGTTTTTAAGTTCCATAATAAAATCGTCTTTCTCCTGTGACTGGTTATAGGTTGGTGACAGTTTCTCACTGCAGCAATACCACAGTGAGCAGTTTTTGTCTAAATCTCCCAGTGCGCATCAAGGACTTTATGAGGATGTTTCTCAAATTGATGTGCTTGACAGAAGGCTTCTGTGTGCTTAGCCTGACTTTCTTTCCTCCCCACAAACTCTTGTCCCAGTGGTTGTATCTGTATAACACGTCCATCAGCAGTGCCTGAGTCCGTCCTCCACATGCTCAACTGACGTGTTTTGCCTCTCTGACAGATGTTAGATGATGTCCTATTTTACTTTACATTGCCCTGTTTACTTATACCATCCGGCACATCTTTCTGTGTGTTTGTTGACCTTTTTATGTTTTCATGGGATAACCATATGGCCCAGTTCACCAGGTCTTTTCCCATTGATAGAGACTGTGTAAATACTAACAGCGCCTCTGGCATTTTCAAAACTGTCTCTTTATAAATGTTAACAGGGAGTTTTTCCTACATGATGTAAAGGGCATAATTTTTTCTTTGTGTATTTGTTTCTAGTTTAAAGAAACCCTTTCCTATCTCATGGTCAAAAAGTAGTCTCATATTTTTTTAGAAATGTTTTAGGAAGTTTTGCTTTTTTTCGTATAGCTTCTAATCACCGAGAATTAACTTATTATGTGTGCTGTGAGGTATGGATATATTTTTCCTGTATGGATAACCTAAACTTAACCCACAGTCTTGAAAAGTCTATCTTTTTTATTTTTTTAAAAAATATTTATTTATTTGGCTGCTCCAGGTCTCAGTTGTGTCATGTGGGGTCTTTTGTTCGCAAGTCATGGGCTCTGGAGCTTGTGAGCTCAGTAACTGAGGCTCGTGGGCTTAGCTGCTCCATGGCATGTGGGATCTTAGTTCCCTGACCAAGGATCAAATCTGCATCCCCTGCACTGAGAGGCAGATTCCTAACCACGGGGTCACCAGGGAAGTCCCCAAGTCTGTTTTTTAAAATCACTGTTACAGATCAAAGTTCCATGTATCTAAAAGTCTGTGTGGATCACAATACACTGTGGACAATTCTGAAAGAGATGGGAATACCAGACCACCTGACCTGCCTCTTGAGAAACCTGTATGCAGGTTAGGAGGCAACAGTTAGAACTGAACATGGAACAACAGACTGGTTGCAAATAGGAAAAGGAGTACGTCAAGGCTGTATATTGTCACCCTGCTTATTTAACTTCTATGCAGAGTACATCATGAGAAACGCTGGGCTGGAAGAAGCACAAGCTGGAATCAAGATTGCCAGGAGTAATATCACTAACCTCAGATATGCAGATGACACCACCCTCATGGCAGAAAGTGAAGAACTAAAAAGCCTCTTGATGAAAGTGAAAGAGGAGAGTAAAAAAGTTGGCTTAAAGCTCAACATTCAGAAAACGAAGATCATGGCATCTGGTCCCATCACTTCATGGGAAATAGATGTGGAAACAGTGTCAGACTATTTTTTTGGGCTTGAAGATAACTTCAGATGATGACTGCAGTCATGAAATTAAAAGACACTTACTCCTTGGAAGGAAAGTTATGACCAACCTAGATAGTATATTCAAAAGCAGAGACACTACTTTGCCAACAAAGGGTCCATCTAGTCAAGGCTATGGTTTTTCCAGTGGGTCATGTGTGGATGTGACAGTTGGACTGTGAAGAAGGCTGAGCACCAAAGAATTGATGCTTTTGACCTGTGGTGTTGGAGAAGACTCTTGAGAGTCCCTTGTACTGCAAGGAGATCCAACCAGTCCATTCTAAAGGAGATCAGCCCTGGGTGTTCTTTGGAAGGAATGATGCTAAAGCTGAAACTCTAGTACTTTGGCCACTTCATGCAAAGAGTTGACTCATTGGAAAAGACTCTGATGCTGGGAGGGATTGGGGGCAGGAGGAAAAGGGGATGACAGAGGATGAGATGGCTGGATGGCATCACCAACTTGATGGACATGAGTTTGAGTGAACTCCGGGAGATGGTGATGGACAGGGAGGCCTGGCATGCTGCAGTTCATGGAGTTGCAAAGAGTCGGACACGACTGAGCGACTGAACTGAACTGAACTGAAAAGTCTGTTTCTGGGCTCTTTGTTTTATTTTTTCCCATTGTTCTGTTTGTCCTCATTCCAAAAGTGTCCTGGTTTTAGCTACTGTAACCTTATAATATGTTCAGAGTATTTTGTTGTATTATTATTGAAATTTTTATTTTATTGAAGTACAGTTGGTTTACAATTCTGTGTCAATTTCTGCTATACAGCATAGTGACCCAGTTATATGCACACATTCTTTTTCATATTCTTTTCTATTATGGTCTATCACAGGATATTGAGTGTAGTTCCCTGTGCTCTTCAGAGTATTTTAAATGGGGTAGTAGTATGTGTTTCAGGAGACTAGAATAGTGTAGACTATTCTAATAGACTAGAATAGCACACCCAGTTTATCATGAGAAAGTGATATACCACAGAATGGTCACATAGCCACTAGACTTCTAAGACCCATCTTGGTTCAGAGAACTGAGGTCATGGGCCTTAGGAATTGAGCCTTGAAAGAAAGGGGAAGGTTTTGGTAGATGGAACAGGGTCATGAAATGAAATAAATATCAAGAAATTCAGGAGCTTCCTGAGTATCAGAACCAGAAGGGGGCATTGGAAGCCACTAGACACTGTGCGGAGTAGTTTGGCTAAGTGACCAGTCTTCAGAGTCCAACAGACCTGGGTTTGATCTTCAACAAAATGCTTAATCTCTGACTTTATTTCCTCATCTATACAGTGGGAGCCATACTGGGTTTTCCTCATAAGAATGGTGCTGCTGCTGCTGCTGCTAAGGTGCCTCAGTTATGTCTAAGTCTGTGCAACCCAGAGACGGCAGCCCACCAGGCTCCCCTGTCCTTGGGATTCTCCAGGCAAGAACACGAGTGGGTTGCCATTTCCTTCTCCAATGCATGAAAGTGAAAAGTGAAAGTGAAGTCGCTCAGTCACGTCCAACTCTTTGCGACCCCATAGATGGCAGCCCACCAGGCTCCCCTGTCCTTGGGATTCTCCAGGCAAGAACACTGGAGTGGGTTGCCATTTCCTTCTCCAGTGCTTGAAAGTGAAAAGTGAAAGTGAAGTCACTTAGTCATGTCCAACTCTTCACGACCCCATGGACTGCAGCCTACCAGCCTCCTCCATCCATGGGATTTTCCAGACAAGAGTACTGGAGTGGGTTGCCATTGCCTTCTCCAAAGATGGTTGAGAGGGCTAAATGAAATAATGCTCAGAAGGGCTTAGCAGGGTCGCAGCTCATCGCTGGATGACAGTTAAATGATGGTGGTTTATTTATTATTCTATCCCCTTGATTCTAGGGCTTCCCAGGTGATGCTAGTGGTAAAGAACCCACCTGCCAATGCAGGAGATGCAAGAGACTCAGGTTTGATCCCTGGGTCGGGAAGATCCCCTGAAGGAGGGCATGACAACCCACTCCAGTATTCTTGCCTGGGAAATCCCATGAACACAGGACCCTGGCAGGCTACAGTCTATGAGGTCACAAAGGGTTCGACACAACTGAGCACACACACATATCACACCCATCCCTTCATTCTAAGACCAACTTTTTGTTTTCTTTTTCCACATTTCACAATTCTGAAATTAGAACAGGCTTTACTATCATACCGTGTAGCAAGCAGAGGATTTTACAGACAAGGAAATGTTTTATCTAGGGTCATAGAAAAAGTCGAGTTGGCCCTCCTAGGAATTACCTTTATTTCTAGTCCTAAAGGGGAGAAGGAAGGAGACCAGAGTACCATCTTGCCTGGGGATGGGGTTGTTGATGTGCTTTATATGCCACCAGATGCTGTGGGTAGACTTTAACCAGCACACAGAATGAAACCAGATGCCTTCAGAAAGGTGAAGGTGAGAGAGAGTCCTCTGTCCTGCAGACAATACCCACCAGGTTGGGTGGGCTCAAGTTTCTGCCCCTGGCTCCATCCGCCACTGACGAGCCGTGTGAGTTTGTTCAAGTCAGGTAACCTCTCTGAGCGTCTGCTTCCTTCTGTCAGGCGGGACTCTTATCTAAACTGCGCTGATTCAGGTGAGTTAATCTCTGGGGAGACTTTCACGCTGAGTCAGCACCCAGGAAATGGAAGCTGTTAGGTGTTTCCTAAAGGCATGTTTTCCCCACCATCCTGGCCACTGCTTTGCTTGGGGGTGACTTTCTTGATCATTCTTCCCCCAGCTGTGGAAATCTTGCCTCCTCTTTAAAGTCCTTGGCAAATGTTCTCTCCTTGTTCGAGCCCTTCCCCGACCTCCCCATTCGGGGTGAGGATCACCTGCTTTGGACCTCCCTCGTTTCTTAGAGGCGTTCTTCTTTTTATTTTTTCTTTCTTTTAAATTTTTAATTGAATTTTTGTTATATAGTGGAGTAAAATGGCAACCCACTCCAGTATTCTTGCCTGGGAAATCCCACGGACAGAGAAGCCCGGCGGGCTACAGTCCATGGGCTCCCAAGAGTCAGACACGACTGAGCGAGTAAACCACCACCGCCGCCATAGTTGATTTTCAGTGTCATTTCAGATTCAGGTATGTGGCAGAGTGATTCATTTATATATACGTGTGTCTATTCTTTTTTTCACATTCTTTCCCCATATAGGTTATTATGGAACATTGAGTAGAGTTCCTTGTGCTGTAGTAGGTCCTAGCTGTTTATTTTATACATAATAGAGTGTATATGTCAATCCCACACTCCTGATTTATCCCTTTCCAGTTTTCCCCTTTGGTGACCATAAGTTCATCTTCTAAATCTGTGAGTCTGTTTCTGTTTTGTAAGTAAGTTCATTTGTGCTGTATTTTAGATTCCACACGTAAGTGATATCATATGGTATTTGTGTTTCTCTGTTTGATCTATTTCACTTAGTATGACAGTCTCTAGGGTTTGCCTTATGCTGGTGCTGCTTTGATGTACCCTAGAGGATTGCCATCCCTTTGAGGGCAGGAGTGTGTCTTGCAAACCCTACAGTTTTAGCACAGAGGAGCCTTGCAGAGACCCCTGAGTCCCTCCTCTGCGTCAAACAGAACAGTGTTGAGCAGAACACATGCAGCCCTGGGCCTTGATAGAGCCCACTTTCTGTGGCTCCCATAGGTGCCTAGAAATGAGGCCAGCTAAGCAGAGAGATGCCTTCATCCCCCAGGTCACTTCAGCCCCAGGTCAATTCTGCCACCCTGACCTTGCTCATCAGCCCGAGTATTGGCGTTGTGCTAGGTGGCAGGGGGCTGGAAGGCGTATTGTCGTTGAGGCAGCCTGAATGGAGAGGGAGCCAGGTGTCCATCCGAAGCCTGAGCAGGGTGGGTGTAGAGTGGCTGGGTGACTCCATGGGGAAGTGTAGGGGGCAGGTCTCTGCTGCTGGTAGAAGTGGCCGGGACCCCGGACCTGAAGTCCCACTTAGTAGCTCTGATCCCTGAATGGCTGCCTGTGATGCTCAGGCCTGGGAACTACTCTGTGTGGCACGGGAGGTACCTCCTGCCAGGCCTGAGCTGAGCTTGCCCTGCAGAGCCTGGGATCAGTGTTAATGGGGCCCTAGGGTGCCTGTAAACCCACAGTAATGACCATTTGGGCCTTGGGCTTCATGCCAGAGCAGGCTGCATTCTTCCTTGGGGAAGGTGGAGGACACTGGAAAAACCAGTTAGGGCGTGGGAGGCTCCATTTCATGTAGCTGTCAAGAGAGTGTTGGCTCAGGAGCCCGGAAATGTTATGTGAAAAATCTGGCTTTTTCAGAAAGGTACTAGTGTCTATTCAGATCAGCAAGACCCTTCGGAACCAGCATGAGGGCAGGGCAGGAGTTTGGGGTCTGTGCCTTTTCCTTCTGATGGGATGTGCCCAGCAGGACAACCTGAGCGGTTTTCATGGTCTTGTCCTGAATGGAGAGGGAGCCAGGGCTGGTGGAAGCCAGCTGGACAAGTCCTGCCTTCCTGAAGGGAGAAGGGAGCTTCGCTGAGTGGGCATCTCTGAGCCCAGCCAGCATTGTGTCCATGACCACACCACTGGGTCCCTCTGCTCATCTCCCAAGATTCACATGGCATTTGGCACGTGGTTGTTAATGCTCAGCAAATACTTTGAATGAATGATTGATTTCAGAGTGTCTGTCCATAATGTTTTTCATTGAGAGGAGGACTATAGTAGTTTCATGGGGTTACTTTAACAAAAGAACTACAAACATGTTGGCTTAAAACAAAGCAGAGGTTTATTCTATCCCAGTTCTGGAGGCCAGAAGTCGGGAATCCGCCACAACCGTGGGGGCTTTAGGAGAGAATTTGTTCTTTGTGTCTTTTGGCTTCGGGTGGCTCCAGGCGCTCCTTGGCTTGTGGCCTCGTCAGTCCAGTCTCTGCTCCCATGGTTCCCTGCTCCTTCTTTTCTCTGTGTTTCCTCTTACAAGGGCACTTGTCATTGGATGTAGGGACCTCCAGGACAAACCGGGACCATCTCTCCTCACCTCAATATCCTTAACTTAATTACATCAGCAAAAACTTTTTCCAAAGCAAAGATAATATTCTCAGGTTCTGGAGATTAGGGTATGGACATATCTTTTGGGGGCTACAATTCAACCCACTCCAGGGAATCTTAATATTTGTCTAATCATTGCTTTTTTAGATATAGTAAGACTGTTAACCACTGGGTTTGTGCCACTCCTAGATGCATTTATATCTATATCTGTGTCTTTTTCTATATTAGATTTCCTTTTCTTTCATTGATTTAGGTTCAGTCCTTCCCCATTGAGTGTCTGATAAGCAATCATTCATGTTAACACAAAACTTTAGGAAATTAACTTTTCAATCTAGTGGTAACTTGGATTTAGTCTACAAAACCCAGGGAAATCTGAGTGAGGTCTGGGGTTTAGTTAATTGCACTGTGCCATGGTCAGTTTTGATAATGTACCATAGTGAACTCAGATGCCACCCCCGGGGAAGCTAGGGGCTGATACTCAGGACCTTTGTGTACTATTTTTGTAACTTCTTGAGAGCCTATCATTATTAAAAAAAAATTTTTTTAACAGAGTTTGATTGGATTTACCAAGACCAGTGATGAAATCATTTGTTCTCTCTTATTTGCAACACATCCATTGTTAAGCTGCAATGTGTGGCAAGGTGTTTTAGAGTTGTCGCTGAACTTGATTTGGAAAAAGTTGACATCATTTGATAGGTGGTGTTTCTGTCTAGGAATGTTTTGTATTGTATTTTTTCAAGGTATGTTTTATCTTCCAGTAAAATGTGTGTAGTTTGCTTCAGGTAACTCGTAGATACTTTAAAGTTTGGTGTTTTAAGTTTGTTCTTATGGATGGATCTTTTCCCCATCTGTATTCTTTAACTGGCTCTTGCTGGTTACATGTCTCCAAACAGAATCCCCACACCTTTCAAATACATGAAATTCTTTTAGCTTGAGAAAATGCTCTTCATTCTGCAGTTAGAGACAATGTTTAACAGGTTTTTTATTTATTCCTTTAAACTAGTTCTCAGAAAGGGTCCATCGTTCAGTTATTGAATGTAGATTTAAGTATCTGTGTTCTCCATCTGAGTGTATGGGGGATGTTCTTTATGAAGAAGTACAAAGTTGTGCTCTGTAAATGCAATGCTAACTGTATTGTTTTGGATTCTGTCTTTGAAAGCTGTAGAGGTGCTGTCTCTCTCCAGCAGTCATGTGCATTACCTGGGGGGCCCTAGGTCCCTACCAGGTCAGATGGACAAATGTGGTGTCCTGTCCATAGTATGATCTAAACTCTTCTTGTCCCTGGCTTTTCTTCTCTGCTTTGGTCGCAGAGCCATGAGGCCTGGGTGGGCATTGAGAAGGCCTCTAGCTTGGCGAAGCTCCAAATTTGAAAACAGAAGTGGAAAATGTACCATTAACTCCCTCCAGGTCAGTCTTATGAAATCCGACTACTGGAGAACAGGAAACTGGGAGATTTTCAGGATCTGAACACAAAATATGTGAAGGTAAGGCTCCAGTCTGCACCTTGCCTCGGCACCTGGGGGTGCTTGATTGGGGGCCTAACACCTGGGCTTGCACTGGGAAACAGGAGTGCCTGGGAGGTTTGGGGAAAGCTTCAGGGACAGAGGTGGGCTCAAGGTCCCTGGAGTGTGTGGTCTGAGGGGCCTTGGTCAGGCTGGCAGTGCTGGGAGCTGATGGCCAGGTCACACAGACTCGGGTTGCAGCCTGGCTTTGACTCTTCCCAATGTTTTCTGAGCCTCAGTTTGCTCACCTGTACAGGTTTGTAAATGACGCATGTGTACGAAGCACGTAGCAGCCCCTTGAGAGCAGGGCATCCCTCGCTGTTTGTGCTGTTGTTCGTATTGTTGGGGTTCCGAGGAGGGAGGGGTGACATGAGGAGCTAGGGGGAAAGGCCCCAGGCAGAGGGCCTCGGAGGAAGAGAGGTTTGTCTGATTGGGGGAAGGTCAGGGTGGGTTCCTTGCGGGTCCCTCTGGGCCCCACACTCAGCTGTTCTCCCCCCACCCCGCCACCCCCGAC
>SJYQ01003289.1:246222-304715 GCA_006410935.1 Redunca redunca
CAACCCCGGCCCCCAGAGCATCATCCGCGTGGTGTTTCATGACCGGCGTCTGCAGTACACGGAGCACCAGCAGCTGGAGGGCTGGCGGTGGAGCCGGCCTGGGGACCGGATCCTGGACATTGGTGGGTTTCTGGGCTGAATGGGGGTTCTTCCTGGGCACCATCCGGACCCATCAGTGTCCAGGGGCTCTTACCACACTTCTGCCTTGTGTGAAACCCCATGGGAGCTGGTGGAGGTGACCACATCATGAGCCCTGCCCTCAGGGAGTACCCCTTTTGGGGTACATGGGGGGGCATTTAGAAATAAGGACCTGTCGTCAGGAAGTGAGAAGCAGGGAAACCTTCACAGAAGGATCCTGACTTGATGGAGGGCAGGGTGGGCATCAGATAGGGGGCAGCAGAAATGGAACTGAGGTCTCAGGCAGTGGTCCGCAGGTTTTTATTCACAGAACTTGGGGCCAGATGGGTTTTGGAATTCAGAAGCTGGAATAGTAGCAGGGTGTGTAGACCCACAGTCGGGTCACACCATGACCAGGCCATGTTCTTGCAGCCATATAGAGTGATGGCACACAGTGGGGCAAAGGCTCGGGATAGCGTCATGGAGATTCAAGTCAGGATTCTGCCAAATGAGCTATGCAGACCTCGCTTTCAGAACTCTCGGCGTTTCAAAATGTGTAAGGAGTTTAGACCTGTAATAGGAGTCCTTCCCGAAATATTGGGAGTGGCTGACGATTGCACTTTTGTGTGTGTGTGTGTGTGCACAGATATTCCACTGTCTGTTGGTATCTTGGACCCCAGGGCCAGCCCGACCCAGCTGAATGCAGTCGAGTTTTTGTGGGATCCTTCAAAGAGAGCATCTGCGTTCATTCAGGTGAGCAGGAAGGAGGTTGCCCTTTGTGGGGAAGTCAGAACTTTGGGCTCCATCGTGCTGTTTCTCAAAACCATCCATGCGTGGGGCCTTGATGGGCTTTTACCCTTGGCTACAGGCAAGGAGGCTGAGAAGGAGGGTGAATGGGGCCCAGAACCATGAGACTGGTTGGTCACTGGGGCTAGGAGGAAGATATGGGATGTTGTAGACTCCTACATGGGTGTTGCTTATCAATATGTAAGCTTTTTACACAGTAACTGAGTCTTAACATAAATAATTTGAAGTACAGTTTTTTTTTTTCATAATTGTTTCTGTTATTAAATGTTTAATTCTGAAGCTCCTGGTATGAAAGTGAAAGTCTTACTTGCTCAATTGTGTCCGACTCTTTGCAACCCCATGTACTGTATATCCCACCAGGCTCCTCTGTCCATAGGATTCTCCAGGCAAGAATGCTGGAGTGGCAGGCAGATTCTTTACCATCTGAGCCAACAGGGAAGCCCATAAGAGCTTCTGCTATGGACCTGACCTTATGTTAAACACTACAGTGGATCCAGGTGGCCGAGGGCATGGCCAGGGCCCTGCGCTTCTGGGCTTCCCCTGGCTCTCTCACTTGCTGTGGGTCCCTTTTTGAGCATCTTGGTTTTCCTTTCTTATAAATTAGAGAATGAAAACAGGCATGACCACAGGCCTGGTTCATAGTAATCGCTCAGTGAAAGTAAGCAATCTTTTTGCCTTGCATGGTTATAATACTTGAATTGCATCTCAAAAGAATTATTATAATGTTATTGTTTATTATTACAGCAATAAGTAGTTGTATTGGGTTGGCCAGAAAGTTTGTTCAGATTTTTCATACCACCTTATGGAAAAAACTGCAACTAACTTTTTTGCCAACCCAATATTATGACAACGTGATTACGTTATTATAGCAATCAGTACACATCAAGTGCTTTCTGTGTAGCAGGCACTTACCAGAAGTAAAGAAATGGCTCTAGCTTCTGGCCTGGCCTGAGGAAGCTGGGGGCTAAGGGACTAGGCTCCTAGGGACTAAGCTGTGGTCCCTGCTCTGTGGCCTCTGGGATTTGCCCAGGCAGAGGTCTCAGGGGAGGAGTGAGAGGGAGTTGCTGGGGTCAGTGGGCCTGGAGTAATGGCAAGGACTTAGCTGGTCAGGCAGGGCCTCCACAGTCAAAGGATGGAAGTGAGAGGCTGTGGGGGGTGGCCAGTGGCCTGATGGAGTGGCCAGCACTGGGGGACAGCGGGCCTGACTGTGTGGGATGGACACGTCTACTGGGAGAGGAGCTCCTGGGGGTTCAGACCCCACCCTCGCCCACCTCTGGCTAACTGCCTGCCGCATCCCCCACAGGTGCATTGCATCAGCACTGAGTTCACCCCGAGGAAGCACGGGGGTGAGAAGGGTGTGCCCTTCCGGGTGCAGATCGACACCTTCAAGCAGAGTGAGAATGGAGAGTACACGGAGCACTTGCACTCAGCCAGCTGCCAGATCAAGGTGTTCAAGGTAGGATGGCCGCCAGCGCCCTGCCCACCGCCACCCCAGCCCGGACTGGAGGCCAAAGCCCCAGAGCCCGGCAATGAGGGCAGCGGCCAGGGGCTAGGGGCTCCTGCCTGGGCTCTTTCACCCTCACAGGCAGCCGGGCTCAGCCCTGCCTGACCAGAGTGGTGGGACTGGCACAGTTAGAGATTTCTGTTTTCCTCCCAAGCACTTTGGCCACAGATTCCGTGATTGCCCATTAGATTCTCCTAAAAAAACAAGTCAGGAGACCCCCTTTGAAGGTCCTGACCATGGATGTTATTTTTCAAAATGTTTTTATAGCAGTATAGCTAATTTACAAAGCTATGTTAGTTTCAGGTGTATAGCGCAGTGATTCAGTTATATGTATCAATTCTTTTCCATTATAGCTTATTACAGAATATTTCATATAGTGCCCTGTGCTGTACAGTGGGTCCTGGTTGGTTATCTGTTTTACACACGTTACTGTGTATCTGTTAATCCCAGCGAATGCTGTTCTTTAGGGCCCAAAGACCCTTGTCCCTCTGCAATGGCCTCCTGGTACCGCCTCCCTTTTCCTTTCTTGCCTCACTCCCTGCAGTGGCCTGTCGTTTCTCATCCCATCTCTCTGGACAGATTATTTCCTAAAAATGACTGCCCGTGGTGCAGCTCAGGGTGGCCCTGGGGGGAGGGGGTGACAGCAGAGTCCACGTCACTCTGGTGGGTGCACCGGCCCTGAGCAGGACCGCTGCCAGCAGATGGGACCGGCCCGCTTTCCTGGGGGATCCCAACAGGTGCCTGAGGACCAGCCCAGGTGCCTTTCCCTCTCCTCCTGGTCTTTCGCAATCGGGACCTGGGGGCTTATTGACAGAGTTCAAGCTGCTGGAGCTGTCAATGCCAGAGGGAGAGGCTGTAGAAACGAGGGCCTGTCCCAGAAGAAGCTGGGTCACTGTTGGTGTTTCTGAGCTAGGGATGGATGTGGAAATAAATGCCCACAGGTAGAACCACCAATCTGGTTGGCAGAGTGCTCATCTGGCCTGTTTCCCAACTGGATGGGACAGGCCTGAAGTTGCCTATGTCTGCACTTAGGTGACCACACAGCTGGGCAGCCAGCTTCATCCCCACTGATGGTGTCTGGCCATCTGAGGGCTGTGGCAAAGGGTTCTGAGGCCCTGGCCAGGCTCTGTGTGTTGGTGGAGGTGAGTTTGTCTCTGCTGCCAGAGCAGTGGCACCTCCAGAAACCTACTTCAGCATGATGAAGCCTTGAATCTGGCCTCCAAAGGAAGTTACATTTCTCCCCCATATTTATATCCCCCTCCTGATGTAAAAAAAAAAAAAAAAAATTACCAAAGTTGAGTGGCTTAGCACTACATTATTTTTTAAATGCTGAAGTCTGAAACAGGTTTCACTGGGCTAGGGTCAGGCATCAGGAAGGTTAAATTCTTTTCTGGAGGCCATAGGGGAGAATCTCTTTCCTTGCCTTCTCCACCTTCTAGAGGCATCTGCATTCCTTGGCCTGTGGCCCCTCCTCCATCCTCAAAGCCAGCATCACCCCAATCCCTCCATGCTCCCCCCAACACACACTTTAACCTTCCATGATTACACTGGGCCCACTGGGATGATCCAGGCTCACCTTCCTATTTTAGTCTCTCACTATTGGCAATCCTGATTCCATTTGCAACCTTGCTCTCTTGTGCCCTAAGATAACATTCTCCCAGGCTCTGGGAATTAGGACGGGGCCATCTTTGGAGAGCATTATTCTGCAGATCCTGTTCACCGGTGCCTCTGGTCTCGGGTTCTTGATTCTAGCTCACCCTGGACAGCTCTGAGGCTCACAGTGGGTGGTCTCTGCCTGTTCTGCAGTCCCATCCTCTCTTGGTTGTGTGCAGACCACATCCCACCAGCCATCTTCTGCGCCCAGGTAGGGTTGCATCCAGTGTGATGCCCTGGGATCAGGCCCTGGGCCAGGCGGTAGGAGGGAGGAGCAGTCTGTGCTAGGGATGCCCAGTTCTCCCCACAGCCCCTGCCAACTCCCCGTCTTACACCTCAAGGCGGACACTCAGAAATGAGGGCTCTACCTGGCTCCTCAACACCACACCAGGCCTTATTGGGGGAATTGAGCTGGAAGTTGCTTTGGCATCTCCTGCAAGAGGCAAGGAGCATCTGTCACCCAAAATGAAAGTGAAAGCAAAAGTGTTAGTCACTCTGTTGTTTGTGTCCGACTCTTTGCAACCCCATGGACCATAGCCCACCAGTCTCCTCTGTCCATGGAATTCTCCAAGCAAGAATGCTGCAGTGGGTAGCCATTCCTTTCTCCAGGGAATCTTTCTGACCCAGGGATCCTACCTGGGTCTCTTGCATCTCAGGCAGATTCTTTACCGTCTGAGCCACAAGGGAAGCTCTGTCACCTGAAATGAGCTCCTCAAAGTGCCTGAGGTGGCCTGGCCACCCACCCTCAGGAGCAGTTGAGCTAGGTGTGCACCCGGGCCAGGCAGAGCCCTGCCAGACTGCCCATAACTCTCCCACCCCAGGTCACCCTGGTTACTAGGCAGCCCCTGGCTTCTTGGGTTGCTGCCCTGGGGCTCTGTGGGGATGTCTTAGGACTCTCCCTATCCTGCCAGCTCCTTGCAGGGGTCTCCCTGGGGCTGAGTGGTGTCCCCCACAGGCAGGCTCAGCCTTGTTCTGCCAGTAATGTTTCTGGGCCGGGAGGAAGTGCCTCCTTTCTGGGACAGGATGGAGGTGGAGCAGGGAAACCAGATGATGGGGGTCCAGCTACCGCACGCCTGGCTCTCCCGCTGGACACCAGATCTGTCGTTCATGTTCCCATAAGACCCCCAGCAAAGCTCCCTCCCTCCAGCCTGGGTGTCCCCTCAAAGGCTATTTCCTAATGCCCCCTGAGTTGGGAGTCAGCAGCTGCAGCCTGAGGAAAGTGCCTGCCAGGATGATCCCAAAGGCACCATGGAGTGGAAGGGTGGATTTTCTTCCCTGACTACCTACCTCGTGTGGTCTGCCCCGTACAGAGTAAAACACTCAGTTCAGGGCCCTTCGGAGTCTTGATATCTGACCCTGCCCACCAGACTGTGAACTCGGGAGGGGATAGTCTTAGTGGTCCAAACGGTCCCCATCAGCTGGGCCTGCTGGAGCCAGCATGGTGGCTGTGCCCAGCTGGGCTTCTGACCTGGAGTCTTGACTCGATCAGCACATGGTTCCTCTCCAGTCTTGATGGGTCACTGGACCTTCTGTCTCCTTAATCTTGAATGAGGCCAATAGTAGTACCTGTGAGGCCTGGATACCTGTGAATTCCTCAGATGCGCTGGGTGCCCAAGACAGGCCATGTCAGGATGGATGTTACCCTGCAGGCAGACTGTAAGCTGGGAGTGTGCCCGGAGTCCTAAATGTTAGGGGCAAGGAGGCCTTAGAGGTGGACTGCGAGTGTAGATGGAGCCCTGGCTAGCAGTCCCTAGTTTGTCCGCTTCCTGTCTCTCTCCATGGGGAACCCAAGGAAGGCTCCTGAGGGGTCCTTTCCATTAGCAAGTGGCGACTGGTAAAGCTCTGCCCCAAGCATGCCTGCTAGAGCAGCTGAGCGGACCCCGTAAGAGTCTCTGAAGGACCAGGAGTGGGCTCTGAGCTCCCATGGGTTGGGCAAGGGTTACAGGCAGGAGGACCATGTGTCGGATGCCTGGGAGGTGAGACAGTCTTTCCTGTCTGCGAGACCCTGCCTGGGGTGAGGGGGGAGTGTGCCAGCCTTAGGGGCCACCCCTCAGCTCTGGATCTGCCCTAGACAGCTGCCTCTGCCAGGTTTGAGCTCACTGGACCCCTGTGCTCTGCACTTACAGCCAAAGGGAGCTGACCGGAAGCAGAAGACCGACCGGGAAAAGATGGAGAAAAGAACGGCCCAAGAGAAGGAGAAGTACCAGCCGTCTTATGAGACCACCATCCTCTCAGAGGTGAGCCGGGGGCCTCCTCCTGCGAGTGGGCAGGGGTCCTGTCAGCCTGGATCCTTGGAAAAGTGCCCGTTTGGGGTGAGTGCTTCTGAGAGCGCTGTTCAGTCCTGGTGTGTTCCCGTGTTTGGAACTGCTGGCATCTGAGGCCTGGTGTCCAGGGACACGTTTTACAAATATCTTCTAACTCTCAGCTGCTGTTTGCACATTTCAGCAGGCACATTTCAAAATCAGGTGTTTTTTGGTAATAGATGATATATTCATGTGGTCCAAATTCAAAAGATATTAGAATCTCCATCAGAAAATATATCTCCCAGCACTATCCAGCCTTGGTTTCTCTTCCCCAGGGTGGTAGGTGACCCTAGGTCCTTCTGTATCGGACCCCACATTCTCTGTGAAGGAAACCAATTCAAACAAGTTTACCCCACGCGTGCTTTTTTCCCCCAACAGCACACACACACACATACATACACAGTCACTGTTCTAAGGTTTACTGTCTCTATTTCTTGGCGTTTCTTATCTGTTCATAAAGAGCTTTCCAGTGCTCCATCCAGCTCTATAGCCTTCTCTGTGTGGACAGCCTGCTGGCGGACGCTGGACTGTTCTCAGGCTCCTGCTGTTTCACACAGGGCGCCGTGAATACCTTGCTCATGTGAAGTTCTCCACGAGGAAAGAATGTCTGCAGCTTCTGTTCTCAGAGCGAGGGTTGCTGGGTCCAGGGGGGTAACACCCACTCTCTGGCTGTTGGGATGGATATTGGGGTGCATTTCCTCATAACCCAGGTGCTGACACCAGCCTGCTCTGTCCTTCCATCCAGGGTCCGTCTGAGACGCTCCCTATCGCAGGCTCCTTTTCCTCCTGTCACGGGCCCTTCCTGCTGCTGCTGCTGCGTTTACTGGGCTCTGTTTTTGATTTTAACAACTCTTCCCCACTGTGCCCTGTGATCAGGCCAGCTAATAGGTGTTGTGTGAATATTGTGACTTAATTGGGAGGCCCTCCATGGATGCCTGAGGTCCAGTGCTGACCATGGTGGGGTTAAGTCTGTGTGAAGGGTGAGGTCCAGACACAGGGTGGCTCAGAGACCGGTGACTGGTCCTGTCTGAGGAGCTGTGCGTGTACGTGAGGATGTGTGTGTGGGTGTGAGAGAGACACACACAAGCCATCTGCAGAGGAGTATTTGCAAAAGGAGAGCAGGGACACTAATTTTGCAGATAGACGCATGCTGGCCTTTTGTTGGATCGAGGCTGATGGTGGCCGAGAGCCCCAGCACAGGAGGAGCCCTGCCCCCCTGGAAGCTGGTCAGAGCCAGCAATACATGGTGTGGGCCAGCGCTTGGACACTTAGCTCTTCATGGGCTTGGTATATGCTGGTGACATGCCCTGAGGACCCTCCCTGCTCCCCAATCCTGTCTGTGGCCACCTCTCCTTCCAACCTGGGCCTCAGCTTCTGGTGCCTGCCTCTCCCCTGACTTCCCTGCTGGAGGACAGGTCCCCTGGGTGCTCCAGGTTATGTCCCAGCCCTTCTTCCCGACCAGGTATTGAAATCCCTACCCAATCTGTAACTTTAGGACCTACCGGCTCCCCTCTTGTCAGCTCATCAGTTTTCCTACCCCCGAGGGCTCCAAGATTCGGCACCAACACATTCCAACCCTCACTCAGAACAGAGTTAAATATTGACCCACCCTGTGGTCAGGTGGGTGATCGTAAGTCTCAGGAATGCTTCCGTCTGACCGTGTCCAGAGCAGGGTCATCGCAGAAAAAGGAAATGGTGAATGCTTGGTCCCCCAACCCCCAGGCAGCACCCACATGTCTAGGCTTGCTTCGGGGGACTCCTACATGTTCATTTAGGCTTCAGCACAAGAAGTTCCGGGCATTCAGGGGTCACGTCGTTTGTGTTGCTGTGTCTCCCTCTGCTCCTGGGTTGAGCAGGATGCCTCAAATGTTATAAATACCCGTGGAGTTGTGCTGGGGACAGGCTGCTACAAGCCAGTGTGGAGGTGCCTGTCCCTGTCATCTGAGGCCCATCAGGAGATGCTATTAGTAATACGGAGCTTCATCGGTGATTTTCTTTTGGAAGTGGGCCAGTGTTCCCTGTTTCTTGCACTTACACCCATTTGTCTGTATGGGGAAGACCTGCCTGTGGGCACCTGGCCTGTCCTGCACTGATGAGGTTTCCCTCTTTGCTTTGGCTGCTCAGAAGCTCTGACAGACATGGGTCATGCTTTGCTTGCCCTGGGGATGACCTACTGATGACGAGGTCTCTTCTTGGCTCTATCTGATTTCTTCGGTGTGGTCTGAGCACCCTGCCCATCCCTGGGTACCAGGTCAGTGTGGGTTGGGTATTGAAAGATGGTGATTTCACACCGAGTGGGAGGGCTAGGGAAGCTGGGCTCATCTCATCTGCAGGTCTGGGTCCTCGGGGACCACTGCCACCCTGTGCTCTCTCCCCACAGTGCTCCCCATGGCCCGATGTGGTTTACCAGGTGAATAGTGCCTCATCCCCAAGCTACAATGGCTCACCAAACAGCTTCGGCCTCGGCGAAGGGTACGTGCACCCTCTCTCCTTTGTGGGCTGTAAACTGACCACAGGTGCGGACTCATTCTGTGTGTCTTCACTGCTCTTGTAGCCCGGCATCAACTGGGTTTCAGGGCGGTTGACTGGTGTTCACGACCATTTTTAGTATCATGTGTACAGGTTTTCGAGCTTGATTACACTTCTAGAGTGGCCGACTGGTGGAGTAACTAAGCACCCAGCACCCATTCCCTCCCCAAGTTAAGGTGGGCCGGCCCGTGAGCTCCTGGGCCACCTCCTAGACAGCTGGGGCCTCAGGAGGTGGACATCTGGGCCCCACAGTGGCTTCTTAGATCTTGCTGCAACCCTTGTGCATGGTCACTGGGCAGAGGGGCTCAGCTCAGGATCTTCCCCACCCCTCTGGGTGTCCAGACCCACAGCACAGAAGCGACTTCACCACTGGTCACCAGCTCTGCCAAGGCCCGGGCTGTGCTGATTCCAAGGTGACAGATGTGCGGGGACCAGCAGGCAGCTGTCCCTCCTATCCTGTGGTGTCCCTGTGACGACACTGCCCTCCCTGTTGGTGGGGGCAGGAAGGATGCCAGACGGGTTTCACGGGCATGTAGAACGTGCGGGTTGTTTGGAGCCCCTGCTTGGCAGAGAACTTTACTGATGGGCAAGCCAGACAAGAACTTGATTTACTAGGTAAGGACAGTCCTTACCGAGAAGGGGGCACAAGGAAAAGCTGCTGTGTTTTATTCAGGCAGTGAAAAAAAATGAAAATGTTAGTCGCGCAGTCATGCCCGACTTTTTGTAACTACGTGGGCTATACCCCACCAGGCTCCTCTGTCCATGGGATTCTCCAGGCAAGAATACTGAAGTGGGTTGCCATGCCCTTCTTCAGGGGATCTTCCCAACCCAGGGATCAGAGCCGGGTCTCCTGCACTGCAGGCAGATTCTTAACTCTGCACCTTTCTGGGGGCAGATTCCTTCACTTCCTGCAGCCTCCGTTTCCCTACTTCCAGGGGAGTATGAATTCCACACTCGGTCAGGGGAATATGTGTAGAGTCCTGGTACCCCCAGACCCAAATGACCTGCATCTATGGTCACTGATGACTGGCCTAGGAATCATTGCTGCAAAGGTCTCTTCTTTTTTCCTTATTGTTACAGGGGGCTTTCCAGGTGGTGCTAGTGGTAAAGAACTTGCCTGCCAGGGCAGGAGACATAAGAGACGTGGGTTTGATCCGTGGGTCAGGAAGATTCCCCTGGAGGAGGGCATGGCAACCCACTCCAGTATTCTTGCCTGGAGAATCCCCTGGACAGAGGAGCCTGGTGGGCTACAGTCCATAGGGTCGCAGAGTCGGATGTGATCGAAGCAACTTAGTGTACGCACACACACACATACACATTCACATACATAATGTAAATTTTATCATTTGAACAAATTTAAGTGGCCAGGTCAGTGACACCAGGTCCACTCACATTGTAGTATTACCACTGTCCATCTGGGAGGGTCATCTCTGTCTTTCTTTTGGCTTAAAAGCCCAGGTGTTCAGGTCTCTGCCTCCCTTTCGGGGAAAGCCATGAGGAAGATTTTCTCCCAATGGATGCCAAACTGTGGGTGCTGTTGCTGCAGAGTGGTTCCCCAGGGATTCCTCTGCCCTCTCCTGGGTGTGGTTGGCCCTGTGCCATCTTGGCACCAAGTCCCTGAGAGGCTCGAGGCCCAGTCTCCTTGGTCAGTGTGTCCTTCCCACTGACTGGGGCTCGGGGTGGGGATCATGAAATGTGCCCAAAACAGGCCCGGAGCCTTAGAGGAGGGATGGGGGTGTGTAGCTTGTGGGGATGTGTAGCTCATCAGAACCCTTGTCCACACCAGAGGCTTTGTTAAGAATTTCCAGGGATGGAGCAGGGCTCCTGCTTGTATTTTTCTCGAGGACCTGTTTTGTTTCCAGCGAGCCCCAGAGCCGAGGGACGTGAAGGGCAGGCCAGCAAGGAGCATCCTGGCTGCTCACCGCCTCTCCTCTTCCTTTGCAGCAACAGCTCCCCAACCCATCCGGTGGAGGCCCTGCCTGTGGGCAGTGATGTAAGTGACTGTGGTGGGGCGCTGGCTACCTGTTCCCACATGGGTGAGTGAGCGCCCCTCAAGGCCTGTCCTCTCTGCCTGCAGCACCTGCTCCCCTCGGCCTCCATGCAGGACGCCCAGCAGTGGCTCCACCGCAACAGATTCTCCCAGTTCTGCCGGCTCTTCGCCAGCTTCTCGGGTGAGCTTCTCTGAACGGTGCACAGAACCTACCGGGATCTCAGAACATTGAGCATGTGCTCTGGGCACCCAGGGGCTGTGGTCTGTCCTGGGGACACAGAGGCATGTGGTCACTCACGTGTGCTGGCCCTGGGCCCAGGGCTCAATGGGCGGGCCTGCCCCTGGGGTGTCCACCTGCTTGTGGCTTTAAGGGAGGGCCATCTGGGAGCCTTTTCAAGCTGCTCCTTGCCTGCGGGGTGGGCTCTGTGCCTCCCGGAGGGGCCCCTTAGCCAAGAAGGCCAGGGTGTACTCAGCAAGTGTCCTGGCCTCTTCTTCCCAAATGCTGCTCATCACACTGTCTCCAGGTAAGCAATGTGGGAGGTGGTGGTGCAGCCAAGGTGAGAAGGGAAAGCTGGCTCTTCCCTCTGTAAAGGCTTTTCAAGCCCTTACTGATGAGCCCATCAGACAGCAGCCCTGAGCTGCGGGTAGTGGGGGACAGAGAAACTGAGCCATGAACCTTGCCCCCTGGCAGTCCAGAGTGACAAGAAGTCATTGTTGGCTGGAACCAGAGGAGTGGCCGCCAAAGACATCTGTGGTAGCAGAAGGGAAACAGCACCCCAACAGTCATCTTTGAACTCAGTTCTTCTTAGCACATCCTTTGTGCTGGGGGTGGATGGGATGAGGGCGGTCAGGCAGAGACTCCAGCCTCGGGCAGCTCTGAGTTGGCGCAGAGGTGTAAACTGCCCGTCTCAACACACTGTGACCCTTCTGTGATGGGCAGGCTTGGAGGAGGGACTTGGAAGACTGGGAGGGAGGCAGGCCGAGGGTGCCTCCACCTTAAGCAAGGTGTAGGGTAGACCTCATTGAGGAGGTATCTTTGAGGAAATCCTGGAAGGAGTGCAAGTCAAGTGGGTGTGTGTGTGTTGGGGGGTGATGAGCTTTCCAAGCAGAGGGCAAGTGTAAGGTTGGGGCCTGTCCAGTGTGGCCACAGAGCCGAGGGCCCAGATGATGGGGTTGAGTGAGTCAGACAGGAGGTGAGGTCAGAGAGGGAGGTGCCCAGGGACCTTGGTGCAACAGTGTGAGGGTGTGGCTTTTATTTCTTATGAAAGGGGAGCCAGTTTGACTGCAGAAGTATACCCCAAACTATATCTTAACTGTAGCAGGGAAAGGGGGTAGACGCTGTAACTCTGGACCACATGGCTATTGGCCAGGTTTTAACAGAAGTCTGATGTCATCCTTGTACCTTGGAGAGTCCATGTGAGCTCAAGGCTCTTGGGGGCTATTCGGTCTTTGAGGAAAGGACCATGTCCATCGATTATGACCACCCCAAACTGGGAGCACCCACGATGCCCACCAGCAGAGAGAGGGTACAGGCATTGTGGTTTATTCATGTCATGAGTACTATCTAAAAGTGGGCATGAATGATTCATATTGCATGCAATACAGATGAGCCTTAAATGAAACTTGGAAGGAAAGTCAGACTTAGAAAGGTGTAGTTTCCAATTCCATTCATATAAGTGCCATGTGAATGGAAAACTGCGTGAAACTCCTCTCTGTGTAAGAAATCAGGACAGCAGTTTCCCAGAGGTGGGGAGAGGGTAGTAGTTGGCATGGGGGGCACGTGGGCTGGTGGGAATGTCCCACCTCTTGATCTGGGTGCTAGGTGCATGTGTGTCTGGGTGCCCAGGCTCCCCAGCAGCCTCCAGAGAGCCATGAGTTTCTGCCTACAGGCAGGTATACACATGATCAGTGCCATGTGCTGATAAGATACATCATGGACAGTGATGCTAATAAAAGGCCCAGAGGGAGGGTCAGGCCCAGGTAGAGAGGATGACTAACCAGCAAATGCCTGTCAGTTCTGCTGAGTTTGTGAACCCCGTTGTTGCTGACACCTCTTGGGCTATGATCTGATGTTGTTTAGCTCTTGCTGTTTCTCTGTGTGGGATGCCCATGCCTCCTGAGGCAGAGGCTGGCTCTTCCCTGCCCCGGGTCGGCAGGTACCTGGGGAGGCGGCTGTGTAACAGCCTCAGGCCTCGGTCACCGTGTAACAAGCCAGCCCCATTTACCTGCCAGGTGCTGACCTGCTCAAGATGTCCCGAGACGACTTGGTCCAGATCTGTGGCCCTGCAGACGGGATCCGGCTCTTCAACGCCATTAAAGGCAGGTAGGTGTTAGTTCCCACTGGAGGCAGAGTATGGCTGGTGGCCTGCATCTCTCAGCCCCTTGGACACCTGGTGAGCTAGCTAGTGGGATCTGGGCTCCTCTGGGGGTGAGTGCAGGAGGAGATGCCAGGAGTGGGGTGGGGGCCAGAGCCCATGTTGGAGAGGGTGAGATGCCCTGGGTTGCAACCTGCCCTGCCTGGAGGCCCACTCCCTCCTTCCCTCTTCTTGACTTGATGGGGCCCTTGGTCTCTGAGTCTCCGCCTCTTGACTGTGGGTTCTGAGATGCCTGCCCCATCCTCCCAGTGCAGGGGGTGGGGGACAGGTGTGGATGGAGTGGTCTAAATAGCCACACATGGACAGCACCGCTTTGAGAGTGAGAGGGTATGTCTGGATTTGAATGCCATATCTGCCTCTTAGGAACTTGGCAACTGGGTCAAGCCCTTAACCCCCATGAACCTCAATTTCCTCATCTGTACAATGAGGGGCAGTGGTCTTGGCTCCTCCATAAATGTGTGAGGATGTAGTGAGCTCAGAAAAAGCCAAAGAATGCCTTTGCTCTGATTATCACCCTGAAGAACCTCGTATCTTCAGATTGGTGCTACAGGCAGAGTCCACTCTGGGCAAGTGGCAGGTCCTGGGTGGGGGTTGGGTGTTTGCCCATCCTCGGGTCTCCATCTAACAAGTCTGCTCGAAGCAGTCAGGGCTCACCTGGTTGTGATTCTCTCCCTGACAGCTCCTTCCTCAGAGGAGGAAGGCACTCTGTATCTCCACAACCTTCTTTCTTCCCACTAAGTCCCTTCTACTGTTCTTTCCACCCTGTGTTCTGGAACATTCTGGAACAACAGGGCTCCGTCCCCCATACCTGCTCCTTAACTTCCTTTCCTCCTGCCAGGAACGTGAGGCCAAAGATGACCATTTATGTCTGCCAGGAGCTGGAGCAGAGCCGTGTGCCCCTGCAGCAGAAGCGGGACGGCAGTGGGGACCCCAACCTGTGTGGTGAGTTGTGGGGAGCCCTCCCCCGGGCTGGTGAGAGGGCAGCAAAGCAACAGGGAGAGTCCTCTGGCTGAGAGTGTCTCCCCTGATCCACCTTGCATGCAGGAGGGGTTCTGCTATGCTTCATCCTGAGATTGAAATGTATAAGGTGGAGATTATCTCTGAGAAGGTCTTGTCCCATTTACTGATGTCCCATCTGGGGAAACAGGCCTGGAGAGGAGACATGGCCCCTGATGTCACCAAGCTACTCCGGGGTGAACTGGGGGTCGGGCTTTCCGGCTCCCTGGCTGGTGACAAGTGCCACCTGACAAGTGTATTCCCAGGAGTGTGTCCTCCTGTGTTCCCGCAGCTGGGTGAGGCTTTCCCATTTGGTTTGCCCAAGAGGGTCTTAGAGCACCTCTGGGGCACATGGTTCTTTGGGGCTAGCAGTTTTCAGCACCTTGTTTCTGAGCATCTTTAAGCGCTGAGTCTGACAAGCTGCCCGGCTCCTCCTGCGCGGTCTGAACTCTGCATTGTCTGCATTGAGAGCTCCCTCCCCCAACCCCTCTCTGCCATATGCCCCTCCAGATCAGCAAGGGACCCAACAGGGTTTGCTATAGGGGAAACTGAGGCACAGAGGCTGCCCTGAGAGGTCAGTGTCAAGTGGCAGAGATAGGATCCAAATATCTGGCCCCTGGCAGCTGGCGTCCAGGCCTCAGGACATGTGTGCAAGAGTCGAGGCTTCTGCCTGCAGTCAGTCTGGGAAGGACAGAGCCTGAGTCTCACGGTTTCTTGTGTGTGTGGAAACAGCAGGCAGGCACCCCAGCCCACACCTCAAGGCTCAGAGGTCTGGAGAGGGCCGAGAGGTCTGGCTTCTTGGGGGTGGCAGCTTCAGGCTTTGCGCTTAGGCTGACCCACTCAAGGGCCTCTTTTGCCTCACTCAAGAAACAAGATGAGAGGAGCACTGAGTAGTGGGTGGCTGGCTGTCTCTGTTCAGAGCAGTGCGGGTCACCTCCACACTCCTCCAGCGGCAGGACAGGCCAGAGACGAAAGGCTACAACCACAGGGCTAAACTGGAATCCCTCTGGTTCTTTGATGCCTGCAGTCCAATTTGTTTGAGGAGTAAAATAAGAAAAAGTGGAACTAGCTCTGAAAAGTTGGGGTGTGGGGGAAAAGTACAATGAGAATTCTATTATAAAAGGGAATCTTGGAACAGAGATTCTGGGATTCTTACCTGGTTAGTTCAGGAAGGAACATTACCCAATGACCACATTCTGTGGACAGCGTGTGAAATCCTGGGAAGGCGAGTCTGTGTGTGGCTTCTGTAACTTCCCTCAAAGAGGCCACTGTGTGTGAGCGTGTGCGTGTCCGTTCCCTTTTAGTATATGGAGCTGCCAATCAGATCTGTTGAACCAAGGGTTTCTTCCTTTAGTTGAGGGAGGACTTTGGGCACCTCTTGTTTAATCCAGTTGTGTTTTAGTTTTTGAGGGACTTGAGGTCCCTAAGGGTTGAGGTCTGCCCCTCTTCCCCCCATCACCCATGGGGTTTGCTCCTCCCTAACTGGTTTGGGTTTTGCTACTAGCCTCATGGTCACTATTATCCCAAGTGTCTGGTGACATTCCTGGTGCCACCTTGTTCACCCTTCTGGGTCACAGTGCTCCAGCTGGGTGTTGTCTGTGCTGTGGAGGAGAGCGAGGGCCAGCCCCTCTCTCTTCTGCGGTCAGGTAGCAGTTATCCTTGAGTCTCACTCTTGGCCACTCTTGGAGCCATCCAGTAATCCCTTTAACCAATGGAAGGGAAGGAAGGCAGACGGGATTTCCTCCACCTGCCCATGGTAGGGTACACAGCAGGCCACACCTCAGAATCACTGGAAATCTCTAAAAAATGCAGGTTTCAGCCAGCCTCCATCCCCAAACGAGACAGGAATCTTGGGGTCCAGGGTGGATCCAAAGATTCTCCATTTTACACGAATTCCCCAGGAGAGACTGAAACAGGGATAAAGAACATAGTTTGGCATCTTTTCACCTGGTGCAGAATCGTGCAGGGAGGGGCCTTGTGGCTTCCAGAGATGTACCCAGTATGGCCAGATCCGAGAGTCCATCTGGGCTAGTTCTTGGTTCGAGGGGGTTGGGGGAGAGTTGGTAGGTGGGCTCCTTTGAAAGCAGACGCTTGTTCTATAGAAGGACCTGTCCTCCGCCCTCCAGTGTACCACGCCATCTTCCTGGAGGAGCTGACCACCTTGGAGCTGATCGAGAAGATCGCCAACCTGTACAGCATCTCGCCACAGCACATCCACCGGGTGTACCGCCAGGGCCCCACGGGCATCCACGTGGTGGTCAGCAATGAGGTGAGTGCTGTGGCCCTGCCCCACGGAACTGACCTGGGGCTCTGGGCAGAAGCAAGAAACGCGCCCAGCAGGGCTTGGGGGTGACTTTAGCCTGAAGATTGGGTTCATCCACCTGCCACCTGGTCTCAGCAGTAGGGACTGTCGGGAGAGACTGGAGAGAGGGGTCTGACTGAGTCCAGGAGCAGGCTTGGCATAGCTGTCTCCCCTCCACCTTATGTCCTGCCCTGCACGAACTGGGAGCAGAGACTGCACCGCTGCCTCAGGTGCTGCCAGGCAGGGCAGTGAGGACACAGGAGCTCATCGAGGTGGGTGGCAGCCCTGGGGGATGTGAGATGGGCTGGGTTGATGAGATGACCTGGCTCTTAGGTAACAGAAGCGTCCTGTTCTGAGTGGTGAAGGTGGCTGCCGCAGACTTCCGGGATCTGTTCCTGGCCACACAAGCCTCTGCAGGGCACAGGCAGCCCCTGAGAGAGGACACAGGTTCAGAACACAGCCCAGCTGCGACGGTGCCCCAGAGTGATCAGATCCCACTGCTGGCTCCAGCGGGGGTCATCAAACGGGTTTGCTGATGCGGTTCAGCATTCCTGTGTGTGGTAGAACAGAAGCTCTTGAGTTTGTCCTATGCTGGACCCTTTCTCTTAGTAATAATGTTGATGATAAATTTTAGCATTTCGGCAGTGCTCACGATGTTTGTGCAGCCTTCTAAGTGACTCATTTAGTCCTGCCAGCCTCCCTGTGAGGCGGGTGCTGTCATGAGTCCATTTCACCGACAGGAAGCAGGCACAGAGAGGTTGCATACTGGCCCCTGGGTGGACAGCTCATAAGAGCTCAGGCTGTGGTAGAAACACAGGTGGCCCAGAGCAGCAGAGGTCAGGCTTCGAGACAGCAGGCTCTCTGACCACTCCTGAAATGAGGCCTCTGCACAGAGCTGTGCTGATGGGAGCAGGAGCGGAAGGAACCCCAGCCCAGCCTGCAGCAGACCCTCCACCCACTAACCTACTGAGGGTGATGGAGGAAACAGTCCAGGAACGATGGTCAGGAAGGCAAGGAGAAGGTATGCTTTGGAATCGAGCTGAAGTCTCCACCTAGACTGGCTCCTCATAGCCAGGTGACCTTGGGCAAATCTATGTAATGTCTTTGAGCGTCAGTTTCCATGTCTCCAAAATGGGGATAATTATACCCAAAGAGCAGGTTGTAGTAAGGATAAAATGAAGAAACAGTGGCAGGTACCAGGAGATGCTAAATTAGCTTAAGTATTTGTTTTGGGGGGCAAAATGTGTTGGAGAGAGAACTTTAAATTTGATAACATATAACGTGTAAGGCTTTCAATGATCTGTATAAACTGCATTTTCATCAGTAGCATTACTAATGTTGCCATCATGACTGCCCGAGCTCCCTACACAGGAGTCCTGAGTCCCCTGTTTCATGGGAGTTTCATCCTGGGAGTGGACAAGGTGCTATTTTCCCTCCTTTATAATTAGAAAGTAATTCACAATTTGTGTAAGAAATCAGGCGGCGTAAACCAGAAGAAGGCAAGCATGAAAGGCCCTTTTCTTCCCCTCTCTCTTTTCCTTGAAGAGTTGAGATTAGATTTGATGTGATCATGGAGGATAATTTTGTGTCTGTGTGTGTCTGTCGCTTGCCAGAGTATGTGTAGGTGTGGGTTTTTAAAACACACACCCAGGATCCATTTGAACAAGGGACTTGATCTGTAACTTGTTGTTTTTGTCATCAGCTCAGAATTGCTTTCACATCGTCATATTCAAATCTAGGGTGGCTGTTCTTCGGCCCCCATCTCACAGATAAAGCACACGAAGCCCAGAGCTGCTGGCCTGAGCACATACTTTAGAATAGCCAGGAAGGTTAAAGCGCCCTGAGCATCAGGCAGTGGTCTGATCTCATAACGTGTTTCTGTCGTGAAGACAAAAGCCAGGAATTCATGGAACCCTTGCAATTTCACCAGTCCCTTAAGGGGGTTCCTTCCCTAGCCTGCCCCATGCCCCCCTGGAGCAGGCAGTTAAGCCAGTGAAGCAGAGAATAGAACTCAACACCGCCTCCGCTAAGTAGGTGACTCTAATTCCTCCGAAGTCCCCTTGCCTCTTAACCTCGAATCAATTGGAAACCTTTGGTTCTTAATTGCCCGGAGCACTAGAGGCAGCCCGGCCAGTCGCACAGCCGGCCCCTGGGGTGCAAGGGCACTTCATTAAACAAGGCAGTTACTGATTAAGCCCGTGTGGGCCCTGCGTCAGGTTTGGCATGCTCCAGTGGTGGGGCTGCCAAGAGTCCCCGAAGGAACCGGCCGGCAGCATAGCGTAAATGTACTTCACGCGTCATTAGGCCTGGGGGAGGGGCTGGGGTCGACAGGTAGATTGGATGTGCAGGATTTGGGGCCATCAGCCAGAGCAGGCAACAAAATGTAGGTTGCACTTTTTAATTGGTAAAGGGGTTTTGCTGACCTGTGCGCCAGCATGTGTGTTGTGGTGTGTTTAGGTAGGTGTGTGTATTTTTCATATTCTTTAAATGTGTACTGTGAAATATAGCATACATATTTAGAGTATAGGAAGCTCATTGGTAGAGTTTAAAGAATAAAATACTCAATACCTGCACTCAGATTAGTGCAATGTTGTTAGAAGCCCCTTTGTGAACTAATTCTACATTCCCCTCCACATATTGGTCTGAATTTTGTATTCCCTGGTTCTTCCTCAATATGTTGTTTAATTTCACCTATTTTAAAACTTCCTATAAGTGGAATAGGAGTGTATTCTTCAGGACTTAAGTTTGTGGTTTGTACTTTGAGGGGTGTTGCTGGGGGTCACCAGCCCTGCTGAGTGCCCGGGTGTGATCAGGCCACAGTTTGTTGCTGCTGCTTCTACCACCGAGGGACGGGGGCTGTTTCTAGCTTTCACTCACACACACGGTGCTGTCCTCAACATCCTTAGGTGTGCTTTGTATGTGTGTGTGCAGGAGCTTGGCTGGGGCACCCATCTGCAGGAGAGATATGTGTGGTCCTCTGTGCTGGCTCCTATGGACAGTCCTAGAAAGCAACTGTCTGGATGGATGCCCCACCAGAGAGGATGCCAGCTCCTATTGCTCTGTATCCTGGTTATATATATATATATATATTTTTTTTTTTTTTTTTATCAGAACAGCCTCGTTTGACAGGGCCTGGAGACAGGAAGTTTTCTTGTCCAAGGTCACTGGACTATTAATTATAAGTTCCAGAGGGGGGGGGCTGGTGAATCATTGTTTGGTTCCTGCCACAGGGAACTGAACACACGATGTTGTGTTAGTTTCAGGAATACAGCACAGTGATTTCAGTTATACATATGTGTGTGTGTGTGTGTGTGTGTGTACACGTGTGTGCTCAGTCGTGTCAGACTCTTTGCAACCCCATGGACTGTAGCTGGCCAGTCTCCTTTGTCCATGGAATTTTCCAGGCAAGAATACTAGAGTGGGTTGCATTTCCTTTTCCAGAGGATCTTCCCGACTCAGGGATCAAATCCGCATCTCTTTTGTGTCCTGCATTGGTGGGCAGGTTCTGTACCAGCTGAGCCTCGATACATTAATAGATACTCTTTTTCAGATTCTTTCCATTGTAGGTTATTATAAGATATTGAATGTAGTTCCCTGTGTAAAGCACTTTAGTTTACCTTGTGCTGTTTTACACACATCTGTTCCTGTAATGGAAGACCCCATCACTCAGAAAAATGAAAGAACATCAGTAACAATTGAGTCTCGTGTGAAATGTTGACATGTTAATTCCCTTCCAGGGTTCTTCTCTCCTTTACATTCAGTTTTTTGTTACTCAAAACTGGAATTGTGGGACTTCCCTGGTGGTCCAGTGGCTAAGACTCTGCACTCCCAGTGCAGGGGGTCCGGGTTCAATCCCTGATCAGGGAACTAGATCCCACAGGCCACAGCCAAGAGTTCGCATGCCGCAACTAAAAAAGATCCTGCATGCCGCAACTAAGGCCCCACGCAGCCAGACAAATTTAAAAAAGCAAACAACTTTAATTGCTCTGTCCATTGACTCTGCATCATATTTCATCCGTGAAAGTAAGACATAACTGTCTTCCTGTGTGTGTGTCAATACAGCTCCTGTTGTTTCTGATGGTTGTGAGTAGCTGGGCTCTGTGTCACTGAGGCTTTTCATCCTCTGAACTCGTTGTTGAAGTGACGTGGTCTCTCTTTTGCCTTTCAGATGGTGCAGAATTTCCAAGATGAATCCTGTTTCATCCTCAGTACCTTAAAAGGTAAAACCTCCTCCTCCCTGCCCTCTTTTATTTAATTAAAGGATGTTGGCTTCATCCCCTGGGTTAACTGGGTGAGGGGAGAGCAGGCCGGTAAGTGAGGCTGGCATGGGGAGTCCTTGAGTGAGTATCACTTGGAAACATCCTCCGGGGAAAAGAAACACACAATTCCCGGGAAACTCAGCCTCGGAAATGTGTGAACTGGAGAGGCGGGCCCCAAGGTCACTTTGAAAGGGAAATCTTGGCCATTCACTGTGTGCTCCACGAACCCAGTGCCGAGGAGAAGTAAGACACATTTGAGTTGCTCTAAAGTATGAGTCTGGGACTTGCCTGATGATTCAGTGGCTAAGACTCTGCGCCTCCAATGCAGGGGGCATAGGTTCAATCCCCGGCCAGAGTCAGGGAATGAAGAGCCCACGTGCTGCGTGTCCAGAAAAAAAGAGTGTGGGTCTCCAGGAGGAGCAGCCACGGACCCAGTAGCACTTGAGCCTCCAGGCCCCGTGGACTGGGGCCTGGGGCTGTGTGTGGAGGTGGGGGGACATGAAGGCCCGCCCGAGGGAGGGCCTGAGAAGGAGCTCCTCTACCAGCAGAAAGGGGAGACCAGCTATGGCCCCCTCCCCCAACCCCCACAGGGCTGGGGCAGATGAGTGTGCGGAGCTGTACGGGAATGAAAGCCGCTCACTGGGCCAGGGGCCCTGGACCGTGACAAGGACAGGCTCCTCCCCTTGTTCTCTCGATCCAGCCACCAAGTGCCTTCAGAGACCCTGGCAGCCTTCAAACCCAGGGCCTCCTTACGCACAGGCCCTTTGGTCCCTGGGTGTTGGGCTGTGGCAGAAAGCCCACTATTAAAGAAGCTCAGCAAGGCAGCTGAGAAGGTGTGTGCTGGGAGCTCTGCCATTATCTTTGTTCTGTGCAGTCTTACTTTGGTGGCCTCTGCCAGCATCCATGGCAGAGCATCTGCTTGTGCCCTAATCCCATGGCTCCCAGAAACTGCCACGCCTGCCTTTCTTCCCTTAACACCTCAGTGTTTGTCTCTTGCAGCTGAGAGCAACGACGGCTACCACGTCATCCTGAAATGCGGCCTCTGAGCAGATGCAGAGTGGGAAGCTGCCTCCCACCCCCCAGCCCCACAGACCCCCTTGGATGGAGATATCACACCCCTGGAAGCTGTGGCGAGGAGGGACCTGGCCCAGCCCGTGAAAGCCACAAACCCGTGGAGGTTGTGGGTCTGGAGGGCAGAAAGCCAGCAGCTCCTCTCTCCCCTCCTCTTAGCCCCCAGCTTTGGGACAGTTCCCTGTTCTTTCTCCCAGTCCTTCCATCTGAAAAGGCCAATGGGGGCCATCTGCTCTGAAACCTCTTGCTCCCCTGGTTGGAGGCTAGTTCAGCAGGTACCCAGGTGCCACCTGTGCCAGCTCCTTGCACCCATTCTCCTGCTTCCAGAGAAGACTGCCTCTCCCGCAGGCCTTCACCCTCTTCTCTGCCAACTGGCTGGGTCCCTGGGCGGCTGACTATGTGGGGGTGGTTTGAGACTGTCCTGTCTCCGTGTCGGTTTCCCATCTTGGTGATCCTGGTGAGCATCTGCCCTTCCTGTTCCTGGATGGCTTGATGGGTGTTGGGTTGACTCTGTGCCTTCTGCTTCTTTTCACATTGACCTTGATTCTAAGTGTCTGCTGCTGCTCACAGCCCAGAGGGGGCCTTGCGTTTCTTCATTGCTGGGGTAGACACTACAGAGCCACACACACTGGGTTCTAAGGCCCTTGGGGAGGAGAGGACGAGGCTGAGAAGACTATTTTTAGGCACATTCTCATGAGTATAAAAGGGAAGAGAACCAAATGATTCCTCTTGGGCTTTTTTTGGGTGTAAGTTTATTTCCTAAGCAGTCATGGGTAGAGGAGGACTAGAAAGTGAACATCCTGTTGTAGAATCACATGACCTTGACTCTCCTGATGCCCAGTCCTTTTGGATAGACTCACCAAATCCCATTTAGAGAAGACCACCAACCTTCCCAGGCTCCCTAGGGACGGTGTATTTTCTGGGAGAGCTCCCCTTTGAAGGTTTCGTTCTTCTCATTTGTAGAGCCTGTGTTTGGGCATTTCTCCTGCGTTAGAATGGTTGGATCACCTTTCTTAGATAGCCAGTAGACTCAGGAATCAGTGTCTGTCTCTGTTACTTGGGACCCTGTGATCTATATTGCTAACGTAGGTATGATGAGCACTGTGACCAACTGAGCAGGATCTGACAGCCTTTCAAGTGGAGCTTTTGGGGAATAGAATGCTTTGGGGGAATATAGAGATGATCATAACTGGGTAGACCTTGTTTTACAGACAGAGAAACTGAAGCCTAGAGGGGCAGAGCCACCTGCCTGATATCACATAGTGATAGGGTAATAACATAGATTTGTCGTCTAAACCAGGGCATTTCTGAGAGTGAAAGGAGCTCTGGTAATAATAATGCTTGGACCACAGGTATGATGTACTGCTCTGTAAGGACAGGCTTCTCATTCCCTTTCCATTTTGGGCGTGGGGGGATGGGGAGCATGCAACAGCCTTCTTGAGCTATAATTCACATACTATACAGTTTACCCACTTATTGTGTACAGTTCTGTGATTTTTTTTAGTCAATTCACAGAATCATCACAATCAATTTTAGAACATTTTCATCACCCAAGACATATCATGTATATGGAATCATACAATACGTGGTCTTTTGTGGTCTTTTTTTTTTCACTTAGCATAGTGTTTTCTAGGGTCATCCATATTGAACATGTATCAGTACTTCGGTCTTTTTATAGCTTAATAATATTTCATTCCATGGATGGACTGCCTTTGTTTATCCATCCATCACTTGATGGATATTTGAGTTGTTTCTGTCTTGGGGCTATTGTGAATAATGCTGCTATGAAGTATTTGTACACGGTTTGGTGTGTTTTCTTTTAGGAATATACATATGACTGGAATTGCTGGGTCATTTAGTAACTCCATGTTTAACTTTTTGAGGAACTGTCAGACTGTTTTCCAAAGCAGCTGCATCGTTTTACATTCCCATCAGCAGTGTATGAGGGTTCCAGTTTTCCTCCATCCTCACCAACACTTGCTAGTGTCTGTCATTTGGATGATAGCATCCCAGTGTCATTTTGATGATAGAAGTGGTGTCTCATTGAAGTTTCAATTTGCGTCTCCCTGATGGCTAATGATGCTGAGTATTTTTTCATGTGCTTACTGGCCATTTATATATCTTCTTTGGAGAAATGTATCCTTGCCTATTTGCAATTGGCTTATTTGTCTTTTTATTATTGAGTTGTAGGAGTTCTGTGTATAGTTTAGATGCAGGCCCTCTATCAGATATATGAGGTGTCAAACTGTTCTCCACTTCTGGGGGTTGTCTTCACTTTCTTATGGTGTCCTTTGAAGGACAAAGGTTTTTAGTGTTGATGATCTCTAAGATACCATTTTTCTCATGTTGCTTGTACTTTTGATGTCATATCTAAGGAAACTATTGCTTAATCCAGGGTCAAGAAGATTTATGTTTTCTTCCAACAGTTTTTATAGTTTTAGCTCTCCAGTAGTCTTTGATTAATTTTGAATTAATTTGCATTTATGATGTGAAGTATGGGTCCAACTTCATTCTTTTGCGTGTAGATATTCAGCTGTCCCAGCACCAGTTGTTGAAAACACTATTGGGGTCCCCATAGAATTGTCTTCATACTCTTGATAATGGCCCCTAATTCTTACTGGATCTTTTTCTCTGCAACATGGGACTGTCATTATGATGCTCACCTTTTTTTATTTTTTCAGCCCATGTTTGGCTCCACCAGTTATGCAAATGGCTTTCTCTTCTTTTCTTTCTGTCTCCCCCTTTCCCTGTTTCAACAATACTGGGTGACATCACTCTCTGATGATCTACAGCCTTTCTGGGTGCATGGCTCCACACATCAGTCCTAGGGAAAGGTCAGGGTCAATCATTTTCTGTTTTGAGGAAACCAAGTCACACAGAAGTAGAAAAACTTGCCCAAGGTCCCCCAGAACCAGAATTAGATTATTGGTCTTGTGACTTCTGGCATTTTGAGATGTCTACAATTCACTAGACCCAAGAGGTGCCACTTCCCAGGCCAAGTGATAATAGGCTAAAATCTTAATTATAAAAATGTGGTAGGCTAATATTTTATTTTTATTTCTTCATTCAAAATAAGGGTCCAGTCAAGGTGTGTGACCTTCAGTTTGCTGTAGGTGGAGTCTTTCATCTGGAATGCACATTGCATCAGCTCTGCTTATCTTCTCCTAATGGTTATAGTTCAGTCTTGTAGCTTACACAGAAGTAGAAAATAATAAATACCAAAGAAGAATACACAGTCATTTGGTACCAAAATGTTTTAGCTGCCCTATTCAGCAGTTTGTTCCTTCCACAAGGGTCAGAGGAGCTAGCTGCAGGTGTTTGGATTTTGTGTCTTATTTTTTTCATTTTATTAAAGTACAGAAAAGGTGTGCCCCTTTCACTCCTGTCCACTGTCTTTCTTGTGTGCTCTGAGTCCAGCGTCTGAGCCTGCTGGACAGGATGGGCCTCTCTCAGAACAGTCCCCTCCACCCCTCCATGTATTCTGAGCTGTGGCTGCTCCTTGGCAGCAACAAATTTTAAAAGGGATCCCCCGAGGGACAGAGGATGTACCGTGCACCAGAGCCACTGTCCTGAACCAGAAACCCAAAGTAGAGTGCTTTTTTCTCAGTCCATCGCATTTCTTTGCTGGGCAGTTGTCTGCAAGGTTGTGACAAACCTTCTCCTGGTTACCAAGTCGCCCCTTTATAATAAAGACATGGGCTTTGGAATGGAGGAAGGGGTGGTAGGCCTTTGGAAAGAGCAGGATGGGCAGGGAGTTGGAAATCTCAGTGCAAGGTACTAAGCAAAGGTCAGATGCTGTCCTGGTGACCTCCTTCTCGGCCACCTTGGGCTTCTCGGGGAGAGCCCTGAACCTAGAGGGACTTTCCCGGGAGCAGAGTGGAGCTGCCTGAGCAGTACGTCACAAGTTTCCAAGTCCAGACCGGCCTCGGGCTGGCCTGCATGAGCTAAGGTCTGAAAATCATTAACGAGGTAATGAGAAAAATGGAAGAGCTTCTTTTGCTGTTGTCAGTGGAGCAGAGGGAGGCAGCCCCCAGGAGCTCAGAGGAGATAGAAAAGCAAGTGACCAAGAGCCAGGAGTCCTGGGCTCCTACGCCCTCACTTGGCGTGCTTTTTCTGCCTCTCGGGGTTTCACCTCCTCTCTGGGAGGCTTCTGGAGCTGACTGACTCAGGCATGAGTGTGTCTGAGGGGGTCATTCCTTTTTTCCCTCCATCAGAGTTGCACTGTGGGTGGGTGGCGTGTACATGCGTGCTGCCTAGTGGTACACAGCACCTCAATTCTTCTGCTTGGACTGGTACATGCTCTGTGAGATTGCATGCATTTTGATGTGAGACACTGCATCTTAGCCATGTCTTTAGGAATCCAGCCTAGCTTGCAGCCAGGGTGACTTGATTCCATCCATGCTCTTAAGAGTGGCCATCAGCTGTTCCCTGCAGCCTGAAGCTGGATTCCTTGTTGGTTGGCTTTATGTCTGCATTACAGACATGCATGTGTGCATGCCTGTGTGTGTGCATGTTCATCGATGCACATGAATCCCCTTCTCTGCCCCTGTATCTGGCATGAGGAGGACAACCTTGAGTATCTTCAGCTCACCTAGACAGAATGATGATTGCTGCTTCCTTTAGACCTTACGTGATGCTCCTGGTTCGGACTCAGTTGATAAAACTGATTAGGACACTGTTGCCCTAATTATGGGGAAAGGCCTATCCTCAGTCCTGCCCTAGGGAGCAGAGCAATGCTGGGAGCTGACAACTAACCAGGACCCCAAAAGCAAGGTCCTCGGACTTGGTCTTACTTGCAGCCACGTCACGTTCCCTGTGTCCCCTTGGGTTGCGTATTCTGTGTGTGATGTCATCAGTCAGGCCAGGCAGTAGGAAGTATTTGTACGTCCTCTCTGATCACCTCCTGGCCCCCTTCCCTCCACTCTGTGGGGCAGAGCAGTGCAGTACAAGACAAGCCACCCCCACCTCCTTCCCCGGGGCTGGCCTGAGAACTCCATGCAGCCTCTGCCCAGCTCCCCAGAGCACCTTGTAAAGGCTGGGCTTTCCTCCCTCCTGCTCCTATGGGAAATGACTGAGTTTTGAGGGTGTGGTCCTCACCTAGCCATGTAGGGACTTTCTAGTGGCAGCATCCCCAGGAAGTATCTCTAAGAGGTAGCTTTGCTATTCTGTCCAGGGCAACTGGCAGGGTGAGGCAGGGAGGGGCCAACACTGCTTAGTTGTGGGCTGAGACACCTGGCTGTTTGGGCAGCCAGGCCAGCCTGTCCGAGGAGGGAGTGTGTGAGCCTGTCCCTGCCTTCAACCTGTGTTAGCCCCAGGTTAAGCACCTGCCTTAATCCTGTGGATGGGTTAAGGGGTGGCAGCCTGCAGGGGGCTAGCAGGGACTAGGAAGCCTTTTATCGTGAAAAATTTTCAATCCTTCTTGAAAGACAGACCAATATAATTAGCCCTGGAACCCATCACTCCACCTCCTCAACGATCACCCTATACCTGCTCATCAGGGACAGGCCAAATGCAGCTTCTTGCTGCATTTTGTAGTCTGTTTTAATGACAGGGAACACTGAACTCAATGAAGTGAAATGTCATCCTGTCCTCCCTTCTGCTATTCTCCCATTTGTATACCAAAACCTGTACTTAGTTATTATAGTTTGAATTTCATCATCTGAAACTTATGGAAACTCATTTTCTCTTATTTGCCTCCTTGAAGCTCTTAAAGCCAAAAATAGGTCTCATCCAGCCTTCACAGAAAAACATTGCCCACTGCTGAGCTAGACCTCTGTTACTCTGTATGCCCCTGACATAATGTTGAATAGTATCCTTGAAAATAAGGGCTTTTAAAAATAATAAAAAGTATTTTGTTTGGAGCTTTGAAGCAGGAGGATCATTCAGCTGAGCAGTCTTTGAAACCAGACCCCCACCCCGCCTGTTAGTCATGTGCCCCACCCCAGACAGTCTTTGCCCCAGCTGCTCAGGAATCATAGTCCTTTGCTCTTGCCCCTTCCCTCCTGCTGTCCACTTCTTGGAGACTTGCTGGGCCTTTGGTCGCGGGGCAGGGTGCGGGAGGTTGTGTCCGAGAGCCGGCTGTGGGGAGAAAACAGTACCGGCTCCGGGCCCTGGTGGGTGGTGGTCTCTTGACTTGGGTCACTGGGACTTTACCGCCCCAGGAGGTACAGCCTAACCTCCACCTCTGCTGGCACCTTGAGGACCTCTCAGCTGCTCTGGGGTCCCCCAAAGCCCCTTCCACATGTCTGCAGCTCTTCCCCCAGCCAAGGGACTGGCTTGTGACAGCTTCAGCTTGATGATGGGGAGGGTTTCCCTGACCTCTGCAAGGGTTCCCTGGGCCCAGTGCTCACTTCTGCCCCTGGGAGAAGCCAGCCCATAGGCAGCCTCATGCTGGGGTGGTCCCATCTCCCTGTGGCTTGGCTGGCCATTCTGGGCCCTGGCTCCTTTGCTTCCTGTGAAGATGGCCAGACACTGCAGCCAGCCCTCCATTAGCACCAACCGCTGATGATGCTGACTGGCCTCGCCTGAGTCAGACTTTGGGCTCCGTGCTTTGCCTTTGACCCATTTGAGCCTCCTCACATCTCTGAGGCCCCGAAGGCTGATTTCTAGTTGAGGAAATCAAGACTGAGAAATCAGATAGGGGCCCAGGTCCTATGACTATCGATGGGCTGAGCCAGGGTCCCGATCCTGCATCTAGACCTCGCGCTCTTGCCCCAGATGCACGGGTGAGTCCTTTCATCCCTAGTGCTCACTCTCCTGATGACATCATCCCTGGGCTCCGTGCTCTGCGGTGGGGCTGGGGGGTGGGGGGAGGGGTGTACGCAGGGGGACAGAAGAGAAGGTCATTGTTTTGTGCCTCCCACCAGCCCTCCCCTTGCTGGGCAACACCTTGGTTACTGTGCTTACTCATACTCCTGTATAAAAAGTGATTTCTTTTTTAGAAATGTCACTTCGTCACTTTTCTCCAGATGGAGTGACTCTTCTCTTAAGGTGATGGGCATCTCTGTTGGGGTGGTGTGGCCCTCTGATGGGTCAGGTGGCATGACATTGGGAGGGGTTGTAGGGGGGAGTGGGCATCAAAGTAAAAGTTGTCACACTGCCACGTTTTTGTACCTGAAATAAAGCATATTTGCACTTGTTATTGTACCATTGTGAAGTCAAGAGATCTACGTGTAGGTTCCGTGCTTGGGTCAGAATGCAAATAAAACTCATTTGTAAGAAACCTGTGTGGCTCAGACCTCTGGCCTTTTAATATTTTTCAGTTGTGGTAAAATGTATGTGACAGGATATTTACCATCTTCAGCATTAAACAACAGCTCCCCCAGCCCCTGGCACCCACCCTTCTCTTTTATGTCTCTGTGAATGTGACTCCTCTGGGGACCTCTTATAAGTGGAGTCATACAGTCTTTGTCCTCTTGTAAGTGGCTGACTTTACAGGGCATAATGTCCTCAGGGGCTTCCCAGGTGGCCCAGTGATAAAGAATCTGCCAATGCAAATAATGCAAGAGACTTGGGTTCGATCCCTGGGTTGGGAAGATTCCCCTGGAGTAGGAAGTGGCAACCCACTCCAGTATTCTTGCCTGGAAAATTCCATGGACAAAGGAGCCTGGCAGGCTACAGTCCATGGGGGTCACAGAGCTTTTTTCTTTTTTCGCTTTGCCACGTGGCTTGTGGAGTCTCTAAGAGGTAGCTTTGCTGTTCTGTCCAGGACAACTGGCAGGGTGAGGCAGGGAGGGGCCAGCACTGCTTAGTCGTGGGCTGAGACACCTGGCTCTTTGGGCAGCCAGGCCAGCCTGTCCCAGGAGGGAGTGTGTGAGCCTGTCACTGCCTTCATCCTGCGGAGCCCCAGACAGGGATGGGGTTTTTTTGGGGCTAGTACCATATTCATAGTAAAAACTGCTTACCTCAGATTAGGACTTTTACCCATGTGCTGGAACTCAAACCCAGCCAAAACCTGGTACCTGGTTTCAGGACCTAATGAAGCTCAGGTTCTTGATGTCTTGTCACAGAAAGAATTCAGTGAGAGACAGAGTGATAGGTAAGAAGTGGATTTATCTAGAGAGAGACACACTCCACAGAGTGTGGGCCATCACAGAGGACGAGTGCAGCAGCCCTGAAATGTGGTGTGGCTAGCTTCTATGGGCTTGGTAATTTCATAGGCTAGTGAGAGGGAGGATTATTCCAACTACTTTGGGGAAGGGGTGGGGATTTTTAGGAATTGGGCCACCGCCCACTTTTTGGTCTTTTGACAGTGCCTTGGGATCGTCATGGTACCTCTGGGTGTGTCATGTAACTTGCTGATTGAAGATCAAGTTGACTCGTCTGCCATCTTGGACCCATTTGATTCTAATTGGTTTATATTGTGTTCTCGAGCTGTGGCATTCAAAAATTGTGCCCTGCCCCCTTCTCTCCTATTTCAATAGGAGACCTTGGGCCTTTGAAGCTTGATCAGTGGGTGGGCTGTGTTAAGCCCAATGGGGGCACATCTGTAGTGGCACCATCCCAGACCCTTGTCACTACCTAGCCGAAGGATGCTATGTGACGACGTGTGGCCTAGCACAAGGCTGGGCAGGACCAGGCTCCCAGGGACATGCGGGAGCAGCTGGGGTGGGGATGCTCCAAGGCAAGGATAGCTTGATGTGTTCCAAGATCCAGAAGACTGACACCATGTGGTGTGTGCTAAGTTGCTTCAGTCATGTTCGAATCTTTGCAACCCTATGGGCTGTAGCCCTCCAGGCTTCTCTATCCATGGGATTCTCCAAGCAAGAATACTGGAGTGGGTTGCCATGCCCTCCTCCAGAGGATCTTCCTGACCCAGGGATAGAACCGGTGTCTCTCATGTCTCCTGCATCGGCTAGTGGGTTCTTTACCGGTAGTGCCACCTGGGAAGCCCAACACTGTGGGGGTCACAGTAAACAGATGGAGATTGGGGATCAGGTCAGATAACACTGTGATTCTTTGGATTAATAGGTGAGTGTCTCACCAAATAATACTTGAATGATTCCATTTTATGTTTTCTTTAGAAATGCTGGTCCAGGGACTCCTCTGGTGGTCCAGTGGTTAAGAATCTGCCTTGCAATGTAGGGGCCTTGGTTTCAGTCCCTGGACAGGGAATTAAGATCCCACATGCCATGGGGCGACTGAGCCACGAGCCGCAACTGCTGAGCCAGCACTCCACAAAGAGAAAGCAGCCCATGTGCTGTTCAGAGATCCTGAGTGCCACAACTAAAACACGATGCAGCCAAAAATAAATAAATTGCTTTTTTTAAAAATGCAGATTCTGATTCCCAGCCCATCAGTGGGATGTGCCCGGCATTTTTGACAATACTGACATGGGGTCTCATTGGGCAGAAGAAGGGAGTTCTGATTTGTTTTCTAAAGGGGTGGTGGGACATAGCCATGGAGGTCCTGGAACTGAGAAGGGTCAGACAGGACTGGGTTCAAAAGTTCAGAGTTGACTTCAGGAGCTCGTTGAGGTTTCAGAGCCATTGGGGGCTGGAGCCTGGCTTGGCTGTTGGCTGTCCACCACACGGGTGGCCTCTGCCCCAGCAGGGAACTCAAATGTGAGCAGAAGGACACAACAAGCCCAGTGGTGTGTCCCCAGGGGTGCTCCCAGTGGCTGGGGCCTAGAGCCAACCCTGACCCCAGGGCCCAGCAGCAGCTACCTTCCCGCAATCCAAAGGAGAGCCAGGCAGGCAAGCTCCACCGGCACATTCCCCTACCCAGATCCTTCCAGATGGGCAAGAGAGAGGGAGCCTGTGCAGTGTACAAGATGCTGTCTTTCCAGCAAATGTTCCCTTGGCCACGATGTGGGCATGAGTTTTCGGGGATGAATCGCCTGTGACGCCCCGTTTATGGCAGCAGGATGGGATGCTGTGATCCTCAAATTATATCAGAATCACCTGGAGGTCTTGTTCAGCAGCCTCCTGCGCCCAGGGTTTCTGACTCTGCAGATCTGAACTAGAGCCTAAGATTTTGTCTTTCTAAAACATTCCCAGATAGGACTTCCCTGGTGGTCCAGTGGTTAAGACCCTGTGCTTCCACTGCAGGGGGAGTGGGTTCTATTTCTGATCAGGGAAACAAGATCCTGAATGCCTCACACTATGGCCAAAAAATTTAATAAGTTCCCAGGCAATGCTGATGCCACTGGTCCGGGGACCACCCTTTGAGAACCTTCTTAAACAGTGGGGCACTGCCTTGGTTCAGAGTCAGCTATTAGCTTGGTCACCTGGATGAGGGGACTTAACTTTTCTGTGCCTTGCCTTCCTCATCCATAAAAGAGGACCGATGATGCCCGATTCATAGGATTTAATTTCTGTAAAGAGTTTTGAATGACCCTAGCCCTCAGTGATGGCAGTCCACTCCAGTGCTCTTGCTTGGAAGATCCCATGAATGGAGGAGCCTGGTAGGCTGCAGTCCATGGGGCTGCTAAGAGTCGGACATGACTGAGCGACTTCACTTTCATTTTTCACTTTCATGTATTGGAGAAGGAAATGGCAACCCACTCCAGTGTTCTTGCCTGAAGAATCCCAGGGATGGAGCCTAGTGGGCTGCCATCTATTGGGTTGCACAGAGTTGGACACGACTGAAGCCACTTAGCAGCAGCCCACAGTAAACTGAGTGAGAGCCCTTTAGTCATGGTTTGTAATTCTTTGGGGAGGGAAAACTTTGACTCATTGAAAAAGACCCTGATGCTGGGAAAGATTGAAGGCAGGAGGAGAAGGGGGTGACAGAGGATGAGATGGTTGGATGGCATTATCGACTCGATGGACAAGTCTGAGCAAACTCCAGGAGACAGTAAAGGACAGGGAAGCCTGGCACACTGCTTGTGCTCGCTCAGTCGTGTCTGACTCTCTGTGACCCCATGGACTGTAGCCCACAAGGCTCCTCTCTGTCCATGGTATCGTCCAGGTGAGAGTACTGGAATGGGTTGCCATTTCCTTCTTCAGGGGATCTTCCCAACCCAGGAGTTGAAGCAGGGTCTCCTGCATTGCAGGCAGATTCTTTACCAGCTGAACTGCCAGAGAAGCCCCACTGCAGTTCCTGGTCTGCATGGATGGCATGGGGTCGCGAAAAGTCAGACATGATCGAGTGATTGGACAACAACTTTAGCCCCTGCTGAGAACCAGTGTCCTAAGCTTCAGAATCCCTGGAGAGGGAAGAGATCACCGGACACAGTGCTGGGCCCCATCTGCAGAGTCTCTCCTTCAGAAAGGTGGGGTGAGCCTTTGTATTTCTCCCAGTGGGTGCTGTTTGCTGGTGGGGGCCACACTTTGAGAACCCCTGCCCTTGAGGCATGTGCCCTCTTGAAGTCACTCTCCAGTCACTCAAGATGTAGATCTGGGGACTTCACTGATGGTCCAGTGGCTAAGACCCTGCTCTCCCAATGCAGGGGGACTGGGTTTGATCCCTAGTTAGGGAACCAGATCCCACATGCCACAACTAGAGACCCTGCATGCTACAATCAAGATCGAAGATTCTGAATGCCACAAGTAAGACCTGATGCAGCCCAATAAATAATTTTAAAGAAAGAAAGATGTAGAACTGAGTGTGAGCTAAGGGTGGGGTGGTGGCACAGGAGGACTGGAGAATGTTAGGTCAGTGGACACAAAGGTCATCAGAGCCTGAGGCCTGCAGTCACCATGGTGGGATCGTCTGTCCTCACTTTGTGGGTGTGCGTGCTCAGTAGCTTCAGTTGTGTCTGACTCTTTTCGACTCCATGGACTGCAGCCTGCCAGGCTCCTCTGTCCATGGGCTTCTCCAAGCTAGAATACTGAAGTGGGTTGCCATGCCCTCCTCCAGGGGAATCTTCCTGACCCGGGGATCGAACCCACGTTTCCCACATTGCAGGCAGATTCTTTATCGCTGCACCTCTGGGGAACCCCCATCCTCACTTTAGGGGAAGCTGATTTGGGTTGTAAGACTGATTGCTGGGGGAGGCAGGGGGCCTTCTGGCTGCAGGCGGAGAGGCTGCCAGCTCTCCGCTCCCCTGTTTGGCGTGTGCGGCAACCACACTGAGCCCTTCTCTGGGTCCTTGGCTGCAGCGGCTCCACGTCACTGGTCGTGGTTGTCCCTGTGGGAAACCAGAGAAAGTCATCAGTGGCGGATAGGGGCCACTCCTGCGCCTCCATCCTGTGGACTGGAAATTCCACCAGGAGTGTGTCAGAGCAGATGGGCCCTCACGGGCTGACTAACCAGGACCAAACTCGCTGGAGCCGGAGGGAATTCATTTCAGGCTAGCAGAGCAGAGCCCCTGAAGGAGAGTTGTTCTCCTAGCTGGGCAAAGGGGCCAGCGGAAGTGCTTCTCCCCCTGTGTCCTGGGTGGGAGCAGTGCACAGGACCCAAACTGCCCATGTCTTCTGCCCTCACCTGGTCCAAACATTGGGAAAGGCAGGTGCTGGGGCTTCCATGTTACAGGCACAGGCACCAGGGTCCAGCTTGGAGAGGGTTCTTGGGCCCCCAACACAAGAAAGCCACGCCCCATGGCTGCCCAGGCTACTCCAGGGAAGGGAGCCTGGTAGCTGGGAGGGTCATTTCAGTTCAGTCATCCAGTCGTGTATGAATCTTTGTGACCCCATGGACTGCAGCACACCAGGCTTCCCTGTCCATCACCAACTCCTGAAGTTTGCTCAAACTCGTGTCCATCAAGTCAGTGATGCCATCCAACCATCTCAATCTCTGCCATTCCCTTCTCCTCCTGCCTTCAATCTTTCCCAGCATCAGGGTCTTTTCAAATGAGTCAGTTCTTCCCATCAGGTGGCCAAAGTATTGGAGCTTCAATGTCATCATCAGTCCTTCCAATGAATGAATATTCAGGACTGATTTCCTTTAGGATCAACTGGTTGGATCTCCCTGTAGCCCAAGGGACCCTCAAAAGTCCTCTTCAACACAACACCATAGTTCAAAAGCATCAATTCTTCAGTGCTCAGCTTTCTTTATAGTCCAACTCTCACATCCATACATGACTACTGGAAAAACCATAGCTTCGACTAGATGGACCTTAGTAGGCAAATTAATGTCTCTGTTTTTTAATATGCAGTCTAGGTTGGTCATAGCTTTTCTTCCAAGGAGCTTGCATCTTTTAATTTCATGGCTGCAGTCACTATCTGCCGTGATTTTGGAGCCCAAGAAAATAAAGGTTCAGCATTGTTGAAAGGGAGGTTCAGCTGCCTTTGGGTGGATTTATATTTAAACTCCAGAGAAGGCAAAGGGGTTATCTGGGAGTGAGTTTATCAGGCAGGAGTGGCTATTGGAAAATCTGATAATCTGAGAGGCTGACATGAGTGGGGGAGGGGAGCTGGACCCTGAACTCACCCAAAGAAGAGAAAGGTGTATATTAGTCACTTAGTCAAGGACTATAGCCCACAAAGCTCCTCTGTTCATGGAATTTCCCAGGCAAGAACACTGGAGCGGATTGCCATTCTCCAGGAGATATTCCTGACCCAGGGATTGAACCTGGGTCTCCTGCATTGCAGGCAGATTCTTTACCATCTGAGCCATCAGGAAAGCCCATAGAGAAGAAAAGTGGGTGGAGGGAAATCAGCCAGCTCTCCTGCTTCCTTCCTCCCTTCCCCTTCCTGCTTCCCTTCCTCCCTCTTCTCCTTCCTCCCTTTTTCCCTCCCCCAACCATCCCTTTGTGGACCCAGCTCTCCTGGCACTAACAAGTCACTGAGCTTGCTAGCCGTGCTCTTCCTCTGAGCACCCCTGGGCTCCTGGGCATAGACTGAACTGTCCGTGTATCTGTCTCCCCTTCTCACCAGGCAGAGCTCCTAGAGGACAGAGAGTGGTCTGCCTGATCACTGCCACTCTGGAGTCCTTGCAGAGAGAAGCCTCTCCAGGAGTGTTGGTTGAATGACTAAATGATAGCAACATGGTAGTGGGCGAGTGCAAGAGTGGGAGCTGGAGGCCTTAGGGAAGGAATGCCTATAGAGGGCAGGGCATCAGCTGGTGCGCCTTGGCAGGACTTCACATTAGTTTATTAGCTCACAGCACAGGGAACAGGGCTTTGGTGATAGAGGACAAAGGATGGGAAAATTTGAATGGGAGGGTAAGGAATTGGGACAAGAACCAAGCATGGAGCAAAAGAACACTGGTGGGTCTGCATGGAGGGGCCTGGGAAGGCAGCCCCGAGTCAGGTGCCCACCATGCACCAGGGGTCTTACAGGGCTTTAGAAGGAGCCAGGATACACTACCACTGAAAGTTTTTTGTTTTGTTTTGTTTTTGAACTCTTCTTATCTGTATAAAGCAGAGTCTTCTGAAAGAATTCGGCTGTCATAAATCCTCTCCCTGGGCATTTTACAACCAGGAAAGATTGATTTCTGTCACCAGAGAGAAAAAATCCAGACATCTTCACCTAGATAAGAAATCACCTAACAAACATTGTTACAAAATTCCCCTCCCCTCCTCTCCCAGCTCTCCAGAGGGCCCACTTGTCATTCAGGAAAACAAATGATTTGTTTTCCCCAAAGGCCCTTCTTTCCTGCCCCTTCCCCTATGAAGATGGTATAAGTGTAGTCTCTCAGTTGTGTCCGACTCTTTACGACCCCATGGGTGGTAGCCCACCAGGCTTCTGTGTCCATGGGATTCTCCAGGCAAGAATACTGGGGTGGGTTACCATTCCCTTCTCCAGGGGATCCTCCTGACCCAGGGATTGAACCCAGGTCTCCTTCCCTTGTAGCTCAGTCAGTAAAGAATCTGCCTGCAGTGCAGGAGACCCAGGTTTGATCCCTGGGTTGGGAAGATCCCCTGGAGAAGGAAATGGCAACCCACTCCAGTATCCTTGCCTGGAAAATCTCATGGACAGGGAACCTGGTGGACTGCAGTCCATGGGGTTGCAAAGAGTCAGGCACGACTGAGCAGCTAACACTAACACTCCTTCATTGCAGGCAGATTTTTTACCATCTGAGCCACCCATATGAATCCCAAATTCTGTCTCCTTGAGTCACATTTCTTTGTGAACTCCTGTGTGCAAGAGAGAATAAAAACCTGTCTTTTCTCCTGCTTATCTTTCTGTTCAATTAATTCTCTGGCTCCCTAATACTGAACATCAGAGGGCAGAGGAAGAGTTTTTCCTCTCTGACACTTTGTAAGCTGGCCTAATGCTCAGTGTACTTTTTGAGGCAGTTGTTAAAGTCTCTGTATTGCCCATGAGGAGGCTGAGGCTCAGAGAAGCTGAATAATCCACTCAAGGACACACAGTGGGTCAGCAGCAGAGCTGGACTTCCAACCTACATTTGTCTGCTCCAAGGGCTGCCGTGGACTCCAGGGCTGTGCAGGCAGCCCAGCGGAAGGGGCGATGGGGCCAGAGGTAGGGAGGAAGCATGTCCTGGAGGAGATGCTGCTCTGAGCTTGGAAGGAATATCCAGTATGTCTAGGTAGGTTGTGGGGGTGCCCTTCCTCCCAATTATTTTTCTTTTTTAAAAATTTAAATATAGCTGATATACACTGTTATGTTATTTTCTGCTGTACAGCAAAGAGGTTCAATTATACATTTTTATACATCATTTTTCATGTTTTTTCCCATATGGTTTATCATCGGACATTAAATATATTTCCCATCCTATACAGTAAGACCTTATTTTTTCTCCATTTTATATATCATAGTGTGTATCTGGTAATCCCAAACTCCTCATTTATCTCCCTGCCACTATCCCTTTTTAGTAACCATAAGTTTGTTTTCTACCCCTGTGAGTCTGTTTCTGTTTTGTAAATAAGCTTATTGGTATCACTTTTTAGATTCCACATATAAGGGATACCATATTATGTTTTTCTTTGTCTCATTTCATTTAGTATGATAGTCCCTAAGTCCTTCCATGTTACTGCAAATGGCATTATTTCTTTCCTTTTTCTGGCTGAAACATGGAGAAGCTCTATACGGTCAGCAAAAACAAGACCAGGAGCTGACTGTGGCTCTGATCGTGAGCTCCTTATTGCCAAATTCAGACTTAAATTGAAGAAAGTAGGGAAAAACACTAGACCATTCAGGTATGACCTAAATCAAATCCCTTATGATTATACAGTGGAAATGAGAAATAGATTTAAGGGACTAGATCTGATAGATAGAGTGCCTGATGAACTATGGACTGAGGTTCATGACATTGTACAGGAGACAGGGATCAAGACCATCTCCATGGAAAAGAAATGCAAAAAAGTAAAATGGCTGTCTGAGGCTGTGAAAAGAATAAAAGCAAAAAGCAAAGGAGAAGAGGAAAAATATAAGCATCTGAATGCAGAGTTCCAAAGAATAGCAAGAAGAGATAAGAAACCCTTCTTCAGCGATCAATGCAAAGAAATAGAGGAAAACCACAGAATGGGAAAGACTAGAGATCTCTTCAAGAAAATTAGAGATACCAAGGGAACATTTCATGCAAAGATGGGCTCAATAAAGGACAGAAGTGGTATGGACCTAACAGAAGCAGAAGAGATTAAGAGGTGGCAAGAAAACACAGAAGAACTGTACAAAAAGGATCTTCAAGACCCAGATAATATGATGGTGTGATCACTCACCTAGAGCCAGACATCCTGGACTGTGAAGTCAAGTGGGCCTTAGAAAGCATCACTACAAACAAAGCTAGCAGAGGTGATGGAATTCCAGTTGAACTATTTCAAATCCTGAAAGATGATGCTGTGAAAGTGCTGCACTCAATATGCCAGCAAATTTGGAAAACTCAGCAGTGGCCACAGGACTGGAAAAGGTCAGTTTTCATTCCAATCCCAAAGAAAGGCAATGCCAAAGAATGTTCAAACTACCACACAGTTGCACTCATCTCACATGCTAGCAAAGTAATGCTCAAAATTCTCCAAGCCAGGCTTCAGCAGTAGGTGAACCGTGAACTCCCTGATGTTCAAGCTGGTTTTAGAAAAGGCAGAGGAACCAGAGATCAANNAAGACTCTTGAGAGTCCCTTGGACTGCAAGGAGATCCAACCAGTCCATCCTAAAGGAGATCAGTCCTGGGTGTCCATTGGAAGGACTGATTCTAAAGCTGAAACTCCAATAGTTTGGCTAGCTCATGCGAAGAGTTGACTCATTGGAAAAGACCCTGATACTGGGAGGGATTGGGGGCAGGAGGAGAAGGGGATGACAGAGGATGAGATGGCTGGATGGCATCACTGACTCGATGCACATGAGTTTGAGTGAAATCTGAGAGTTGGTGATGGACAGGGAGGCCTGGTGTGCTGCAATTCATGGGGTTGCAAAGAGTTGGACATGACTGAGTGACTGAACTGAACTGAACTGAATATTCCATTATATATATATATATATATATATACACACACACACACCAGAGCTTTATTCATTCATCTGTTAATGGACATTTAGGTTGCTTCCATAAACATTGGGCACATGTATACTTTTGAATTAGATTTTCTTTGGATACCTCCCAATTCTTCATCCCCTTGGTGAAGTCAGGTATCATGGTCATCCCATCCCAATCTCAGCCATATCCTAACTCTTCCCTTTGACCATGTAAAAGGGTGGATGTGTTAGGTAGTTAGAATAGGAAAATGGAGTCCAAAATGACAGTGGCTAAAAAACAATGAAAGGGAAAAGCCCAAGAAAATGGAACAAAAGAAAATCCATAGACTAGAGTAAGAACCTCGGGTGAAACAAACAGCCTTCCTGGCTAGCCCAATTTGCATTGGGCAGGCTTGGGAGGGAATAAAAAGAGGAAGCCAAGATGGATTGAGACCTCTTCTTTGGGGTCGTCCCACCCTCATGCCTGAAGGGCGTATTATCCTTTGTTTGCCAAATAGAACTCTGAGCTTAAGCTGTAACACCTGTCTGCTATTTCAAATCTTTGCTGTGGTGAGACAGACCCGAGGAAATTACACACTCTCCCGACAGATGAAACCACATGTTCTAAGTAGCACTTTGGGTACCATTTTTTCTTAGGTCGTTAGCAGCTTATGAATTAGAAGAATGGATGGTAGACCAACTGAACTGTCTGTAAAGTAGCCAAATGATAACATTTAAAAGAAGACTACTCAGAATAGAACACAATCTTACCAGATCATAATTATTAGGGAAAAAGATTAAGTTGAAGATGCCCCGAGAAGAGTTGACTACTGCCTTCAATGCAGGAGCCCCCGGCTTGATTCCTGGGTAAGGAAGATCCCCTGGAGAAGGGATAGGCTATTTCCCTTTATACTCATGGTCTCATGTTATGGCCATATTAGGTAAGTGATGCTAGACTCCATCCCTCCACCCCTTCCCCTGGGTTTTAGTGCTTTACACAATAAAGGTTTATTTCTCTTTTGTGTTTCAGGCTGATCTGGGCTGCCAGGCTATGTTCCATGTGGTCATTCCCTCCATCTGGGGGTCCCACTGTTTCCTAGGGCCTTAGAGCCCTCTACTTGACCCTTTGCTGCAGGCAGAGGCTGAGCACCCAGAGGATAAGAGGAGCGGCTTTAGAGACCAGCTTGAGAGTGGCCCCCAGCAACTTTCCTCACACGACTGTAGACAGAAGGAAGTTGCACAGATCACTGGTCCCATTCTTGGGTGGTTGGGAAATGCAGACCAGTTACAGGTCCAGCATTCGCTTCCTCCATGGAATTTAATAATAAATAAAGAAACCGTTGACTCAATGGACATGAATTTGAGCAAACTCCTGGAGACAGTGACAGACTGGGAGGCCTGGCATGCTGCAGTCCGTGGGGTCACAAAGAGTCAGGTACAACTTAGTGACTGAACAAAAACAACAAAACCCACCAGAATGAATGAAGAAAGGACTCGCTGATATGTCCAGCGTCGCCCCACACCCAGCTCTGTTTAGGGTCTAGATACCAATGCTCCCAACAGCCCTGCTCGGCACCATCGACAGCCCAGTTTCAGGAAGGAGAAAACTGGAGCAGGAGAGACTCATTAACTTGTCCCGGAAAGAATCTGAAGGCCAGTGTTTTGACTCAACCCTGTGCCCTAAACCACTGCTTGACTCTGCCTCAATAGAAACATAAGCAGCCCCAAAGTGGGCTGATTTTCAGGGGGTCTGCATCAGAATTTATTCATTCATTCTTTTTTATTTTCTTCACCAACAGTCATTCTGAGCCCACACTGCTGTGTGGCAGGCATTCTGCTGGATGGAGTGATGTAGGGGACACCCCGCATCCCATGCTTATAGCAGGGGACTTGCAAAACTGTGTTCTCCCACCTCCTCCAGCCTCTGTTTTTTAATGTCTTTATTGAATTTGTTACAATACTGTTTCTCTTTTATGTGTTTTTTTTTTGACTGCAAGCCATGTTAGATCTTAGATCCCCTGGCCAGGGACCATACCGGCAGCCTCTGCATTGGAAGGCAAAATCTTGACCGCTGGACAGTGAAAGTGAGTGTGGAAGCCCCTTAACCATGTCCCACTCTTTGTGACCCCATGGACTATATACCCCATGGAATTCTCCAGGCCAGTATACTGGAGTGGGTAGCTTTTCCTTTCTCCAGGGATCTTCCCAACCCCGGGATCAAACCCACGTCTTTACCACCTGGGCCACAAGGGGAGCCTAAGAATACTGGAGTGGATAGTCTATCCCTTCTCCAGGGGATCTTCCCGGGCCCAGGAATCAACCCGGGGTCTCCTGCATTGAAGGCAGATTCTTTACTGACTAAGTAGTCCCCTTTCAGACTCCTCATGGCCTTGACTTGCCTCCCCAACCCTAGTGTGCAACGGCACCTTTAAGAAGAAAAGAAGCACTGTTTTTGGAAAGACAAAACCAGTCCACAGGTCTCCAACACCTTATCTTCAGTGTTTGTGTACAAAACAGAAGCTGGGCTTGGGGGTGCAGGGCTGGGTGGGGGTACACAGGGTCCACTGTGAGTGGGTTGTGGCTTCCGGGCTGGTTTCGGTCCTGTTTGTTTCTGGCATGGGGTGATGGAGGAGGCATGGGAGGGAGGACCTGCACCCACGTGACCCAGCTGTGGCCATGTTTGGCCCAATTCCAGCCAGACCCAGGTCACCCGACCCTGGATAGTCAAGCTGGCAGGAACACTCAACATCGCCCAGGCCAGTGGTCCTCAAACCTGTCCCCCCAAACCTTTCAACTGTGTGGCTGTATACCCCAAACTCTGCTCTGAGGACCAGACTGAGTTGTAAAGGGGGCATGGGTTTATGAGGGAGTCTCTGAGGATACCCAGGGTGAGAGGGGAGGGTGCACGCAGCTCCAAGATTGTCCAAATTCTTCTGTTGCTGCTACTGGAGAATCTGAGGCCCACAGAGAGGAGGCAACACACCCAGGCCCCCTGGTTACTGGGGCCCGTCCAGGCTGAGAAGGAACCCAGGTGCCCACGTCCTCAGACAGGGCTTTGTCCTCCAACTCAGGCCCTCCCTGCATCAGAGTTGTCAGGAACCTGCCGGGAAGGGAGTGGGCATTTCCTGGGACAGCGTGGCCACCCAGGGTGCTGGACTGTGTTGGACCTGGAAAGCAGATAGAAGGCTGCCTTCAGGAGACAAAGATGCAAGGAGAAGCTGGAGTAGGTAAGGATGGTGGATGTGGGCAGGTGCACGTCAAGGGGAAACCCTAGGTGACCAAGGTACCTGCCTGAGAGGATGATGCCTGAGGCAAATGGAGATTGGTTATCTGGCTTGGAGGGGCCAGGCACCTAACCAGCCTCTGCCAGGGGGCAGCCGAGTCCCTCCCTCCCAGTGAAGGCTGACAGGAGTATCAGGGCTGGGAGGGTACAGATACCCATCACCACCACTTACAGAATGTATGTACCACAGTTCAGGCCAAGCACACAGCAGACTCAGTTAAATGGCCACTTTTTTTTTTTTTAAATTGAAGTATAGTTGATTAACGGTGGTGTTGTGTTAATTTCTGCTGCATAGCAAAATGACTCAGTTATACACATATATATGGGGCTTCCCTGGTGGCTCAGACAGTAAAGAATCCACCTGTAAGGCAGGAGACCCAGGTTTGATCCCTGGGTTAGGAATATCCCCTGGAGAAGGTAATGGTAACCCACTCCAGTATTCTTGCTTGGAGAATCTCATATGCAGAGGAGCCTGGAGGGCTACAGTCCCTGGGGTCACAAAGAGTCAGACATGACTGAGCGACTGAGCACGCACATACACATACGTACAATCTGTTAAATATTGTTTTCCATTATGGTTTATCCCAGAAGATTGGTTATAGTCCTCTGTGCTTAAATGGCCACATTTAACCATTGCAGCACCCTGCAAGTTAAGGCTACTGTGTTTGTTCTCCAAGGAAAAACATCAGGCTTAAAAACACTGACTTGAATGTGGCACCTACTTGGCCAGAAAGTGTGGCCTGACATCCTGAAAGGGAGTTCTATCTGCACAAGTCTTCCCCACACCTTTTCACATCATCTTTCCCATGGAAAGCACCACCTGTGCTCCACTCCGGTGGCCTGACGCCCGCGTGGTGACCAGGAAGAGATCCAGGTATAAGAGTTGCCATGGCAAGGGGCCCAGCTTGCTTGTCTCCAGCTGAAGGAAAGTGATCCAGACCTGACCTCTCCAGCCTGTCCCCTTTGAGTCCAACAGTGACTTAGAACCAAGAAGGACCAGAGTGACATCTGGGAACCCGAGTGTAAATTCCATTTCTCTGAGTGAGACATCTTCATCCGTGGGTGAAAATTGCAAACAGACTCAGCTATCCTATTATTGAACAGAAGATGTTAGACTTCAACCACTTATTTTTTTTATTTTGACCACTGTCCTCTGTATTTTAAAATTGACCTCCACCTGACCAGGATTCTCAACACTTTAACTGAAGAAGGCATTGTGGCTGGGGCAGGCTCAGGGATTCGGGTTAGTTAGGTGAGGGAGCAAGGACACAGATGTCCCCAGGGAAGCCTGGCATCAATTCAGGAGGTGCCTTGGGCTTGACAGGGCACCCAGTGGGGGATAGAGGCTGCTTGGAGGAAGTCTGACTCTAGGCTTCTGCCCCACATGCCACCGGCCACTGGCTGTCCATAAATCCTGGTGTGTGGGTCTTTTCCCAGAGACGCCACATCCGTCTGCCTTTCTTTCTAACACTGGGGCCTTTGCTTACAGAGAGGTGCCTTCACGGTTCCTGCTGGGGTGGGTCTGAAATGCCCAAACTTGCAGCGCACAATGGGTTTTGGAACATTTTCATGGACACTCCTTGCTCTAAGCTGGTGGAAGCTAGAGGAATATGAGGCCCTAGGAGGTTCCTTCTGGAAGGGACTTGGGACAAGCTGTTGGTGTCCAGGGCTCCCCCAGGGCAGCAGGCCTTTCCTCCTGTTCCTGTCAAGCCCAGAAACAGCTTGAGGGCAGACAGCACTTTGATAGAGCTGTCTTTTCAGCCAGGGACTATGGCAGCATTGCGTTTCATAGATACCATCATGTTTTCAAATAAAAAGGAAGAAAAGGGTCCCTCTCACAAGTGGTTGTTTATAAGTAACTTATTAAACATTACATCAGGTCGGGGACATTATAGCTAAGAGGATAAGAAATGTACCATGCCTGTACCCAAACATCCATAGTTAAAACATCCTGCAAGGAGATACTATTATTACTCTGTAGAGGAGTAATGGGGTCTCAGTGGACATGAGTTTGGGTAAACTCCGGGAGTTGGTGATAGACAGGGAGGCCTGGCGTGCTGCGATTCATGGGGTCGCAGAGTAGGACATGACTGAGTGACTGAACTGAACTGAACTGAATGGGGTCTCAGAAAAAGCGGGTACCTTGATTAAAATGACACAGTCAGGGACTTCCCTAGCAGTCCAGTGGTTAAGACTCTGTGCTTCCACTGTAGAGGACATGGGTTTGCTCCCTGATGGGGGAACTAAGATTCCATAATCCATGCAGAGCAGCCAAAAAGAAAACCGCCCAAGCTGACACAGTCAGAAAGTGGTGAAGCCTGGGTTCAGACTTAGTTCTGGAGCTCTTCAGATGGGTGGTAGTTTTGGGACTGGCACCTTCAAGTTTGGACAGGATGCCCAGGTGTGGGAAGACTCAGAGCCCAGGTCATGCCCTACAGTGGGTACCAGCCAGCCTGGCTCCAGAGATGCTCTGATAAGGTGTCTCGGTAAACAGCTCATGACCATCTCAGATGTGACAGGGAGTGAAAGAAGCAGGAAGAAGGCATGTTACCCAACTTCCTAGCTTGGTAAGGTAGGCAAATCTATGAATCTTTAGGGATGCTTAGGTGGTCAAGTTCAACAGAAAGGCGAGGAAGTGATAGCTGTGAGTGTCAGGCTAGTGGTTAACTTGGTGGGAAGGGGGGGCAGTGGGAGAGGATTCAGCCTGGGGATGGTTCTGGGGAATTGCAGTGGTCCATTTCCTGCCCCAGGAGTGATCTTATTAAATGTTGGCTTTGTTATAAGTCATTGAGCTGTGTGTCTGTTTTGTGCCCTTTTCTGTATTCACATTAAGTTTCACAATAAAATAGGTTTGAAGAAGACAGAAAGAGAAAGAAATGCTCAGTTCATAAAACATGTCATTCTGGAAAAGAAAACAAAACAAAACCCGCTCCATGCCCAGTGCTCCCAGCCGGAGCAGGCAGCTCCCCCATGGACCTGAAGAATCTTCTGCTGTCTTCTCTTCTGGATGCACCCGCTTTTCTTTAGGTCTCCTCCACAACTGGTGCTGGCAGCACTTGGTTTCTGGTCCATGTTCCTCATGCCTGCTTGATGAGGAGAGTCAGTGCTCTACCTAAGGGACCCTCTCCAGGGGGCCAGCCCATCTCCACCCAACCCTGCCATCAAGCTGGGCCAGTACCAGAGCAGTCATCCATTGTTCTTGCCCATCGAGTCTACTCTGCTGACAGCTCTGAAGAAAGAGGAGGCCTCAGAGTAGCTGGCAGCAGGGGTGTCCTCGGCCTCCCCTGGCCACATGCTGGCCCAGACCCTGCCTTGGAGTCCCCAGTCTCCAGGAGCCAAAGGCTGCCCACTACTGCCCACCACAAGGCATTTCAGCTCACACCTGGCCAGTGTGTTCTAACAACAGGAGGGTTCAGGCAGGCTCAGCCCTGACCACTTCTCGGAGCCCCTAGACTAAAGACAATCGTCCTTCCTTCCCAAGGGCAGGTGCCTGGTTTCAACGTGATGACACAGGAAAGGCACTGGCGCTTACGTGGAAAGGGCCCGACCACATGGTTTTCTTGCCCAGGACAGCCTTCCCTTCCTGCAGGCACAGAGCCCTCCCGGTCGCCTCTAACACAAGTGGGCCAGACATGCCCCCTTCCAACTCCCACAGCCCCTAGCTTGCCCCAGCAAGAGTGTTTCACCTTGCCCTGTACGCCCCCAGGCTGAGAGCCTCTGGAGCACAGGCTTCTGTCTTACATCCTGGGAGCTCTGAATTGGAGGATGCTAACCAGCTTCCGAGTAACCCCCAGATCTCCCTTCGAGGCCCTTGTTTCCACAGGCTACTCTGGATACAGCCCATTCACTGTGGGTCATTCAAAATCTAATTTAAATACATCAGCAAGTTTCGCCTTTTAAGGAAAGCCTATGAAGTTAGTTTTTTGGGAGAGTAAAGGATTCTTTTGTACAGCCACAAAACCTGTCTGATTTTTTTTCTTACATAAATCCACATTTTGAACACTGGGGGATCTGGGAAGCAGACTCCAGGATAGAGGTCACTGTGCAGGGAATGAATGCCATTTTGGTTTTTGTTTTGGGTGTTTTTTTTTTTTGGCCACGCCATGTGGTTTGCAGGATCTTAGTTCCATGACCAGGGATTGAACCTGTGCCTCCCGGCTATGAAAGCGCCAAGTTCTAACCACTGGACTGCCAGGGAGTTTCCAATAGGAAATGGTCTTGAGGTTGGCACTGGGAGTGGGACGTGGTGGGGAAGCAGGGAAGGGCAGATGGACATGTTGGGCTGCCAGGCTGTTCCGGTGGGGCCTCCAAGGGCCCCACGGGCAGCTCAAGGCTGGAACACATTTCAGCGTTTTCCCCGCAAGGGGTAAGAGAGCCAGACATCGCCTGCCAGTCAGTCCCTGGATGCTGGTCACCCAGGAGGGCTGTGACCCTAAGGTGGAAGGCATGTGGCTTGAAGGCAGAGGGGATGTGACTTGAGGGCAGCAATTCTTGCAGGGACTGTGGGGGGCTGCACCTTACCCAGCAACCTGGAGAGAAGGTCCTTCATCCCTGAAGGGGACATTCATGAGTATCCACTACACATACCCCCCACCCCCATCATGTGAAACTTTCATAAGCAAAAATCAGGGAACTGCTGTTTTCTGGGGATCTACTACGAGCAAGACTCTGTGCTTCATTCTCTCAGAAAATCCTCATAATGGCTTTGTCAGATGGGGGTTATTGCACCCATTTTCCAGATGAGGAAACAGAGGAGAAAGAAGGCCAGTTATCAGCAGAGTGTCAGAGCTTCGCTCCCTGCAGCCAGGCCCCCTGCAAGCACCCATATCCTTTCCCTCCCGGTTCCCACTTTGCCTTGTGTAGACCTGAAGCTTGTCCTAGAACCACTCACCCTTCCAGAAAGCCAGCCCTCTGTCACACTCCTGGTGAACTAGAGGCCAACCTGGATGAGACTCAGTGAGGCCGACCACCAGGGTCCAGGGCCCAGCATGGGGCCCAGGGCAGGCCAAGGACGGATCCTCGGCCAAGGACATCCTGGTTCCCAGACAGAACTGGAGTCAGAGATGCAGAGGCTGGATTCCCTGGAAAGTGCCCCATGCAAGTGCCACCTCGCAGACATGAGGTAGTGAACACACTGGCCTGTGAGGATACCCACTCAACAGACATTGGACACCACAGAAGAGGCGACTGAGTTCTGAGGCTCACTCGAGGCCACCAGTCATGGAGGGTCAGGAGAGGAGCACAGGTCTCCCTGACTTTCTTCCTTCCCAGGTTTGGACCCTAATCCCCGCATAAAGATGCTCTGAAATGACTTATGCCAAGGCTGGCAGGGTGGGAGTACTCATGTCCATTGAAGAAAGCACCTCACCTATGGCTAACCTTGGCTATGACCTTGGGAAAGACTGAAGAGCTTGCGCTGCTGGGTGGAAGAAGACAGTCCTGGCAGGGCAGGGGGTGGTGGTGGGATCACACAGCCAAGATCACCATTGCTCTTACCCAAGGCCAATCAGACAGAGGGTGGAAGGCCCAGGGACTTCTCTCTGATGCAGGAAGGAGGACCCCTTCCAGGGCCCGAGAGTGGGCTCTTGTCTAACACTCAGAAATGAATTGTCAGAGGAGACACACGTGATGACAGAGCGAGAGACTTTATTGGGAAGGGGCACCCAGGCAGAGAGCAGCAGGGTAAGGGAACCCAGGGGGGACTGCTCTGCCATGTGGCTCAGAGCCTCAGGTTTTATGGTGATGGGCTCAGTTTCCGGGTTGTCTCTGGACGGTCGTCTTGCTTGGCTCATATTTGGTCTGACTCAAGGTCTTTCCTAATTATGTGTGCATCTCTCAGCCAAGATGGATTCCAGCAAGAAGGCTTCTGGGAGGCTGGCAGGACATACAGACTGGAGTCTCCTCCCTCTTTTTGGCCCTGCCCTAATTCTTAGTTTTCGCCAGCAGCATCATGTTCCTTATCAGAACCTTCTGCTGTGAGGCAACTCCTGCAGGTGGTTATCATCACGCCTGGCCAAAAGGTTGGTCAACGGTTCCCTACCACTTCTGGACAAAGGAGTGTGTACCTTTCAAAGGAGGCGGAGGAGGGTCTCTCAGCACCTCCCTGGTGGCAACTTGAGAATAGGGTCTGGCTCAGTGTCCCTGCTGGAGGCCTCGATTCTGCCGCCTGCACATCCTCTCGGGGCTGGACCGGCACCTTCCACCACTGCCCAGAGCCTGCTAATCAGAGTCGTTTTCTCCACGCTGAGAGAGCCCAGGCTGTAGAGCTTGCAATATGCAGAGTTGACTGTCTCCTGCAGCAGGACAGCCATCCTTGGGAAGTGGGCTTTGCTTCATTTATTGCTGTATCATCTGAAGCTGGAGCAGAGCCTGGACAGGTAGATGCCCCATGAAGAACAAGTCCTGAGAGAAAAGCTGGCAAGGTTGGGCCTCTCCCAGTGTCCCCACCACCCTGCCTTTCCTCCCCGTCTCCCTGGCTCTCGGTAGCCTGGCCTTTCCTCTCTGCAGATTTCCAGTTCCCTGGAGGGACATTGGCTCTCAGAGATCCTGGGCCTAGGCTCACCAGTGTCAGCTGGTGGGGTGAGGGAGGGGAGAGGTACCCGGGTGGCTCAGGAAAGTGGCTCTGGCCAGAGTGAGTGCTGGCAGCCACGTGGCATGTCTGCACTGTCTGAGACAAGTGTCATGATTTATTATTCTCTCCTCTCCTTTTCCTAGTCAACTGTGAGCTTTTGGACATAGGGTACCATCTCATCTTGCTCTTGCATTTTCAGAGCACTGAGCCCAGAGGCAGAGACACACACATCATTTGGGTCACAGATCTGAATTCGACATAGACCCTGTCTTCCAGGCACTCACTGGCTAAAGTGGCAAACAGTTTATTAAAATGCAGTGTGACAGGGGACATGAAGATCTTGGGGAGGGCCTGGAAGAAGCCCCACAACCAGTCTCAGTGATGGGGAGGGCCTTTCTGGAGATGAAGCTCTAGGTGGATGGGTTTTAAAACTTATTTCCCTATTCTAATTTTCTGCATGTTTAAAGAAGTAATTTCAAATTTGGAGAAAAGTTGCAAAAATCATGCAAAGAATTTCCAATATCCTTCATTCAAATTCCTTGAAATGTTAATATTTTGCCACATTTACTTTCTTTCCATCTCTCTTCCCCATATCTATCATCTATCTATCCATTATCTATCATCTTCCTCATCGTTTATCTATAACTCTCAAAATTTATTTTTTCTAAAGTGTTTCAGAATAAGTTGCAGATCTGATGAGCTTTTACATCTGAATAGTTCAGTGAGAGTTTCCTAAATGCAAGAGCAACCCCAGTACCATGATCAACATTAGGAAGTTGTAGGGAGTGTTGTGGGTAGCCTGTGGGTGTGGAGATGGGTGGTGTGTGTAGTAGTCTGAGCAGCGTTTCTATGCTGAGCGCCTGGGAGGTGTGGAGGAGGCCAGACTGAAAGGCAGCCTGGGCAATGGAACAGCCCTGGCACTAAGCTGAGTGTTGGCAGACTTGCAGGTTGGGCAGCCTGGGCTCTGCTACGCACCTTAAATTGCATCTCTCAGGTCCTCCTGGCCTGGAGTGATGATCCCGGTGGTTGAGGGCCCTCGGTTCATGGGGCAACCCAGTGGCCCTGCTCAGTTCAGCAAGAACAGAATGTACTCCAGGAGCCCAAGGAACAGGGAGTGGAAGGGCAGGGAAGAAACAGAAAAAAGTGTGATAATAAGTGTCTGGCATGGGCCAGGCCTGTTTTGTAACCTGCGATGACGTCTCCTAGTGGGTGAGTCACTGTTCTTTGAGGCCCAGTCCTTCCGCATTCACCCACCCCCACAACCATCCTGCTTCAGCTGCCTGGCACTGTCCCGCCTGCCTTGTTCCTCAGGACTGAGCACAAGAACTTGGGGTTGTTCACAATGGGGTTCACATCTTACCATGGCTGCTGTGTGAGTATGAGCAAGTTGCTTGACCTCTCTGAGCCCCAGTTTCACTTCTCTAAAGCCTGAATGGCAGTCCATCCCTTGTAGGTTATGGTGGGGATAACCTGGGCCTGGCTCACCTGCCAGGGTGCCTGGTACTTAGTATTATTCAGTAGATGTTTATGGAACTGAGAGGGAGGTAAAGGGACGTAAACTCATAAGATCATGCCTGGCCCACAGCAGATCTAGGGGAAATATCAGTTGTTTTATTTTATTTTATTTTTATTTTTTTTTTACATCAGTTGTTTTAAATAAGGGCTTTAAACCATCCAGTCATGACCCACTGCATCTGCTCAGAGGCAGGTAACCCAGGCTGAGCCCACAATGCTGAGGGTGATGGGTGGTCTTGGTGGGCTGGTCACAGCCAGCCTCCCCACCTGCATGTGTGCTCTCATACCTTGAAGACCCCTGCAGCCAGGAGACTAAGCTGGGGTGCTGATGGATCTCATCGGTAGGACTGCCAAGGCTGGTACCTGGCTGTGGGAGCCCCAGGCAATGAGCTGCATGGAGGAGAATGCCAGCGTGCTGGTGGGAGGGGTGGGCTCCTGGGGCCTTCCTCTCCTTCCCCCACCCCTACCCCCCGCCCAGGTAAATCAATACCTGGCCCTCCTCCCGCAGACCTGTGCCTCACCTACCTCTCTTGGCTGCTCTGGGAGGTTTGAAGGTGTTGCAAATTGCTCTGTGATATTCTGGAGCCAAACCATGTCCCTGGCCCACAGCCCACCCCCTGGGGCTTGGCGTCTGCTGCTTTGTCCCTGGAAGACAAGCTGCCTTTGAAGGCCTGGAGTTCTGAAGTCTTTGGTTTGAAGGGCCAGGTCAGCAGCATCCTCACCTGGCTGGGAGTGAAGAGGTGCCTCCCTGAGGGTCAAGGAGAATCGAGGAAGGGGTCAGAGGATGCAGTCTTGGGCTGCTTCTGTCTCAGGCCCCAGCCACCCAAAGGTGCTTCTGTGGCTGAGTGGGGTAGAGACTCAGAGCCTGTGCTCTGAAGCCAGACAGCCTGGGAGCCACTTACTCCCAGTGTGACCTTGGACAGCTGTCTGCCCTCTCTGCTCAGCTTTCTCACTGGTAAGGTGGAGGTGGGAACAGTCTTCACCTCTAAGTAGATCTGTGCCAGTGCCAGTAAACTGTTTAGAACAGCCTGGACTCGTGGGCTCTGTGCAAACATGAGCCATCACTATGAGAATGCAGGAACAGAATAGGTCCTTCTTTGGGGCAGGATGAGGACAGCTTTCCCTCAGCTGAACCTCTTGCCCTCTGTGATCTAGCCCCACCCTCCATCTACCCTTACTTTTGACCTCTCCCTTCCATTTATGGCAGCCCCAAGAGCTGATTTACTTTTCAGAACTCACTCAGGCCTTCTCCACCCACCAATGCAGGGGTCCTCTTCCCTCTGACCATCCTGCTTCCTTCTGTCAGGTTTGTAGGGGATACTGGAATGTTGCTATGAGGCTTGGTGAGGCAGCAACCATTTTGCCACCGTGAGGCAATACACATAAAGGAAAGGAGTCTCAGAGAATTTGAAGCCAGATGTATTCTTATCTTCTACAATGTCTAAAGAAAGAAAATTTCTGTCACAGCTACACAGAAGCAAACACTGGCAGTGCCCAGTCCAGCAACGACCACAAGAACCTTTTTAGTCAATGCCCTTTCAGAATTCTGGACCCATTGGTTTCTCTAGCTCTCTCTGTGCCACATTCATGCTCTCTGAGCAACTTACATATGGTTGTTTGTTTTCTGATGAAGGTCTGCTGTGGGAAGAAGGCAGAATCACAGGCCAAGAACAATTTCCATCATGTCCCAGGGATATTCATTATAAATAAATGCACAGACCTGAAGGTTTATATGTGTGAGTCCCTTTGAAGAGATGGAGCTGCACGTGGTGTGTCCCCTAAAGCAGATTTCCAAAGCCTTGCACTGTGGAACTCTTACCCATGAGCTTGGGAATTGCAGAAGATGCACAATGCCTGTAGGATGAACAGGCATAAAATTTATATAGAATAAATCTTGCTTGCCCCACCACAGCTGGGTTCCTGAGGGCAAGACCTGCACATACTTCACCTCCAAGTGCTGAGCAGGGGACCCATCCCTTGTAGGGATCCCCAAGTGTGTGCCAAGGATCAATAGCTCATTAGTGTGAGCAGTGAGGCCTCCGAGCAGGAGCAGGAGACCAGAGGACAGGAAGCCAGATATCTATGTCTGCTGCTCCTAGACACCTTAATTGACCCCAGGTGCCTGGGTGACCCTCAGCCCATTTCCGTAGGTGCTGAAGGGACATGATTCCCAGACACCCGAGTCCGTGGCTGTGGTCCAGACCTGCAGGTGGGTTTCCTACAGAGGAGCTGCTCTTTGAATCTGCTTTGCCTTTTCCAGAGTCTTCTCTCAGAGCGTTTCTGAGTTCTATTTGGTTAGCTGTCACACAAGGATTTCTTGAGCCCTCTATGTGGAGAAAGACTGAGGTCTGGCTGCAGACTGGATTTCATTAGGATTCAAATTCAGGTCTGGGTCAGGACCAGACGTGGCCTCCTGGATAAGGTGAAGGTTAATGTTCAAGCCAGGCTGGAGGGTGAGTTTTTGGTCACATTTTTGTTCATCGCACAGGATGTGGAAGTTGGAGTTGGACTTTTACAGGACTGACCCTCTGGGACCCTCTGAGCTGCCCCTCCCTCCCCTTAGCACCTACTGCGCCTGCCACTAAAAGGCTGATGGGCTCGTGTCGAGTTTCTCCCAGGTGTGTCTGGCTGTCGCGTGATATCACCTTCCCGCGGGCAGGGCCCTGGCCTTCCACTGACTGGGAACCTGCAGCTTAGCCAGATGGCTGGAGGAGCAGCATTGATGTCTGCCCGTCCAGGTGGGTGCACTTGCCTCCTGAGGATCAGATCCGTGGTGTTCCTTCACTGCCAGGTTCCCACCCTCCCTGCCCGGCCTTGACTTCCAGAGGTGACTGGGGCTGTGATCAGAGGTACTGCACAGCCAAGTTCCCAGGGTCTTGTGAAGCCAAGGCTAGAAGCTGGCTCAGGGGGTGCAGACAGTTATGTCTGGCGCTCTTCACTCTGAGACGGAGCCATTGCGGGTTTGCTCGGGTGAACGGGTCCAGGCAGCTGGGGGAAACCGAGGGCAGCGGGGGAGGTGGGAGGGAGTCAGGGTGACAGAGTCGCATGAGGCTGCCTCTGGAGCTGCCACCACCTTCTGGAGAGAGGGAACACAGTGTGCGTGCATGTCCTCAACCAGGAAACCCGACGCTTGTTGATCTTGAGTGCCTGCCGGAGTCTTGGCCGCAGTGCCGGGCGTGGATCATCCAGTCTGTGAACGCTGGATCTGGGGGCTGGTGGAAGGGGAAGATGTGGGAGACCTGGGTGCCTCTGTCATCAGGGCCCGCCAGCGAGGCAGCGCCTCCCAAGGGACAGCTGGAAAGGTCCCTACTGAGCACCTACTGGACATGGGCATTGTTCAGAGGGCGTTAGGTACATTGTTTCATTTCAGCCTGGGAGCAAGTCTGCAAGAGTTCAGCCTCATTACACAGGGATGCAAAGCAGGTGTGACAGGAATAAGACCCAGGCCTCAGCTCTTTTTCTTAAGAGAACATCCTTCCCATGTGACAAAACAGAGACCAGAGAGATTCTCAAACCCACTGTCTTGACCTGAGTTCACCCAAGCAGAGTCTTAGGCTTCCGGCCTCTGTGTGAAATCTTTTGGGGTAAGTACTGAAATGGAGCAGAACCGTATGGTCCTTGCCTCCCTCCTATGTCCTCTGCCTGCCTTTTGCCTATGAAAAACTTTAATCAAAGAATAAGTTTAATCAGAGAAATGAGAAATGCTGAAACAAAGGAAAACAGTCAAAGGAGATTAAATAATGGTACTGTAGTCATTAAGCAGAGTCAAGGACCTTTAGTTCTTTCTCAAGGGCTGTAGATAATATTCTAAGCCATATCCTGTGAGCTGTCTTATAGATACTGAAACGCCAGGTGGAGGAGTTAGCTATATGATGGCCAGACTGGACCCAGGACTTGAGCTGCCACAGTTCTGAGAATGGACCACAAAGAAATGGGGACAAATGGACCCCGGAAGTGAAGATTAACTGTACCTAAAACAAACAAGATGATGCTGGTCAGACCACTGATGATTGAAGATGACTGTTAGAGATGACTGTGCGGCTTTAGCATGTAACACCCCACCCCCGCCCCATCTGTAAGAGCTGTCACCCCCTGCTTGTTGGTGGGTGGGGATCAGCCCTTGGACAGATGTCTGCCACCCTGCCCCCTCCAGTTGCCAGCATCTGAAATAAAGCAAAATTTCCACCAATCTGGCCTGTTTACTGGCTTTTGAGTGGCAAACAGCTGGACCTCCCCATCTCCCCCACATCCCTTTTGGTAACAGTATGACCCTTGGGAGATGGAGCGATGGAGAGGGGAGTGCATGGGCTGGGGTGGAGAATGGATGCTTGGATGGGATTGATGACAGACCCCTGGGTCCTGGCTTCAAGAATTGGCACATACTCCTCCTGGGGGAGGGAGGCGGGGGACTTATCCTTAGGCCCCTGCATCCCACCATTTCCTATTGAAACTGTGTGGCCACCAGACAAGGAATGCTCCATGGATGAGAACTTAGAGCTGGTTCCCACAGGTACCCAGGTGGCTGGAGCAGAAGACAGGTGAGATCCAGAAGGCGTGAAGCTGTGCAGACCAAGAGGCCGATATGTCCAGTCTCCTCATCATACAGTTGGAGATACTGAGAGGGGATGTGAAAGGCCGTGCCTTGGTGGCTGAACCAGGACTGGCTTGAGATCTCTTGACACTCAGACGACTGAGGTGACTGAGGTGGTGACAGGCAGAAGGTGACCTGGCTCTGGGTGTGCACGTAAAGTCTGTGTAATATACAGAGAGAGTCTTTGGAGTGACAGGTAGGTGGCCAGTAATGAAGCAAGAATGCAGTCTTCTCTAGAAAGTTCTCAGGTGTGTGTGCCCTGTATAAAGAAGGATGCCCGCTGCCTCCAGGGCTGGGAGGTCTGAGCCCAGTGTCCAGGCCTCTGTCCCAGTCTTTGGAGGGGTTTCAGGCCAGTCCAGGCCTAGTCAGGGCCTTGACATCAGTCATTCCCAGGAGGAGAGGGGCCAGGGCGACAGCCCATCTGGGCTGTGGAGCTGTTCCTACTGGGTCTCAGGCAGCCCAGGGGCCCAGGCAGAGCAAGAATGATGAGTAACTGGGCTTTGGCATCCAAGTAAAACCCACCTCAAACCCCAGACGAAACCGCCGCCAGAGCCTGCCAGCTGCCGCTGCCAGAGTCATCAATACGTATTGTTCCCCTAGACATGTTCCCTCAGCGCTTTTGACCACTGGGTTCCGGGGACAGGCTCGGTGTGGGCTTACACTCTGAGGATGGACACATCTTAATGGGATCTGTTCCCCAAGCCACTCTACCCCACAGCCTCCAGCAGTAAGGTCACGGGGAGGAAGGTAGCTTTCAGGCTGGATGAGGCCAGAAAGCCGGCACCAGGCCACGAAAGCTGGTTGACCTTGGCCTTAGAAATTCCTCAGCTACTCAAAGGGGTGATCACACAGCCCTCGCTCTCATAGCATTGGTGTGAAGGATACAAAAATTCCTGAGCAAAGCATTGAGCAGGAAGGAGTGAAGTGTAGTGTTCTGCTACTTCTCAGCCATGCTGGGAGGTGTCAGGCTTCTGGCAAAGAATGTGGGGGGTCCTGGTTGAACAGGCCTGAGTTCCCACATCAGTCTCCTCCACCCTACACATGTGATCTTTCTAAGCTTCAGTTTCCTCATTTGTGAAATGGAGCCAGTGAAGATGGACAGCAAGATGGTTGGGAGAGCTAGAAGTTGGGCAGGCCTGGCTCTCAACTCATTGCCAGGGCCTGGTGGACTTGTGAAAATGACACGGCAACACAGTCACCTAAAAGATGACTCTCCAGGTTAGACCAAGCATCAGGGCCAGAGCAAGGGCCACATCCTCTCTATGAGGCCAATGTCAAGACACACCTCTTCTGTGAAGACCTCTCGCATTCTTTCAGTGCTCATCTGGGCTCTCCCTTTAGACAACTAGACCCCACCGTGTCCAGACTACTCTTTTCAGCTTTATCTTACTGCAAGGGATACTGTTATTAGGATGGGGAGAATACTGCCCAGCATATTTGCCCCTGCCCATCCTATTTGAGAGGAAGGCCCCTTTATGTGATACTGGTAGGATATAAGCCACCCCACTCTGAAAGCTGAAGAGGGCAGATGTACCCTCACCAAGTTCCTTGGCATGTTGACCAGGCTTGGCCAGAAAGACACTGCTGTCCAGGGCAACGATGGTGACATCATTCAAAGGGAGAGTTGGACACCGTTCCCCATGGCCACGGCTAGAGGTTAGCGCAGCAGTCCTAGAGACCAGCCGCAGTGAGGCGGACCTTGCCCAGAGGAGCTGGGGGTGTGAGTGGCTGTGCTGTGGGCTTCCAACCTCCTTTGGCTCCTGGCCATTTCCTGAGCTTTGTTCTCCCACCTTCCTGTTGATTTTGAGATCCCTGGCAGCCAGATTTAGGTTTCTGTTGTTTGCACTCAACACACATATTTGCACTTGCATGATACCACTGTTCCAGGTGAGCGAATACTCTTCCCTTCAAATGGATTACAATCCCCAAGGGCAGAAATGTTGCCTTACACCCTGGTGTAATTCCCACCAAATGCCTCCCAGTATGGGTAGACCAAGTGTGCGGGTGAACCTCAGACTGTCAAACAGAGCTGGGATGGGATCCAGGTTCTATTACTTATGGAATTTGGGGTTTTGAGAAGTTATTTAATCACCATGGGCCTTAGTTTCGTCATCTGTAAAATGGGCAGAAAGGTACCTAGGGTCTAGGGATAGGATGGGTACATGATAGAGGGAGAGGATGGGACTCAGGCTGCTCACAATCCAGCTTCTCATGATGGACTGGTCTGAGGATGCAGATAGGGGCAGGGGTGAGGCTCTAGGAGGGGGGTTGGGGCCCCAAGTGTGAGGAGCTATGATGAGCAGAGGCAAAGTACCTGATAATTAATTCTGTTTCATCATTGTTAGATTTCACCTTGCCATCTTTGTTATTTATATTTTATTCCCTTCAATATCCACTTATGATAAAAAACAAAAACAAACTCTCAATAAAGTGGGTAAAGAGGGAACATACCTCAGTATAATAAAAGCTGTATATGACAAGCCCACAGCTAGCATACTCAAAGGTGAAAAACTCAAAGTATTTCCTCTAAGGTCAGGAGCAAGACAAGGATGCCCACTCTCACCACTTTTGTTCAACATAGTATTGGAACTCCTAGCCACAGCAATCAGACATGGAAAAGAAATAAAAGGAATCCAAGTGAAAAAGAAGAAGTAAAGTTGTCACTCTTTGCAGGTGACATAATACTAAACACAGAAAACCCTAAAGATGCCACCAAAAACCTACTAGAATTCATCAGTGAATTCTGTAAAGTTGCTGACCAATATAGAATTAACATCCAAAATATACAAAGAACTCATGCAACTCAACATCAATAGAACAAACAATTACAATTACTTCCCTGGTGGTCCAGCGGTTGAGACTCCATGCTTTCACTTCAGGGGACATGGGTTCAATCCCTGGATGGGGAACTAAGATTCTGTATGCTGCACAGTGTAGCCAAAAATACAAACACAAAAACAAAACTCAAACAACCCAACTAAAAAATGGGCAGAAAATGTGAATAGACATTTTTCCAAAGAAAACATACAGATGGCCAACGGGGACATTAAAGGTACTCAACATCGCTAATCATCAGGGAAATGCAAATTAAAACCATAGTGAGACATCACCTCCTACCTGTCAGAAAGACTCTTATCAATAAGACAAGTAACAAGTGTTGGTGAGTATGTGGAGAAAAAGGAACACTTACATACCACTGATGGTAATATAAACTGCTGCAGTCACTATGGAAAACAGTATGGAGATTCCTTCAAAAATTAGAAATAGAACTACCCTTGACCCAGAAATCTCACTGCTGTGTATTTATCCAAGGAAACAAAAATACTATTAGAAAAGATACATGCATCCCAATGCTCATAGAAGCATTATTTACAAGACATGGCTAAGAG
>SJYQ01003289.1:321151-354087 GCA_006410935.1 Redunca redunca
CCTTGATGTACTCCTTTCCCAATGTGGAACCAATTCATTGTTCCATGTCTGGTTCTAACTGTTGCTTCTTGACCTGCATACAGATTTCTCAGGAGGCAGCTCAGGTGATCTGGGATTCCCATCTCTTTAGGAATTTTCCACAGTTTGTTATGCTCCACACAGTCAAAGGCTTTGGCATAATCAATAAGCCAGAAGTAGATTTTTTTTCTGGAACTCTCTTGCTTTTTCGATGATCCCACAGATGTTGGCAATTTGATCTCTGGTTCCTCTGCCTGTTCTAAATCCAGCTTGAACATCTGGAAGTTCATAGTTCACATACTGGTGAAGCCTGTCTTGGAGAATTTCGAGCATTACTTTGCTGGCATGTGAGATGAGTGCAGTTGGACGGTAGTTTGAACATTCCCTGGCATTGCCCTTCTTTGGGATTGGAATGAAAACTGACCTTTTCCAGTCCTGTGGCCACTCCTGAGTTTTCCAAATTTGCTGGCATACTGAGTGCAATACTGTAACAGCATCATCTTTTAGGATTTGAAATAGCTCAACTGGAATTCCACCAGCTCCTCTAGCTTTGTTCGTAGTGATGCTTCCTAAGGCCCATTTGACTTCACATTCCAGCGTGTCTGGCTCTATATGAGTGATCACAGCATCATGGTTATCTTGGTCATGAAGATCTTTTTTTGTATAGTTCTCCTGTGTATTCTTGCCACCTCTGCTTAATATTTCCTGCTTCTGCTAGGTCCATACCATTTCTGTCCTTTATTGTGCCCATCGTTGCATGAGGTGTTCCCTTGATATCTCTAATTTTCTTGAAGAGATCTCTAGTCTTTCCCACTCTGTTTTCCTCTATTTCTTTCCATTGATTACCGAGGAAGGCTTTCTTAGCTTTCCTTGCTATTCTTTGGAACTCTGCATTCAAATGGGTATATGTTTCCTTTTCTCCTTTGCCTTTCACTTCTCTTCTTTTCGTAGCTGTTTGTAAGGCCTCTCAGACAGCCATATTGCCTTTCTGCATTTCTTTTTCTTGGGGAAGGTCTTGATCACTGCCTCCTGCACAATGTATGAACCTCCACCCATAGTTCTTCAGGCACTCTGTCTATCAGATCTAATCCCTTGAATCTATTTGTCACTTCCACTGTATAATCATAAGGAATTTGATTTAGGTCATGTCTGAATGGTCTGGTGGCTTTCCCTACTTTCTTCAGTTTAAGTCTGTTAGCCTTTGCCCTGCTTCATTTTGTACTCCAAGAAAAAATTTGCCTGTTACTCCAGGTCTCTTGACTTCCTACTTTTGCATTCCAGTCCTCTGCGATGAAAAGGACATCTTTATTGGTTGTTAGTTCTAGAAGGTCTTGTAGGTCTTATAGAACCATTCAACTTCAGCTTCTTCAGCATTACTGGTTGGAGCATAGGTTTGAATTACTGTGATATTGAATGGTTTGCCTTGGAAATGAAAAGAGATCATTCTGTCATTTTGGAGACTGCACCCAAGAACTGCATTTTAAAGTCTTCTGTTGACTATGATGGCTACTCCATTTCTTCTAAAGGATTCTTGCCCACAGCAGTAGGTATACAGGTCATCTGAATTAAATTCGCCCATTCCAGTCCATTTTAGTTCACAGATTCCTAGAATGTCGATGTTCATTCTTGCCATCTACTATTTACTTCTAATTTACCTTGATTCATGGACCCAATATTCCAGGTTCCTATGCAATATTGCTCTTTACAGTATCAGACTTTACTTCCATCACCAGTCACATCCACTACTGGGCATTGTTTTTGCTTTGGCTCCATCTCTTCATTCTCTCTGGAGTTATTATTTCTCCACTCTTCTCCAGTAGAATATTGGGCACCTGCCAACCTGGGGAGTTCATACTTCAGTGTCACATCTTTTTACCTTTTCATACTGTTCATGGGGTTCTCAACACAAGAATACTGAAGTGGTTTGCCATTCCCTCCTCCAGTAGACCACGTTTTGTTAGAACTTTCCACCATGACCCATCCATCCTGAGTGGTCCTACACAGCATGGCTCAGAGTTTCATTGAGTTTTAGACAAGGCTGTGGTCCATGTGATCAGTTTGATTAGCTTTCTGTGATTGTGGTTTTCATTCTGTCTGCCCTCTGATGGATAAGGATAAGAGGCTTATGGGAGCTTCCTGATGGGAGAGACGACTGTGGGGGAAGCTGGGTCTTATTCTGATGGGTGGGACCATGCTCAGTAAATCTTCAATCCAATTTTCTATTGATGGGCAGGGCTGCGTTCCCTCCCTGTTATTTGACTTGTATTCAAACTATAGTGGAAGTGATGAAGATAATGGCAACCTCCTTCAAAAGGCAGGGCAAAGGCTAACAGAGTTTTACACTAGTCATAGCAAACACCCTCTTCCAATAACGCAAGAGAAGACTCTATACATGGACATCACCAGATCAGTTCAGTTCAGTTCACTCGCTCAATCGTGTCTGACTCTTTGTGATCCCATGAACTGCAGCACGCCAGGCCTCCCTGTCCATCACCAACTCCCGGAGTTCACCCAAACTCATGTCCATGGAGTCGGTGATGCCTTCCAAACATCTCATCGTCTGTCGTCTCCTCCTCCTCCTGCCCTCAATCTTTCCCAGCATCAGGGTCTTTTCAAATGAGTCAGCTCTTCATATCAGGTGGCCAAAGTATTGGAGTTTCAGCTTCAATATCAGTCCTTCCAATGAACACCAGATGGTCAATACCAAAATCAGATTGATTATATTGTTTGCAGCTAAAGATAGAGAAGCTCTATACAGTCAGCCAAAACAAGACTGGGAGTTGACTGTGGCTCAGATCATGAACTCCTTACTGCCAAATTCAGACTTAAATTGAAAAAAGAAGGGAAGACCACCAGGTCAATCAGGTATGACATAAATCAAATCCCTTATGATTATACAGTGGAAGTGACAAATAGATTCAAGGGATTAGATCTGATAGACAGAGTGCCTGAAGAACTATGGGTGGAGGTTCATACATTGTGCAGGAGGCAGTGATCAAGACCTTCCCCAAGAAAAAGAAATGCAGAAAGGCAATATGGCTGTCTGAGAGGCCTTACAAACAGCTACGAAAAGAAGAGAAGTGAAAGGCAAAGGAGAAAAGGAAACATATACCCATTTGAATGCAGAGTTCCAAAGAATAGCAAGGAAAGCTAAGAAAGCCTTCCTCGGTAATCAATGGAAAGAAATAGAGGAAAACAGAGTGGGAAAGACTAGAGATCTCTTCAAGAAAATTAGAGATATCAAGGGAACACCTCATGCAACGATGGGCACAATAAAGGACAGAAATGGTATGGACCTAGCAGAAGCAGGAAATATTAAGCAGAGGTGGCAAGAATACACAGGAGAACTATACAAAAAAAGATCTTCATGACCAAGATAACCATGATGCTGTGATCACTCATATAGAGCCAGACACGCTGGAATGTGAAGTCAAATGGGCCTTAGGAAGCATCACTACGAACAAAGCTAGAGGAGCTGGTGGAATTCCAGTTGAGCTATTTCAAATCCTAAAAGATGATGCTGTTACAGTATTGCACTCAGTATGCCAGCAAATTTGGAAAACTCAGGAGTGGCCACAGGACTGGAAAAGGTCAGTTTTCATTCCAATCCCAAAGAAGGGCAATGCCAGGGAATGTTCAAACTACCGTCCAACTGCACTCATCTCACATGCCAGCAAAGTAATGCTCGAAATTCTCCAAGACAGGCTTCACCAGTATGTGAACTATGAACTTCCAGATGTTCAAGCTGGATTTAGAACAGGCAGAGGAACCAGAGATCAAATTGCCAACATCTGTGGGATCATCGAAAAAGCAAGAGAGTTCCAGAAAAAAAATCTACTTCTGGCTTATTGATTATGCCAAAGCCTTTGACTGTGTGGAGCATAACAAACTGTGGAAAATTCCTAAAGAGATGGGAATCCCAGATCACCTGAGCTGCCTCCTGAGAAATCTGTATGCAGGTCAAGAAGCAACAGTTAGAACCAGACATGGAACAATGAATTGGTTCCACATTGGGAAAGGAGTACATCAAGGCTGTATACTGTCACCCTGCTTATTTAACTTCTATGCAGAGTACATCATGTGAAATGCCGGGCTGGATGAAGCACAAGCTGGAATCAAGATTGCTGGGAGAAACATCAATAACTTCATATATGCAGATGACACCACCCTTATGGCAGAAAGTGAAGAGGAACTAAAGAACCTCTTGATGAAAGTGAAAGAAAAGAGGGAAAACATTGGCAAAAACTCAACATTCAGAAAACAAGATCATGGCATCTGTTCCCATCACTTCATGGCAAATAGATGGGGGAACTATGGAAACAGTAAGATACCTTTTTTCCTTGGGCTCCAAAATCACCGCAGATGGTGACTGCAGCCATGAAATTAAAAGACGCTTGCTCTTTGGAAGAAAAGCTATGCTCAACCTAGACAGCATATTAAAATGCAGAGAGATTACTTTGCCTACAAAGGTCCGTCTAGTCAAAGCTTTTTTTTTTTCTGGTAGTCATGTATGGATGTGAGAGCTGGACTATAAAGAAAGCTGAGTGCCAAGGAATTGATGCTATTGAACTGAGGTGTTGGAGAGGAATCTTGAGAGTCCCTTGGACCGCAAGGAGATCAAACCAGTCAATCCTAAAGGAGATCAGTCCTAAATATTCATTGGAAGGACTGATGCTAAAGCTGAAACTCCAATATTCTGGCCACCTGATGTGAAGTGCTGACTCATTATAAAAGACTCCAATGCTGGGAAAGATTGATGGCAGGAGGAGAAGGGGGCGACAGAGGATAAGATGGTTGGATAGCATCACTGACTCGATGGACATGAATTTGAATAAGCTCCAGGAGTTGGTGATGGACAGGGAAGCTTGGTGTGTTGCAGGCAGGCCATGGGGTCGCAAAGGGTCAGACACGACTGAGCAACTGAACTGAACTGAACTGAAAGGCTAACAGTGTTTCCCCAGGAGAATGCACTGGTCGTAGCAAACACCCTCTTCCAACAACAGAAGAGAAGACTTTACACATGGAATCACCAGATAGTCAATGTAGACATATAAGCAGTATCATATGAAATTTATCTTTCTGTCTGATTTACTTCACTTAGTATGATCATCTGTAGGCCCACCCATGTTGCAGCGAATGGCATTATTTCATTCTTTTTCATGACTGAGTAATATTTTATTGTGTATATGTACTGCATTTTATTTATCTATTCCTCTGTTGATGGACATTTATGTTGTTTTCATGTTTTGGCTATTGTAAATAACGCTGTGAATATTGGGGTGCCTATACCTTTTTGAACTATAGTTTTCTCTGGTTACATGCTCAGGAATGGGATTGCAGAGTCAGATGGTATTTCTATTTTTACAGAACCTCCATACTGTTCTAAAGTTAGTATCTTCTTATCCTCGGTTTACAGGTAAGGAATCTAGGCTTCAGAGAGGTAAAAGGATTCATCCATCCTAGCACAGTGAGGATGGTGTCAGGCTCCAAACCCCTGCTCCCACCACCACACTCTGCTTCTTTGCTGTGTGTCCTGTTGCCCCAGAGGCTGCAGGTCTGGGAAGGGCCAAATGAATGGCTTTCAATCTATGAATTTTCAATCTATTAATGGTTTTCAGGACCTGGGTTCAAGCCATGCTTGGTCTTTTACCTCCTGGACCAGAGGGCCAGGTATCAGGGGACAGAGTCTTCCTGTCCCTCAGGGGAGGTATGGAAGCTCTCCCCCACTCTCACCCACCTCTCACTTCTGCCCCCACTGTGGAGGATGAGGCTGGGAGCTACTGATCCCCACCTCTATCCCAGAACCCCTATTGCAGACATGACTAAGGAACACTGGGTTGCAAACCCCAGGGCAAAATCCTGCTCAGGTCCGGAGCCTCAGAGATTCCAATCTTGCTACGTGGGGGGAATTTCCATTCAGAACATCAACAGGAGGAGTATGGCCAAGATGCAGAGTAGGAAGTCCGCGGCCACCTCCCACCATGGGCATCAAAACTGCAAGTATTTACAGAGCAGCTATTGATGAGAAAGACCTAGAGACTAGATGAGACTAGGGGACCTAAAGATGAGTAGACCTAAAGACTAGACCTTTTTACAAAGCTAAAACATATGAAGAAGAACAATGAGATGAGTAAGAGGGGCAGAAACAGCCTAGTCAGGACCCTCACTCCCTGGGTGGGTGACCCACACATGGGATAATAATTACAATTACAGAGCAAGGGGTCTGAGAACAACACTGGGTTCCCCCAGCTTTGGGATCCTGCACTGGGAAAAACAGACACAAGAAAGTTTGGCTTTGAAAGCCAGCACTCAGACGGCTATAAGAAATCATATGCTCTAGGACCCAGGGCAGGAGCAGTCATTTGAAAGGAGACTGGGTCAGACCCACCTGCAGCTCTTGGAAGGGCTCCCATTGGACAGTTAGCTGCCTTTGCCCAGCATTATGAGAGAGTACCATATGCTTCCCAGGTGGCACCAGTGGTAAAGAACTTGTCTGCAAATGCAGGAGATGTAAGACATGGGAGTTTGATCCCTGGGTCGGGAAGATTCCCTGGAAGAGCACATGGCAACCCACTCTAGTATGCTTGCCTGGAGAATCCCATGGACAGAGGAGCCTGGAGGGCTACAGTCCATAGGGCCACACAGAGTCGGACCCTACAGGAGCAATTACGAATGCACATACACACACATGAGAGAGTACAACCCTGCACACTGCCTACCTGGGAAAATGCAAAATTCCAAGTATGGTTTCCACTAAATGCATATGACTTCTGCACCATCCTCAAGTCAAAAAATCATCAGCTGAACCGTGGTACACTGGGGACTGTCTGGACTTTAATCTTAGTGTAATTGAAATTTTCAAAGGAGAGGAAGAGAATGAAAGATATATAAGAAGAAACAATGGCTAGAGACTTTTCATATTGAACTATGACTATAAACTTACCAAACCAAGAATATCAATGAACCCCAAGCACAAGAAACTTGAATAAATCTACATCAAGGCAGATTATAACTGCATTGATCAAAACCAATAATATAGAGAAAATTTAAAAAGTAGCCAGGGAAAGAAGCAGTGCCACATATGTAAAAGAATCAGAATTGCAATAAATTTCTCTTCAGAAAAAAATGCAAAGAATGGCATTTTACTTAAATGTCAAAATATTTAAAATTGTGTAAAGAAACAGCAACAACAATTTAGAATTCTAACCCAGCAAAGAGTATTTAAAAATTAAGGTGAAATAGAGGATTTACTCAGACATACAAATCTATAAGAAATTGTTACCAGCAGATCTGTATTTCTGACACCAGGCAGATTCCCAAAATATAATGGAAAATACAGAGAAAGATTCTGGAGAAAAGAACTATATATGAAGCAGGTATAAATTATGTATAAAACATAAAAGTAAGTTGAAACGGTGACCCTGTAAGTTTCTATGAACTCCTCTAGAACTTCCGGGTCCTGGCTCGGGTCACTGCACTTTGCCATCTGAGCCATTCAGGATGAAGAGTGGAGATTCTGGGGGGACCAGGCAGGAGAGCAGGTGAGGGACCCAGGGCAGGGGGGCTGTCACTGCTGTCACTGCTTCCACATTCCCCCCTTCTATTTGCCATGAATTGTTGGGACTGGATGTCATGATCTTTGTTTATTGAATGTTGAGTTTTAGTCCAGTTTTTCCAAGAGCGGTGGGTGAGGCTAAATGAAAAGGAAAGTTCTTGCTGGTTTGAGACAAGACCAGGAGCTGGGAGGGGGTTGAGAGAGAAACTCTGGGGAGCTGACACCACCTCCTAAGAGATGAAGAAAACTAGGATTTATGGGAGATGGTCTAGCCTGGGAGGAAGGGAGCCGGGTAGCCTGGGTAAAGTGGCAGGTGGAGAGGGGCCAGGAGGCTCTTAAGAACAGGACTACAAAGCCTGATGCTCTGCACTATCCTCCCCATCCCCACCGCCACCACCCCCTGCACAGTCTTTAGTAGAAGGAGGAGAGAGAGTGAGCATCCGAGAGAGAGTGGGCTGTCTCCCATCTGGGTTAGGGTGGACTGAGCCTGAACTCAGGGTCTCTATGCAGCTCACAGGCGATGAGATGGGAACTGATCACAACATACAACTGTGGGAGCTGGTCTTCAGAGATGGCAGTGATTTGAGAGAGGAAGCCTTCAAGAAATTCGAAGAAAACTTGGGGAAGGCCTTGAAAGTCAGACAGCAGTGAACTGGAGGTTTCAAAGTTGTTGGTCCAAGTGTCATCAGTTGGTGTTCAAGAAAGAAGTGTCCACATTTCTTTTTGGATGAAATGTGGTTTCTTTGTTGTGTGTGTGTGATTCTGTACAGGTACAGCCATTTGAGATGTATTGTTCTGGGGTTGGGGCGATGGGCTAAAGGCCCTGGGGCCCCCTGCCAGGTACTGGGGTGTGGCATTGTGACCCTAGTCTCTGCCTGGTCCTGAAGCATTGATCAGGCCACATTTCTGGCCCCACCCTGGGCCTGACTCTCCGCAGCTTTGGTGACAGTGTCTCCCCTGGGTCCTAGACTTGGCTGGGGACCCAGCCCTCCTCACAGGGACCATTCAGAGTCAGGAGAGCCCCCAGGGAGCCCCACCCCTCCCCAAGGCACCCTCGGAGAACAGGCTGCCTGGGAAGAGTGTTTGAGCATGTTCAAGGCTCATTTGCCCTCAGCCCACCGGGCCATAGATTGACAGCTGTGATAGGGGAACAGAGCCGTAGGACCTGGCTGGACTAAACCGGCCCCAGTGAGTCAGGGACCTGCCTTTTCTGCTGGGCTACTCTAGGTCTGTCCAGCCATCTCTCTGCCTCCCCGTCTTTCTTCTCTCTCCTCTGTTCTTTGCCATCCTAACTGCCTCTCTGCTGTCCACTCTGCATCTTTCTCTCTGCTCCTTCCCCTCCTTGACTTTTTCTTTCTCTCTGCAGTCTTTTCTCCATCACTTCTCTTTCACACTTTTTCCCCCCTCTGTCATGTACCCCTCCATTCTGTCTCACCACAAATAGCTTTATTTGAACAACAAAGGGCAATATTTCTTTGAGAAAACAGGCTACTTTATTCACAAGTGAAATTCTCAGTCAGCCTTCAAACACTATCTCTGGAAAAAAATGATTGGGGGACCCAGTCAGTTGGGGAAGGTCTCCGGGGGCCAGTTAGTGCTAGAACTGGGGAGATGTTCTTAAGAGTTTTAAGTTTCTGCCTTTGACCTTGCCCGCTCACCTCCTGCAATAATAACAACAAATGCATAAATAAGAATAATGGTTAGTCTTAAGGTCTCAACTTACTGTCTACCAGCACCGTGCTAGCTGTTTCACATATAATATTGTGTTCAATCACCACCACAGTCTTCAAAATTCATCTCATTGCCACTTTTAGCAGTAGAAACAGAGGTTCAGAGAGGTCACTCAGCCCTATGCGATTGCACAGCACAAATCTGACCCCTGCACAGATGCATCCCCTGCGCCCACATGTCTGTCATGGGCTGACTGATTTTGCTTTAGGACTTAAGGGGCTTGGGGAAAAAGCCAGTGCCACCTTGCCATTGGCTATGAGAGGGTGACTTCGGGGGAAAGGGGCCCTGCCTATGGTCACTCAACCAGTCAAGAGTGATGGATCTCAAACATCTGAAATCTGGGAGAAGTGGACTAGAGGCCATGCTTGCGGCTCCAAGAAACCTTTTTCCCTGCAGTGTCGCCCCCACAAGCCTCTGCCCCTCTCTGAACCCCACCTTCCCCATCTGAGAGCGGGGACCCTAGAATCTGCTTCTGGGACTCTGTAGTGGTCTGCCCTAGGGCTGGGGACACTGGGAAGAAGGGCCTTCTTTTTCAAACTTAAATTTCATCATACAAGTGACTTCTGCCTGAGATTTTCCTACCTGAGAGTCCATTCTGTGAATGCTAGAGGAATTAATCAAAATGATGCTTAAAGAAAAAAAAAAAGCTCTATGGATATGGCTGTAATGAAGATTCATAGGGTGTGTCTCCCCAAAAGATAGCCTGCCCAACCCCATGATGGAGGGATTGTCTCTTGATTTGCAAATGTTTTCCTTCATCTTTTACTTTCTTATAATATTTTGTTGAAGAAACAAAAGAGTTTGTACTATAGAGTTTCCTACAACCCACTCATTTCTTTTCTCTTTTTTGACCACATTGTGCAGCATGCAGGATCTTAGTTCCCCAACCAGGGTTGGTCTGTCCCACCAGGGAGACACTTTACCACTGACCTTGCTGGGTTTCTGTTGCCTGGTGACAATAGACAGGCTGTCTGGTGTGCCTCTGTACCTGCCAAGGGACACTCCCAGGGAGGTGGACAGAAGAACTGAGGACAGTGGGTAGAAAAAGCAATGCCAGGCTGACTTATCTTTCATAACCAGGGAACAGGGAGCCATAGGAGACAATGTGGCAAGGTCAGCATTTTCTCCTGGGTCTCTCCTTCCCATTCCTATTTTCGTGGACCAAGAGAACAAAAATGGTTCAGGTTTCCTTGATCCAAAGGAGCTTTCTAGAACCTTGCTTTGGATTCTAAAACCACTTACACTTTGTTCCTTGTCTCTTTGGTCTTTAAAAAAAAAAAAATAATCCTTCTGTTGCTTTCCTGGCATAGCCAAGTCAGGGCTGTTAATTAACTTGAGAATCCTTGTTAAAAAAAAAAAAAAAAAAAGATTATGAACCAGCAGAGCAAGAGGGTAGCTGGACTCCATTCCTAGAGGAAAAGAAAACATGTTTATGAGAAGAGAGGGCAAAAGATGGGGCTGCCTGACCATTCTGCTTGGCTTTTATTAGGGGAGCCTGAGGGCCCAGGTAGGGTCAGCTGGTCAGAGGGCTCAGCTTCCATCTTTTTGGCTGAAGGGGCTGCTGGCCTGTCCAGGTGACAGCCCCATGCAGAGCAGTCCCGGCTCTGCCCTCACTACTTCTGTGAGCCTGTGTCTCCTGTAGAAGGAGAAAGTGCTGTTTCAGAAGTGGTGGGAAGGGAATGCATCAACGACTTAGTACGGTATATGCCTAACACTAGGTCGGGAAGATCCCCTGGAGAAGGAAATGGCAACCCACTCCAGTACTCTTGCCTGGAAAATCCCATGGAGGAAGGAGCCTGGTAGGCTACAGTCCATGGGGTCGCAAAGAGTCGGACACGACTGAGCGACTTCACTCACTCACTCACTCAGATGACTAATAAAGGTTTAAGTCCTGAGAACCCAGAGCTGCTGTGAGGCCAGGCAGCTGAAGGCAGGTGTCTGTTATCCGGTGAGGGTTATGGGCTATTGGCATAAGATGTGATTCAATTGCCAGTTTGTTCAGGGCAAGGGCTGTGCTGTATAAACCTTTGCACCCCTGGGGGTGGGAGAACACCTCGCAGGTGCCTCTGGGAACAGTTACTCCAGGACCAGTCAGGCAAGGCGCTGCCCCACATCCAGGCTCCCCGGGGAAAGGCCGAGTCCTAGTCGTAGGTGCTGCCTCCCCAGCACCTCCCAAGGTCACACAGTAGGTGCTCAGTGAAATCACCTGCACTTCTTATGGAAGCACTTGGTTGCTTCAAAGATTACATTGCTTTCTTTTTTTTTTAATGCTTCTTCATTCCCCACCTCCACCCCCAGAACATCAAAGTAATATTTTTGGTCTCATAATTTAGAAAATACAGAGAAGTGTGAAGACATTACATACAATCTCACTTAAAGTTATTTTCTAAGATAAGGCCTGCTTTCTTGTTAATATACAGTGTATTATAAATCTCTATCTATCTATCTATCCATGTACCCCTACTACCTGGTGTTTATTGAACCCTCCCTCTGCCAGGTATTGTGCTTGGCCATCTCAGCTGTTATCCTGTCCTGCCTTGGTGACGGGGGGTGTTGATGCAGTTGAGGGGATAAAGCATTAGGTGAAAGGGTCAGATGAGCAGACATTCTGAAGGCATTGAGAGATGGGCAAGGTCATTTGAGCTACAAGAGTCAGGGAAGGCTTCCTGGAAGAGGTGGGATTGAGCCTGACCTGTGAGAATGTGAAGGGTTTCCTTCTGTATGAGTATGAAAGCCAGGAACCATCCTCAGCACAGGCCCCATGTGAACATGGTCTGGAGGTACAGGCATGAGCTTCTGATTCTTTTGAATTCTGGTATTATCACAGTCTTCAGAGCAATCTGAGGGGCTGGAGTACAGAGCTAGTTAAAGCCTGGTTGCTGGAATCAGACAGGCCTGTTCTGGAATCCCGGCCGTGTCTTAGGGCTGCAGGAAGAAGATATAGCATCCTTGTGGGTACCATAGCTACCTGCTTCACAAAACTGGCGTGAGGATCTGTAACAGCCTGGTGCCCTGACTCAGATGCAGCCTGGCACAGGGTCTGTATGCAGTACACGCTGTGGGTCCTAGTGATATTCCCACAGGCCAGGGAGGAGACAGGGGCTCACAGCAATGCTGTGCCTTCGCGGTTTCCGAATCACCCCTGGCTCCCCGGTGCCCACCTTGCATGCAGACCCTGGGGTGCACACAGGGAGGATGGCCAAGCTCAGATGGAGCTGGTCTCTGAGGCAATGGGCTCAGGAGTAAGGGTGTCTTGGATGAGGCTGTCTGGGGCAGGGGTTTCCACAGCCCTCTCCCCATGGTCTGGCACACTTCCTTCCTTGCCTTGAGCTTACTGAAAATCCAGCCTCCTCTTGGGGTCAGGAGGCATCTTAGGTCTTGGCCACGGTCTGAGGTGGCTGGCTGTCCACGCAATCTCTTCCCCGCTGCATGACTGACCGTGACTTCTGCTCTTTCCCTTTGAAAGGAACTGGGGTGCAGGGGTGCTCTCTGCATCCTAAAGTATGGTGGGTTCTCAGTTCCAGTCTCCCCCCTTCCTTGGTGCAGTGCACCTCCTTTCCTGCTTTCCTCCACCTTGGGAGAGGGTTCACTTAACCCAGCCCTGAGGGGTCAGCCAAGGTCATCCCAGCTCCTGGCCCCCTCCCTTCTGTGACTCACCTCGAGCTTATCGCACCTTCCTTCCTGAGCCTGGGGAAAAGTGGAGGGTGGGTCCTGAACCCAGGGATGAATGACCACACTCAGGGGGCCCCACCCTCCACTAGCTCCTCTGGCTCAATCTGGGTGTTCCAGCTGCTCCTTTGACCTTCACAGCTGCAGGAGTTTTGGCCCCTGTGGGACTGTGCTGGTCATTGTCTTCCTTTCCCATCACTTCCTATTCAAATCTCACTCATTCCTCAGGGCTTTTCTAGCAGAAACTGAATACCTATCACCAAAAGTGCCCTCAGTTGTTGCAGTAGAAATGCAGGCAGAGTTCTATGCATGTTTCAGAGGTATTTGAACCCATATTTTTCACCTCACCTAATTCTCACTCCCTGTCATTGCCTCCCATTCCGCTGTTTACTGAGGGTGTCTGCATGTTACCCACCCCTGCCTCAGCTACCCTTTTCTCAAGCACTAAGGGTCTTCCATGGGGTGGCTGGCACTGGGCGAGGCATAAAAAGTTGAGCTTTACCATGAAGTTCTGTCCTCCGGAGCTTATGCTCAGGTCAATGAAATAAGACCTCTATCTTAACAGACCTTTCCCTTTTCCCTTTAAAACTACTTTTTATTTTGAAATAATCAAAGACTCAAAGGAAGTTACAAAAATAGCATGGAGATATCTGTGTAGCCTTCAGCCAGTTTCCCCTAATGGCATCGTCTTATATAACATGTTATCAAAACCAGGAAATCAACATTGATGCAACTTCATCCAACTATTCAGGTTGCATCATTTTTACATATCACATGGGCATGCACAATGTGACTGTGTGTATGTGGACGCTTTTATCACAAAGATCAGTTCACATCACCACAAACTTCAAGATCTAGAGCCAGGCCATTGCTCCACAGTCACTTACCAGCTGCATCCCCTCCTTGCCCTCTGCGTCCCTGGCCACCGTTAATCTGCTCTCCATCACTGTAATCTTGCCATTTTGAAAATCTTTCTTTTTTAAATGTGTATTTATTTATCTGGCTATGCCAGGTTTTAGCTGCAGCAGGCAGGATCCTATAGCTGTGGCAAATGAACTCTTAAGGTGTGAAGTGTAGGGTCTAGTTTCCTAACCAGGGATTGAACCCGGGCCCCCTGCATTGGGAGCATAAAATCTTAGCCACTGGACCACCAGGGAAGTCTTGCCATTTTGAAAATCTTACATAGAGTTATACAGTATATACCTTTTGATTTTTTAAACTAGCATATATATATATATTAATTTTTTTTTTACTCTCTCTATGTATGCATAGAGTAAAAAAATTAAGAAAGAATTAAAAGTCATACTCTCTATGCCTCTCTTCCCAGGTCTCTGGTCTTCCTTCCACAGACATCTTTTGTTAATATTTTCTGTGTTTCCTTTAATACTTTTTAAAACATATATGAGAGCCCACAACTCCTTTTTTGCAAAATTGTAGAATACCTCCAATTCTGGCCCTTCAGTTGTGTTTAGATACAACTGAGAACAGGTAAAGTAAGGAACTGTGTCCTCTTCTCTGGCATCAAATCCTTCGACATCTACCACTTCTCAGAACCTCCCCTGCTCCCACCCTAGTGCAAGCCTGGCCCTCTCCTGCCAAGACCGTCAGGGTCGCCCTACTCTCCCGCTGTCCCTCTGCAGCAGTACTTCTCAGTTGGGCCTGCAGACATTTTTTGGTCATCACACCCAGGTGGTAGGGATGCTACTGGCATCTAGTGGGTGATGCCTGGATGCTTCTAAATATTGCACAGTGCACTGCTCTCTATCCACCCTCCCCACCCCCATAATTTAAAATCCCCATGCAAAACTCATCAAGCCTGAGATGTCACAGTACAGAGGCTGAGACATCCTGGTTACTGTCTAGGGTCCAGGCAGCTACCAGAGGGTCACTCCTCTGCTAAAAACCCTTCAGTGTCATCCTAGCTCTCTTGGCATCAAATCCATGATCTTGAAGTGACCTCTACGGTTCGTTACCACCTCTGACCTTACTTCTCCCATCTATCTGCTCCAGCTTTACCATCCCCTCTACTGATCCTCATAACATACAAAGCACATCCCAAACTCTGTGCTTGCCCAGAGGGTCACGTGAAGGGCATTACCGCTGCACCCACAGCCCTGCTGTCATCCTCTCAGGTAAGCTTTCCCTGACCACCTGTCTAAGGCACCACCTGCCTGGTCACCCCTCCCCTTGCCCTCTGAGCATCTGTCTCCACCTGACATTTATTTGGTTGCTTTTTTTTTTTTCCCCAGAGACTCACTCTCCCCATTACAATGTAACCCCTGTGTGTTTTGCTCACTAATGTATCCACACCCTTAGATGAGTACCTGGCACGCAGTAGGCTCTCAATAAACACATTTTAATAGATAAATCTTGGCCAAGCTCTTCGAGGGTGCCTGTCGCCCAGTCTGAGCTGTGCATGTGCACTGGCTGGGAGGGATGTTCTGGGAAGCCTTCAGGCCTGCGGTCCCCAAACCCACGCCGCCACTGCCCCCCAACGCACCCAGGGCTTGCTCTGCTGTCACTCGCTGCTTAAAGCATTTGCTAACATATGCAGCAACTCCAGTTTTTGCTGGTGACATTTCAGGTGACTGCTGTGTTTGTAGTGCCCTCTGTTTCCATTCTTTCATTCTGCCTCCTGGGTCTGACATCAGGGGCCCTCCACTGGGGGTGGAGGACTGCGGAATTTGCTTTGCCTCTGCTGGTCCCCTGTGGCTGCTAAATAAAATATTTAATGGAGCTGCTCCTCCCCAGACTTAAGAATGCTGTTTTCAGGGCACAAAACAAGCCTGCCCTAGTGACCAGACAGCCAAGGACAGACACATGGATGGAGAGTCCCCTCTCTCCAACCACAGAGGACAGCTGTGTGACCAGAGGGTCCCAGGTCCCCCCATTGGGGCTCCAGTGGAGTTGTGGGCCCATTTCCTGGACCAGGTCTGAATGGGCACATCAGACACAACCTGGATAATGACAGGGTCTGGCAGGAGCTCTCCCCGAGGCTGGAGCCTCCTCTGAAGACCTGGGCATCATCTTCTGGCTTTGGCAATGGTTGCTGCCACTTACCCAGACCCATGAGGGACAGAGACAGGCCCCGTGGCCAGCAAGCGATCCTCATGCCTCTGAACTTTTGTTTCCTTGCTATTGAATTGAAACAATGTGGTATCTGAATCACATGGTCCCTGGGGTATGTATGTATGTATTTATTTATTTATTTATTGGCCACACCACAGGGTTCAGGAGATCTTAGTTCCCCAACCAGGGATCGAATCCACGCCCCCTGCAAGGGAAACTTGAAACCTTAATCACTGTACAACCAGGGAAATCCCCCTGGGATATTTGAATGAGACAATATGTTGTAATTTTTGAAACTGAGACATACTTTACATGCAGTAAACTTTGCTTTTGTGTGCAGTTTTATAACTTTCATGTAACCATCTCTCCGGAGAAGGCAATGGCACCCCACTCCAGTACTCTTGCTTGGAAAATCCCATGGACGGAGGAGCCTGGTAGGCTGCAGTCCATGGGGTCGATAAGAGGCGGACATGACTGAGCGACTTCCCTTTCACTTTCATGCATTGGAGAAGGAAATGGTAACCCACTCCAGTGTTTTTGCCTGAAGAATCCCAGGGACCGGGGAGCCTGGGGTCGCACAGAGTTGGACTCGACTGAAGTGATGTAGCAGCAGCAGCAGCAACCATCTCTCATCTCAGTCAAGATACAGAATATTTTCATCGCCAAAAAGTTCTGTTTTGACCCTCTGTAGCCAAACCCTTCCCCCTCTCCAGCCCCTAACAAGCCATCTGATTTCTGACCCTAATTTTGCTTTCTCCAGAATGTCATATAAATAGATATGTCATCCAACTTTAACTTTAGCCATTCTAATAGGTGTGTACCATGAAGGTTTTTTTTTTTTAACCTGTCAATTACAAATTCCCAGTTTTTTGCAGGCAGTATTGAAATGTGTATAGAATCAAACCAGCTGGTTTCAAATCTTACCTTGATTATTTAGCAACTCTTTAATTTTTCAGATTTCATATAGAAAATAAAGGAATTAAAATGGGGTTGTCAAAGGAATTAAGTGTTACAGTGTAAGACAAAGGCTGAGCTTTCCTATTGCTAAGCCACTATCATTACTAAGGTATTGTGTTCCTGATCTCTAGTGCCCCAACAGGCATCAAGGTGGGTATTCTTATGCCCATTTTATAGATGAAGACACTGAGGCCCAGTTAAAAGACCACATTTCCCCATCTCTCTAGCAGATAGATATAGACATGGAGTATGTTTCAGCCAATGACAGGTAAGCCCAAGTGTCCCATGAGACTTCTGTAAAGTCTTCCTTAACAAGAATAAGGCACATCTTTTTTTTCTATTCCTCCTTCTGTCTGGAAGTCAGGCTTGACTTCTATATATCTAGCAGCCTTTTAGGACCACCAACTGATCTTAAAAATATAAAGCCAAGCGCTGAGGACAGGAATAGAGGTGCCTGGGTCCCTGGTGGGATCATGAAACCATCCTATTAACCCTGGACTGCCCATCCCTAGACTTCTTTTCTGAGGAAAAGAAACCATTTCAGGAGGCAAATGCTAGAAAGTTGCATTTGAATATCAACAGAAGATGTGAAGAAATGAGTGTGTGGAAGTTTGAGAGAAGGACAATCCAGGCAGAAGAGAAGTAGTTTCTTTCCATGTGGTGATATTATGCAGAATCCAGAACTTACCTTCTCACTCCTTTCTTCTTCTTCTCCTTTGTTTTAAATAATCAGCTGAGATTATTAGAGTCAAAAGATCTCTGTCAAACTCTTGTGCCTGAAGACGCCTGTCAAGTAGGCATTGTGTGTGACCAAATCCCTCCCCTCCCCAGCCCTCAGTTCCCTGCCATGGGTTTCTGTTTCCCCGTCCATCCAATGGGAAGGTTGATTCAGACACTCAGGGGCTTTTATGGGCCAAGGGGAGATGGGTATTGTGTTGCCTGACCTTGGTATGAACCTTAGCTCCACTACAAAATAGTTGTGGAAAAGTGTGTTTGCCCCTCTGACTCTCTCAATTTCTTCAAAACAACCCTCTTTGGAAGGGGTGAAATGCTCAAGTCCAGCCTGATGTATCTGAAACCCACTCTCTGTCCCTACACCACTCAGATTCCTAGGACTCCAGACAGGAACCAGGAAAAGGCTTCATACAGAGCCAAGGAGCCCTGTCAGAGGATCCTTCTGGCATTATGGTGATCAAGGCTTTCTGGGTTCTTCAGAAAGCTTCTCAAGTTTTTGCAAGTCCTTGGGTCCAAAAGGCTTCACTGTGGACCTGATTTCGGGAGAAGAGGACCATTTGGGCTTCCTGCCCCTGGGGGCACATCCTAGATGGTTCTGGAAAGTCAAGCACAATTATGTGATTGTTGGAATATCTTTGAGATAGGAAACATGTCCTGGCCATTTGGGCATCTCACGTGTTTGGGTTCTGGGAAGAGAGGCATTTCCTATATAAAATTAAGACCAACCGAGATGCCCAAGTCTAGCTGTTGGTACTAACCAGGGTCCCACTGGAGGAGACACTGGTCAGCAGGTGTGGGGAGGAGGTAGAAGCAAGAGAAAAAGGAGCTGATGGGGACGGGGAAGGGAGAAGACCACACCGCCTGGATATCAGGTAGCCAGAACTGCTGGTGGCCCCCATGCCCATCAGAACCAGGTTTAGCTGGGGGAAGACTCCCCTTCCCAGACTCCCTTGCATTGAGGAGTGGCCACGTGACTTAGATCTGGCCAGTGACTCGTGATCACCCTGGGTGGAACCAAGGCTATGCCTGGGGGTGGAACAGCCATCTTGGGAGCACGAAGGATGCTCGTGCTAAGAATGCTGTAGAGAAAATGCACAAGCATGCACCCCTGTGGTGCGTGGGACCACTGTTCTGGCCCTAACTGTCCACCTCTGGACTTCTTGACGTTCAAGCTGGATTTAGAAAAGGGAGAGGAACCAGAGATCAACTTGCCAACATCTGCTGGATCATAAAAAAAGCAAGAGAGTTCCAAAAAAACATCTACTTCTCCTTTATTGAGGGCTTCCCTGGTGGCTCAGATGGTAAAACGTCTGCCTGCAATGTGGTAGACCTGGGTTCAATCCCTGGGTCAGGAAGATCCCCTGGAGAAGGAAATGGCAACCCACTCCAGTACACTTGCTAGAACACAAGCTGGAATCAAGATTTCTGGGAGTAATATCAATAACTTCAGATACTCAGATGACACCATCTTTATGGCAGAAAGTAAAGAGGAACTAAAGAGCCTCTTGATGAAAGTGAAAAAGGGAGTGAAACCTGGCTTAAAACTCAACATTCAGAAAACTAAGATTATGGCATCCAGTCCCATCACTTCATGGCAAATAGATGGGCGAACAATGGAAACAGTAACAGACTTTATTTTGGGGGGCTCCAAAATCACTGCAGATGGTGACTGTAGCCATGAAACTAAAAGATGCTTGCTCCTTGGAAGAAAAGCTATGACCAACATAGACAGCATATTAAAAAGCAGAAACACTACTTTGCTGACAAATGGCTATCTAGTCAAAGCTCTGGTTTTTCCAGTAGTCATGTATGGATGTGAGAGTTGGACCACAAAGAAAGCTGAGCCCCAACGAATTGATGCTTTTGAACTGTGGTGTTGGAGAAGACTCTTGAGAGTCCCTTGGACTAAAAAGAGATCAAACCAGTCAATCCTAAAGGAAATCAGTCCCGAATATTCATTGGAAGGACTGATCCTGAAGCTGGAGCCCCAATACTTTGGCCACCTGATGGGAAGAACTGAATCATTGAAAAATACCCTGATGCTGGGAGAGATTGAAGTCAGGAGGAAAAGGGGAACACAGAGGATGAGGCGGTTGGATGGCATCACTGACTCAATGGACATGAGTTTGAGCAAGCTCTGGGAGATGGTGAAGGATGGGGAAGCATGGCATGCTGCAGTCAGTGGGGTCGCAAGGAGTAGGACAGGACTGAGCAACTGAACTGAACTGCACTTCTTGATCCATGAGAAACAGTAAGCCCCACCCAGTTAAGGCCCCAGGGGGGTGCCTACTCCCCGAAAGGGACTGGGCACTAACAGCCTCTATGTGCCATCCACATGTTACCGATCCCAGGTGGGCACCTGCCTCGTTATTTTCCTCTGTCCTCACAGCCCTGCTTCAAGGGTTGCATCTGAGGCCCATTTGACATATGAGGAAACTGAGGCTTGGAGAGGTTCCTGCCCTTGCCCCCTGGAATCCTTTGGGTGGCGTCAGAGTTGGAGTCTGATTCCAAATGCTGTACGCTCCACCGCACACTGTCACGCTAACTGTGACTAGTATTCAGGATCACAGAACTGAGTGTGGGTCTGAATCCTGACTATTTACTTGCTATTGTGCAAAATTATTCGGTGTGTCTGAGCCTCAGTTCCCTCCTCTGGAACTGGCGGTCACAGCAAGACCTACATCACAGGGTCATGGTGAGAGGGGCACTCGCTACATGGTGACCCTGACTTCCTCTGGCTCTGTGGCAGTGCTGCTGGGCTAAGTGTATTTTATTTTTAAAGTTACTTACTTATTTATTTGTCTGCTATGGGTCTTAGTTGCAGCACACAGGATCTCCATCATGGCACAAAGACTTTCTAGTTGCGGCACACAGGTTTAGGTGCCCTGAGGTCTGTGGGATCTTAGTTGCCCAACTAGGGATCAAACCTGGGTCCCCTGCATTGGAAGGTGGATTTTTAACCACTGGATCATGAAGCAAGTCCCCTGAGTGCATTTTAAAGTGCCCTGCAAAGCTCCTAGCTGCTGCACTAGCTTCTTTAAGGAGGTATCATATCCTCTACCCAGGTGCAGAAACCAAGACTTGGAAAGGGTGAGGACCACTCTGAACCTCAGTGTCTTCTTCTCTAAAATGGAGATGGGGATACTGCCTGCTTTACATCGGATCAGATGAGATAAGACATGGGCAGAACTCAGCTCAGTGTCTGACACACAGTAAGCACTCAACTCATGGAACCGGTACTACAATTTGTTATTATTGTTACAGAGCTCCATGCCAGCCATGCCAATCACCTGCTTCATCACTGCAGGGGATTCCAAGGGTAGGTGTGCGCCTAATTCAGGCTGAGGCAGGCCTCCACTCCACGGTCAGCCTCTGCGTAGTGTTGCTGAGATGAGCTGAAGATGGTGAAGGCTGGCTGGGGGCCAGGTCAAGATCAAGTCCACCACAGCTCTCTCTGCCCCATGGGAACCAGTTCTCACTCCCCAGACAGACCTTTAGTTCTGGGAGGCTGAAGACTGTCCAATCACATAAAGTCCTTCCTCACAGATGCTAGGGACAGATAAAGAACTAGCTCTGTCCAGACCCCACTGCTAGGGGTACTCTTGATTTATGGAGAAATTCCACTGACTGAGGCGTGACCTTGCCTCATTCCCGGAAGGTGTCTGCTGGCTACACCAGTAGCAGAGCCCCTGGCTGTCAGGTCACCTTTCTTCAGGGCAAGGAAGGGGAGGCAAGATACACACAGACACACAAACACACGTTCATTCATATTCACTGTGAGCCATGCTGTGGGTCCTAGCTCCCAGCGTGGTCCTCAGCACACAGTTTGGTGTTTAGGCTGTGTGCTCTGGGTGAGTGGATGGACGGATGGGTAAAAGAACAGCTGAATGTATGTTCTGAAATTCACTTGTTCAGCCTCTGTCTGCTGAAGGCACGCTCTGCTCCAGGGGCCACCTGTGCAGGGCAGAGAAAGACTACCAGCATCTGCTCATAAAGACCCACCAGCCCAGGTGACGGGTAAATAAGCAGAGGGAGAAAGGGGCTCCAGCACCCCCATTTCCCCGGGGAAGCCTGTCTACAGGCTGATGACTACCTCTTCTTGTTCCGGTCCCTAGTGCAGGGCCGGGACTCCAATGAGACAAGGGAGGCCCACTCTGCACTTGCCACCTCAGAGTTGGCACCTCCTTAGATGTTGTGCCCGGGTCCCCGGCTTGCCACCCCAGGGCCCAGATGCTCCTGCAGGCATGAGAGATGGCCCTGGACCTCATCAACGATTCTCACCGATCCAGGCTGTGAGGAGACATGGTTGCACCCTAAAAATTTCCACTTGGGTGTCAAACAGCAGGCCCATCCAGGCCCGGAGAGGCAGATGGGGGGCGACGCTCACGGCCCTGAAACTGACTCATTGATTGAGTGCCAGGGCTGGACCAGACCGGTGTGAGGGTTCCTCTTACCATTCATGGTGATGACAACTCCCCATTCTTGAAATTAATAGACAGGTGCCCAGAGAGGGCAAGTGACTTGCCCAGGAGCCTACAGCAGGTAAGAGCCAGGGTCCAAACCCTCTCCTCTGCTGTTTGCAAAATGTGGGCTCAAGCGCCAGCATTACAAGCACGGCCGATGGCCAGAGGGTCGGACCGGCTCTCTGAAGAGGGAAGACTGGGAAGAAGCCTTGCAAATGGTTTCCTCTGGATGGAAGGAGTGGAGGCGGTCAGGGCCCCAGCAGGCACCGCGCACCATCGCAGACCCTGCAGTGCCAGGCCTGAGGTGTGTGTTCTACGAGATGAGGCCCAGGGTGGGGCAGCTCGTCGCTTGAGGCCACACTGCAGAGGCTGGGCTGGAGCAGTCCTCTGCCCTCAGGAATCACAACAAACAAAGCAAAACCAAAACACAGAAAAAACCCAAAGCAGTATTTTAGTCCACCCAGGACTGCAGTTAAAAAAATAATCAGCCATCCCAGTCCTATGCTCTTGTAGGCAAAACAAATGGCCTGGGATGTCACCCTCCCCTTTGCACCCACCTGGCCTGTCCCCACCCCTTGCACCCAAGACCCAGGGGAACAAATGCTGGGGGAAAACCCTAGGCCATGACTTTCCTGAAGCTGAAAGTCAAGTTGCCAAAACAAACTTCTTTTGTCTCTCCTCATTTTTTTCCCCATGTTTAAATAATAATAAGCTGAAAATGAAGTCATTGTGCTCGGGGCTGTCGGCCTGCCAGCATCGCCTGCTGGAATCCTGAGTGTGTCTGGTGGGGGCCCCTGCCCCAGCTCACTGGATCAGCACCCCCACCCCACTCTGGCACTTCCACGATTCTCTCTCCAGTATCCCAGCAAAACTTGTCCACCGGGGTCTCACTCAGGGTCGGTTTCTCTGCTGAGAGAATGGGCCAGCTCTCCTGAAGGCATTGCTGCTCATGGATGGTTCCCAACCTGTGAAACATTTTGCCTTTGAGAGAGACAAAATTTCCCAATCTTAAGGTGTGGATGTTTCTTAAGCAGTAGAATTTGGGTAGCTGATGGGTAAAGAATTTTTTTAAATAGAGGAAGCCTCATAATATATCAGCCTCATATTATATTATTTAGCCTTAGATGGAGTTTACCACCCACTTTGGGCTGCATTCCCAAGCAACCAGACTCTGGGGAGACCCGGGCCCAGTGTGTCGGGGGTCACTATTGGCCTCACACAGTCCATGGGCTGCATAGACCCTACCCATTTATCTCTTAATGGTTTCATGTAAGTGCTCTCGGGGAGGAGAAGGAGGACCAGGCCAGGCAGGCATCCTGACTCACCCTCCATGGCTGCAGAGAGATCCCCTCGTTTGCAGGGCTAGCCTGGTCAGCTCCTACTGCCGTCTCTACTCAGCAGTGACCTTCTGGAATCTCCAGGACTCTTAGTCTTTCTTTTGTCTACCACTGCAGAGAGACCAGGGAATCCAGTACCCAGCAGGTGCTCCGGGAGGGGTCACAGAACTTAGAACTGAGAAGGAGAGTCCTGAGCACCCTCTCTTGCAGTCTTCATCCGTGGCAATCAATAGCCTGTTTCTTTGATCTCAGGCCTCTTCCTTCCCACGTGGGCTCTGATGCTCCTGGGACTGCTGGGAGAGTCTGTACTGAGAGTGGGACATCCCACAGCCCTGTGGCCATTGACCACTCAGGTAACTTCCCTGAGCTTCTACTCCCCATCAGCACTGCTTACAGGTGCAGGGAGCATTCAAGGAAGTGACATCTGTAAGGTTCCACATATAAGCGAGGTGATACTGTTCTTGGTATGGTTTACTTCGCTTAGTATGATAATTTCTAGGTCCCTCCATGTTGCTCTAAATGGCATTATTTAATTATTTTTATGAGTGAGTAATATTCCATTGTTTATAGGAAGAGACCCACAGGAACAACAATTTATAGTTACCAAAGAGGACAGGGGGTTGGGAAAGGCTAAATTAGAAGGTTGGAATTAACAGATACACACTACTATTCATAAAACAGCTAATCAACAAGTACATAATATATAGCACAGGAAACTATACTCAATACTTTGTAATAACCTGTAAGGGAAAAGAATCTGGAGATGTGTATATATATATGAGTCTGTGAAACTGAAAGTCACTCAAACATGTGCAACTCTCTGCGACCCCATGGACTATTCAGTCCATGGAATTCTTTAGGCCAGAATACTGGAGTAGGTAGCATTTCCCTTCTCCAGGGGATCTTCCTGACCCAGGAATCGAACTGGTGTCTCCTGCATTGCAGGAGGATTCTTTACCAACTGAACTATGAGGGAAGTCATGTGTGTGTGTGTGTGTATACATATATGTATAAATGAATCACTGAAGTGTACACCTGAAACTAACATGATACTGTGAATCAACTATACTTCAATAAAAAATAAATAAAGTGCTCAGAAGAGCTCCAATTTGTAGTGGGGATTTAATAAAGGAAGGTGTTCCTCTGCGTTTATTAAAAGGCAGCGACAGCTAAGAGTTACTGAGCATGTACCACATGCCAGGACCTGTGGCCAAGAACTTTTACACTCATCTCTACCCTGTTGCTCTGTGGGAGCTGCCTTTACTGTCTGCATTTTACAGAAGAGAAAACTGAGCTAAGCTGGACTCAAGTCTAGGATTAGCTTCTTTCACATGCTGGAGGTTATTCCACGAACTCTTTAACACCAGCCCTAGATTTCTGGGTGGGGTTTCCCTGGTGGCTCAGATAGTAAAGAATCTGCTTGCAGTGCGGGAGATCTGGGTTCGATTCCTGAATTGGGAAGATCCCTTGGAGGAGGGCTGGCAACCCACTCCAGTTTTCTTGCCTGAAGAATCACCATGGACAGAGGAGCCTGGTGGGCTACAGTCCACAGGGTCGCAGAGTCAGACACGGCTGAGTGACTAAGCACAGCAACAGCTTGCTGGGCAGGACTGGAATGCAAATATTTCCCCCTCCCATCAATATACGATGGGAGGAAAGGGAAGTTGCCCTTGGTGCCCAAAGCCTCAGCTCAGGATAGCACAGGTGCATGAGCATGCACACACACATACACAGACACACACACAGATACTCATATACAAGTACACATGGAGAGACAAAGGCCTTCACAGGAGCAGGGGGCTCTGCCAGGCTCTCACAGGCAGATGCTGGTGCTATTGGGGTGGGCTGGGGAAGGCCGCTGTCCTTGTTTTCAGCTCATCTTTAGCTGGGAAGCAGGAGGAAGGTGCCAGAAGGGCAGATGGAGTCAAAGAGGTGGACTGGGGTGTCCAGCTGCCTCTAGAGGGTGGAGGCCCAGCTGGCCATGGGGCCTCAGGGGCTGCTGGGCTCAGCAAACACCAGGCCCAGCCCAGACCTGCTTGGCTGGAAACTGCTGACCTTGGGTTGCTGGAACCAGATTCTCTGCTCTAACCTCTCTGGGAGCATGGGGGCAAGTACACAGCGTAGGGGGTGAGTCTGGCTCAGGGCAGGGAGACAGAGCCACCCTGGGGTGGCCTGGATGCACCCAGGGCTCTGACCCATGGATTCATCTGGAGGTGAATGTCACCCACCACCACTAATATCTTGGTCACGGAACCCAACCAGCCTTCCTCAGCAAGTGGAAAGTCCTGACACCCGGGCCAAGCTGTCCAACGGAACTTCCTACAATGATGGAAACCTTCTCCACCTGCTCTATCCTATAGGTAGCCAGGTGCAGTTTCCAAGCACCTAGAAATGGAGCTGATGCCACTAAGGAACTGAATTTTTATTTGATTGAATTAAGTTTAAATATAAATAGCCACAGAAGGTCCCAGCTTCCACACTGGATGGTCCAGCTGGGAGATGCCCTGAGCTCTGGGACTGGAGAGCTCCTGGCTCAGTGGCTGTGACCCACTCCTGGCCACTTAAGTGCACCCAAAAGGATCCATCCCCCAAAGCAGCCATTGTGAGCACCTAATCCAGCACCTGAGAGCAGGTCTATCAAGGTTGAACCAACGTGTGGTTGCCTGCCTGCAGACGATCCCAGGTGCTGGGGTTTTCAACCTCTCCAGTTCACCAAGGCACCAAGGGGACAGCTCTTGGGAAAACTTAAACCAATGTTCCCAGTGTCTTGGGCCTGAAAGTGGGGTGCACAGGCTGGCTAGGTATGTGTGTACAAATTTAGCATCAGACAGGGACTCCTTGGAACAAGGGGGCTCCGTTCATCCAAGGACTCTACTTTCATCTCATTGGAGATAACATTCCACCCAACTCTCAAAGCAAATCCTCCAGAAGTGAAAGAAAAATGTTAATGAACTTCCATTAAAATTCCTTCCAAGACTGGTCATTCTGGGCAGGCAGGCCCCTGACCTGCTCAAAGCTTGCAGGTCTGAAAGAGCTGGTTCCCACATGGAGCTCAGGAGAACTCAGTAAGCCTTGGGGCTGGAGTTGAAGATCTTGGTTCCAGGAGAGTATCCTGCATCCATGCCGGGGACTTGGGTCAAAGTCCTTCAGCAAGAATACTGGAAATAAAAGCAAAAATAAACAAATGGGATCTAATTAAAATTAAAAGCTTCTGCAAAACAAAGGAAACTATAAGCAAGGTGAAAAGACAGCCTTCTGAATGGGAGAAAATAATAGCAAATGAAGCAACTGACAAACAACTAATCTCAAAAATATACAAGCAACTTATGCAGCTCAGTTCCAGAAAAATAAACGACCCAATCAAAAAATGGGCCAAAGAATTAAACAGACATTTCTCCAAAGAAGACATACGGATGGCTAACAAACACATGAAAAGATGCTCAACATCACTCATTATCAGNTTTAAGGCACTGCCCTGAGGAGGGAAGCATGAAAGCAGTGGTAAGAGGAAGAGATGAAGTCCAAGGGCAGATCCTGGGGCCACCCAGCCCAGCCACCAGGAGGAAAGGGATAGAATAAAAGCCCAGAGCCACAGGAGAAGGATATTTAAGGAGAAAACATGATGATCAATGATTGGAAAGACTACGGGGCATTGAATTTATACCTGAAAAATATAACCCTGTATGCGAGACAGCAAAAGAGACACAGATGTATAGAACGGACTTTTGGACTCTGTGGGAGAGGGAGAGGGTGGGATGATTAGGGAGAATGGCATTGAAACATGTATACTATCATGTAAGAAATGAATCGCCAGTCTATGTTCGATACAGGATACAGGATGCTTGGGGCTGGTGCACGGGGATGATCCAGAGAGATGATATGGGTGGGGGGGAGGAGGGAGGGGGAGTTCAGGATTGGGAACTCATGTATACCCATGGTGGATTCATGTCAATGTATGGCAAAACCAATACAGTATTATGAAGTAAAACAAAGTAAAAATTAAAATTAAAAAAAAAAAAAAATGTCCTCCAGCAGAGCTGCATTGCTATCTCTCCTTCTTTCATGACAGAAAGATTTAGCATCTTTCCAGAGCCCACAAGGGGCCAGCACGTCCCCTGCTCTATTTCCAGGTTTCTCAGCCGACCTGCATGGCAGAGGAGGAGACTCAGGTACAAAGTGACTATGTAACTTTCCCAAACCACAGAGTTGCCATGCTGGGGTTCGTGACTCACTCACAGGAGGTTTGCAGCATGTCAGCTGTCTGGTCAACACGGCCTGGAGTTCATCAAGGATAGTGCCATGACGAACACTTGTCTAGACACAAGACACAGCCTCATCCACTAAGAAACGTGTTTTCTTTTTAAAAGAGACACAATAGCACCTTCTTCTCCAAATATACACTGCCCCACCCTCGGGCCTCTCCTGGCCTCTGTCACATTTGCCGTCAGCTGCTGCTCGGGTCTTCTCTGGGAATTAATTTCTGCATCCATCTGTCATCACAACTTATTTGTGACAAACTAGTATTGTCCAGACTGACCCCACCCTGGACTGGTGAGTTTACTAAATTACTTTTTGGTGCCATGCCAACTGAGTGCTTTGAAAATGTTGCTTTATTTTATTTTTTGATATTTATTTATTTGACTCCCCCAGGTCTCAGTTGAGGCAAGCAGGATCTTTCCGTTGTGGCCATGGAACTCTTATTGTAGTATGCGGGATCTTACTTACCCGACTAGTGAGTGAACCCAAGTCCCTGACATGGGAAGCGCAGAGTCGTAGCCACTGGACCACCAGGGAAGTCCTGAAGATGCTGTTTTAAAAAGGAGCTACAGGTGGTACTAATGGTAAAGGACCTCCTGCCAATTCAGGAAATGTAAGAGACTCAGGTTCGATCCCTGGGTTGGGAAGATGCCCTGGAGGAGGGCATGGCAAACTACTCTAGTATTCATACCTGGAGAATCCCGTGGACAGAGGAGCCTGGCTGGCTATAGTCCATAGGGTCGCAAAGAGTCGGGTATGACCGAACCATCTTAGCATGCACGCACAGAAACTCACTGTTGTAGGGATGTGGTCAGGACACTGTCCCCTCAGGGATGTGGTCAGGCCAGGGTTCCCTCTTCCCAAGAGATCAGGTTTATTGGGAACCACAAGAGACATTGGCTTCAGATCTCTATACTCAGGAAAGCCTGTGCGTCTGACAGTCAACTTGTTTATAACTTATATAACATGAGCACCTTGAAGCTGACCGTTTTCACTCTTTGCTTTGGCCACAAGGAAGCTCAGGATCACATATAAGGCCCTCTTCTAGCACTATGGTGCAAGCAAACTGACTTTGTTTCAGTTTAAATTTTCATTTTCTCCTTTTGTCATTTATTTTTACTTTCTTGTTTCACGCTTTTAAAATATCAACTAAAATCCATTTCAAAGAGAGCAGGGTAAAAATAAATAGCAAGCTCTGATTGATTATCCATGTCATCTCCCAGACCAGGCTTTGGATGCTATTGGTCATTTGCAGAAGTCAATTCCACTCAATCTGAAAATCTCAGCCTGGAACAAGTGTTTTGCTTGCCAAGTGTTGAGCGTGAAGGAAAACGCACTCTTAGGACTTTCCTGGCGGTCCAATGGTTAAGACTGAGTGCTTCTACAGCAGGGGGCACAGGTTTGATCCCTAGTTGGGGAGCTAAGATCCTGCATGCCGTGCAGGGAGAAAAAAAAAAAAAGAAAACACACTTTTGGTCATAGGATTTCTTCTGATTTTTCTGACATGTCACATTCTCAGTTTACAGTTGAATCTGGCATGCAGGGTGGGTTGGGCAGTAGAAAGAGCCAGGATACTGGACTTATACTCTTCATTCTGGGGCCAGCCATCTGTGACATGGGGGGAAATTGCTTCACTACTCTGAGCTTTGTACCACTGAGTTGAGGATGCAAACATGATCCCAAACCCTGTATAAACAGCTTCCAGAGGATTTCTGTGAGTTACGACTGATAGTAAGGGACAGCTGGAAGGAGATACAAACTACAGAATGGCTTACCCAGCCTTGACCTTGGGATTCTGTTTGGACCACAGGTCTCAGTTATGTCTCTGACATCAGGATCCTAGTGATGTAAACCAAACTTTAACCAATAGCAGGTTATGGAATTTTGGAGTTCTGCTTCATCCTGCAGGAACAATTGTAGCTTTGCTCCACTCTGGTAAGCATCCCACACTTACCAGGGTGGTCACAACCCTTAACAAACATGCAGGGCATGCCAGTGGGTGCTGAGTCCCTTGCATGGCCCTGAAGTTACCAAGAGGTTGAACTTGTGGCTCTCCGTCGTGGTTAGAAAGCTAAAATCTACCACATGAGAAAATTTCTAACTAGGTTTCTGCTTTCTGACAATCAGGGGTTGGTTATGTCATATCTGCACTTTCCTCTGGGTGGCCAGGAAGCTCGGAACTAAATATGAACTTCAGCTATGGCAGTTTCATGGCTCATTTGCTGTTCAGTCGCTCAGTCATGTCCAGCTCTTCGTGACCTGATGGGCTGCCGCACACCAGGCTTCGTTCTTTTTCACAGCCTCTCGGAATCGTATATCGTTGGCATCTGGATTTTGATGTTTCCATTTTTTCTCCCACAGCTCTGACTTCATATCATTATTTATATTTTCCTGGTTTTATTTTTTCTAACTTAAACATTTTAAAATTAATTTTATTGAAGTATAGTTGATTTCAGTTCAGTTCAGTTCAGTCGCTCAATTGTATCTGACTCTTTGCAACCCCATGAACAGCAGCACGACAGGCCTCCCTGTCCATCACCAACTCCCAGAGTTCACCCAAACTCATGTCCAGCGAGTCGGTGATGCCTTCCAGCCATCTCATCCTCTGTCATCCCCTTCTCCTCCTGTTCCCAATCCCTCCCAGCATCAGGGTGTTTACCAATGAGTCAACTCTACGCATGAGCTGGCCAAAGTATTGGAGTTTCAGCTTTAGCATCAGTCCTTCCAATGAACACCCAGGACTGGTCTCCTTTAGGATGGACTGGTTGGATCTTGCAGTCCAAGGGACTCTCAAGAGTCTTCTCCAACACCACAGTTCAAAAGCATCAATTCTTCGGCGCTCAGCTTTCTTCACAGTCCAACTCTCACATATACATATGACCACTGGAAAAACCATAGCCTTAACTAGACAGACCTTTGTTGGCAAAGTAATGTCTCTGCTTTTCAATATGCTATCTAGGTAGGTCATAACTTTCCTTCCATGGAGTAAGCATCTTTTAATTTCATGGCTGCAGTCACCATCTGCAGTGATTTTGGAGCACAAAAAAAAAAAGTCTGACACTGTTTCCACTGTTTCCCCATCTTTTTGCCATGAAGTGATGGGACCAGATGCCATGATCTTAGTTTTCTGAATGTTGAGCTTTAAGCCAACTTTTTCACTCTCCTCTTTTACTTTCATCAAGAGGCTTTTTAGTTCCTCTTCACTTTCTGCCATAAGGGTGGTGTCATCTGCATATCTGAGGTTATTGATATTTCTCCCGGCAATCTTGATTCCAGCTTGTACTTCTTCTAGCAATGTGTTAATTTCTTTATATAGCAAAGTCATTCAGTTATATATATCCATATATTCCTCCTTATATTATTTTCCATTATGGTTTATCAGGATATTGAATATGTGGAGTCTCATACCAAGGCCACAGGTGTGAGGCCTTGCACCAAGGCCACAGACAATGGAGCCGAGCACCAAGGTTGCCTCCGGAACTGACTGAGCCCCATCACAACCATTGCCAAAAGTCCCCCTGATTCTTACTGGTCAGTTTCCTGACCCCATATTAGGTAAAAATGCCTACCCTTGTACTCACCCTATATTGCCCTAACCAATCATCTAATGCTGCCCTTGAAGCAGGGATTTTTTTTTTGTCTTGAGAATATAAAAATTGGCTACTAACTCTCGAAAGGCATCAGCTCTCCCTGATCTGTGAAGAAGTCAGCCCCATGTCTTGGCAGGGCCCCTCACTACCTCAGCCCTTTGTTCTCAATAAATTCTCTCCTCTAAAATACTCTGTGTCTGGAAATTCTTTTCCAACCTGCGCTCAGACTGCCTTGACAGAATATAGTCCCCTGTGTCTAATTCATATTTTTAAAATTTAAAATATTTTTTCCTCGTTTCAAGTCACTGTACTCACCCAGATGTCTATTAAAAAAAAAAAAAATCTATGGAGAAGGAAATGGTAACCCACTCCAGTATTCTTGCCTGGAAAATTCCATGGACAGAGGAGCCTGGCGGGCAACAGTCCATGGGGCCACAAAGAGTCAGACACGACTGAGTGACTGAGCATATCAGAACATACTGTGATCTAAAATGGTTGTTTCCTTTTGTGTTTCTACCAGAAGAGTTTAAGACTTCCAGTTCTTCCATCTCCTTGACAATATGTTTAATCTTTTTAAACTTTTGACTTTTTTAATAAATGTGTAGCATTAAAAAAAACTATAATAACTTGAGATTCCTCAACTTCTTCCAGAATATAATTTGATCTTAACTTTTCTGGGCCAAATCTTTAAATATTTCTTTTTTTAATCTATTTTTTAATTGAAGTATAATTGACTTGCAATGTTGTCATATTTTAAAATTACACAAATATTCTATTTGAAAAAATAGAGTCAGTATGAAAAAAATCACCTCTGGTCCTCGCTGATGGCCAGGCCTAATTCCACTCTCCTACTTGCGGGCAACCCCTGCACTGACACATACAAGTGTCTGCGAAAGCATGTTGCAGGATAGTTGTGGGCAATGGTGTATTTTCACACATGGTGTGATAATGAAGGTATGACTCTGTGACTTGCTTTTTTATCTAACAATAGTTTGTTTTGGAGCCCTGTCCTGGTCAAGTCAGAGGAACAACCTCATTTGCAGTATGTAATTTCATTATATGGTGATATCACAGTTTACTAGGCCTGTCCCCATCTGTGGAATTTAGGCTGTATCTCTTGTTTTTGCTCTTTTAAAGAAGGCTGTAGTAACCAAGTTTGTATATGCCTCTTTGTATGTGTGTACAAGTTTTTTTATGGGTGCCCACCAAGAAATGGGATAACATCAGGTCACAGTATACAAGATTTAAAATTTGAAATTTGTGTTGTCAAATTGCCTTTTGACATGGTTACATCTGTTTATACAACCCACAGCAGGCATGAGAATATCCACTTTCATATCCTCTCCATTCTGAGGTGCTCGAACTTTCTAATTTCTGTCCAGCTCATGCAAGAGAAACAGTATTGCCTTGTGGTATTCACTTACATTTCCCTGATTATTAGTGAGGCCAACTTTTTTGTCAAATGTTTATTGACCATGTGGATTTTATATTTTGCTAACTGATATTTACATTCTTTTTCCATTTCTATTGTTGATTTGTAGGAGTTCTTCACATG
>SJYQ01003289.1:354238-383472 GCA_006410935.1 Redunca redunca
AGTCGGACATGACTGAGTGACTGAACTGAACTGAAGTCCAGTTAACATGCATCACCACACAGAGTTACAATTTTTTTCTTGTGATAAGAATTTTTAAGATCCATTCTCCTGGATAGTTTTAAATGTTTCAAATATTGGACATAGTGTTTTAACTATACTTACCATGTGGTTGGTAAAGTGTATCCCTGTATTAGTCTTATTTTAGAAAATTTGTACCTCCTGATCCCTTTCATGCAGAGATTTCCATTCTGATTCAGTTCAATGTGTCCATCTTTTCTTTGTGAGTTTTGCTTGCTATACTTTCTTAACCAAAGTCTTCCCTCCTACAAGAACACAAACACATGCTCCAGTGTTTTTTTCTATGGGTTTAGAAGCTTCATTTTCCTTATTTAACTCATTTGTATATCTGATTTAATTTTGTGAATGGTGGGAGGTTAGAATGTAGTTATTTTTTAATATGACTAGCTGACTGCCCCAGCACCATCACTCACCAGTCCATTGGGTGCTGAAGGCCCATGTGGGTATGGCCTTGCTCATGGAGGGGTATGGACTTGTTCCTGCTCTGTGTTGAGTTCCACTGACTTCTGTGTCCTTTCTACTAATCCTCAGGCCCCGACTTTCATACTTGATGGTATTCTTTGGGTTTTTTAATTCATTAATTTTTCCAACATATTTTTATATTGGCAAGGTTGTATAATAAATATAAATTTAGTATAAATATTGGGAAGTAGTGAAATAAATGTAAATAATGAAGAATAAAGAAAGAAATAAAGAATGGTAGGTAGTGTAGGATAAGTCCAGTCACCAATTTTTTCAGTAGATTTCATGAAAGTTCAGAAGAGGGTGAGATCACCAGGAGTTGACCAAGTTGGGGAAACCTCTGTAAAGGTGGAGGAACTTAACGTGGGCAGGATTCAGGCTAATATATGCATTCCCGGGATTTGTTAATCAGTGGGTTTCCCTGATAGTTCAGTTGGTAAAGAATCCACTTGCAATGCAGGGGGTCCCGGTTTGATTCCTGGGTTGGAAAGATCTGCTAGAGAAGGGATAGGCAACCCATTCCAGTATTGTTGGGTTTTCTTTGTGGCTCAGCTGGTAAAGAATCCGCTTGCAATGTGGGAGACCTGGGTTTGATCCCTGGGTTGGGAAGATCCCCTGGAGAAGCGAACAGCTATCCACTCCAGTATTCTGGCCTGGAGAATTCCATGGAATTTTGGACACAGCTGAGACTTTCACAGCAATACTTTGCTGAGGAAATGTCCCATAATATACAATTCACCATTTCAAGCTTTTAAAAGTCTATCGTTCAGTGGCTTTTAGTCCATCCATAATGTTGTGTGGCCTTCATCACTCTCTGACTCCAGAACATTTTCATCACTCTAAAAAGACATCTCCTACCTATTAAGCAGTCCTTCCCATTCCCTCTCCCACTCCAGCCCCTGGCAAACAAGCATCCACTTTCTGTCTCCATGGATTTGCATATTCTAGATATTTCCTATAAATGTGATTACACGGTAGTTGGCCTTTCTGTCTGGATTCTTTCATATCATATTTTATATTATAATATCATATCATATTTTCAAGGTTCATCATGTCATGGCATGTATCAGCAATCCAATCCTATGAAAGGTATTCCATCACATGGAGAGACCACATTCTGTCCATCAGATGATGGACATTTGTGTTGCTTCCATTTTTTAGCTATTATGAATAATGCTGCTGTGAATATTCATATACATGCTTTGAGTGCATGCTATGCTATCATTTCGCTTGGGCATACACAGACAAGTGGAATTTCTGGATCACACGGTACTTGCGTGTTTAACTTTGGAGGAACCACCAAACTTTTTTCCCATAGCACTCATGTCATTTTATATTCCCACCAACATTTTACATAACCTACATGGTTCCAATTTCTGCACATCCTCACTAACATCCTCACTCATCATGATTCACCTTTAAGAGTCAGTCTAGTGGATGTGAAATATCAATAACCTCAGATATGCAGATGACACCACCCTTATGGCAGAAAGTGAAGAGGAACTAAAGAGCCTCTTGAGGAAAGTGAAAGAGGAGAGTGAAAAAGTTGGCTTAAAGCTCAACATTCAGAAAACTAAGATCATGGCATCTTGTCCTATATCACTTCATGGCAAATAGATGGGGAAACAGTGGAAACAGTGGCTGACTATTTTTTGGGGGCTCCAAAGTCACTGTAGATGGTGATTGCAGCCATGAAATTAAAAGACATTTACTCCTTAGAAGGAAAGTTATGACCAACCTAGACAGAATATTAAAAAGCAGAGCCATTACTTTGTCAACAAAGGTCCATCTGGTCAAGGCTATGGTTTTTCCGGTGGTCATGTATGGATGTGAGTGGTAATATTTGGACTATAAAAGAAAGCTGAGCACTGAAGAATTGATGCTTTTGAACTGTGGTGTTGGAGAAGACTCTTGTGAGTTCTTTGGACTGCAAGGAGATCCAACCAGTCCATCCTAAAGGAGATCAGTCCTGGGTGGTCATTGGTAGGGTTGATGTTGAGGCTGAAACTCCAATACTTTGGCCACCTCATGAGAAGAGCTGACTATTTGAAAAGACCCTGATGCTGGGAAAGACTGGGGGAAGGAGGAGAAGGGGACAACAGAGGATGAGACAGTTGGATGGCATCACTGACTCAGTGGACATGGGTTTGGGTGGACTCTGGGTGTTGGTGATGGACAGGGAGGCCTGGCATGCTGCTGTTCATGGGGTCGCAAAGAGTTGGACACGACTGAGTGACTGAACTGAACTGAAGTGGATGTGAAGTGTTATCTCACTGTCATTTTGATTTGCATTTTCCTAGGGGCTTCCCTGGTGGCTCAGAGGATAAAGTGTCTGCCTGCAATGCAGGAGACCCGGGTTTGATCCCCGGGTTGGGAAGATCCCATGGAGAAGGAAATGGCAACGCACTCCAGTATTCTTGCCTGGAGAATCCCATGGACAGAGGAGCCTACAGTCCACGGAGTAGCAAAGAGTCGGACACGACTGGGCGACCTCACTTTCACTTTTAATGGCGAATGCCATGGAGCAATTTTTCATGTCTTACTAGCCATTTTTACATATTCTTTGGAGAAATATCCACTCAAATGTTTTGGCTATTTTTGCTTGGCTTCTCTTTTTACTATTGAATTATAAGCATTCTTTATATATGTTGGACACAGAAACCTTATTAAATATACGATAAGGAGGCACATAGACAGCCAGTGGAGAGTATGCAAGCAGAAAAAAGCCATACTCAGATTTGCAATTTGCAAAGGTCACTCAAGGTCAGAAAAGAGGGGAGGGAGCCAGCTTGGAGACCATGTGGGTGCAGGGGACGGTCTCAGGTCAGGTAAGAGAGGAGGGGTGGACAGATATGTTTCTATATGCTTCTTTCAGTACTGGTTTCTAGTAGTTCAGAGTCATTTCTAAGAATGTAAAAAAACCAACTAGCAAGAAGGTCATGAAGGACAGCTGCAGCTGAGGAATGATTGTTCTCAGCTTGTGGCCTGTGAGCATGCACACCAATACGCATGCATGTACACACACACACACACAATATCCTACATGCTGATATAAACTCAGTCTAATTCTTTCAACAAAATCCAGATTACTGGACATTTTGATTTCAAACTTCATGCAATGACAGGTCAGAATAGGAGTAACGGACAAGAATGAATTACAACTAAGAAGAAAAACAGTCCTTTTAATCTGATAAGGGATAGACAGCCAACAAAGACCTACTGTATGGCACAGGGAACTGTATTGGTATATTGTAATAACCTAAAAGGGAAAAGTATCTGAAAATGAATAACTGAATCACTTTGCTGGACCCCTGAAACTAACACCATACTTCAATAAAATAGATTACATTAAAAAGTTAAATCTTACAAGTGTGCTTGCTCACAGGTGCATGAAAGATTAAAAGCCCCAAGGTGCACCAATCTCATCAGCAGGGAGCCTGGGGAGGGGGCTCTGAAAACGTGCCCTTCCTCCTGCTGACCAGCAAGGACCACCAGATGAGGACTCCAAACAGAATGAAGTGGGCAATCTCACTTTGGTTTCTGGGCCCTGAGGCCAAGCCCACCAGGGGCTTCCCTGGTGGCTCAGATGGTAAAGAATCTGCCTGCAATGCAGGAGACCCGGGTTCGATCCCTGGGTTGGGAAGATCCCCTGGAGAAGGGACTGGCAACCCATCCAGTGCTCTTGCCTGGAGAATCCCCATGGACAGAGGAGCCTGGTGGGCTACAGTCCATGGGGTCACAAAGAGTCCGACACGACTAAGCACAGCATAGCACAGACCAAGTTAAGGGCTGCCCTGGGCTCCTTTCCAGAAAAGCAGAACACCACTTGCGTGGTCACCTTCAGAGATCCATCCTGGCCTAATGACCAGGAGCTGTGTTAGAATTCTATAGACATGCATTCAACAAATGAGTCAGGGGAAAATTGTCCTGATAATGTAAAAATGGCAGGGAACTAACCCAGACAGAAATGAGTCATCTTCAAAAGTCACTTCAACCCTGTGACTTGCTCCCAGGAGGAAGCCACTGAGATTTTTAAAAAATTTTGAGGTTGGGGGATTTCTTTTTTTAAACAGCTTTATTGAGGTGTGATTGATATACAACAGACTGCACAGATATAAATTGTACAATTTAGATTGTAACTTATGAACACATTCATGGGGCTATTATCACGTTCAGAGTTAGGAACATGTCCGTCATCTGCCATCATTTGTTTGCTTGTGACCTTTTGCTGTTTGTAATCTCTTCCTCCCCAGGTCCCATCCCCTAGAGATCAGCTTTCTCTATCTGTAGCTTGGTTTGTGGTTTCTAGAATTGAGTATGAATGGAACCATCGGTCTGTGCTCTTTGTGGCCTGTCTTCTTTGTGGGGTGTATCTGAGATGCATGCCTGCTGTAATTTCTCCCAGTGGATCTAACCATCACTCTCTTTCCACAAACCCACACAAGCTGGGTGAACTGTAAATGTCACCCAGCCCTGAAGGGGTCTAGCAGGATTTGATCCTGGCTCTGTCTGACTCCCACAGCCGTCTCTTTCTATTACATCCCTGCCTCTAAGCACTGCCCTCAAGTGAGCCTGATTTCTGCAGAGTAAGTGCTGGCCACCACTCTGGGTCCATGCCCTGCACCCCCACTTCCTGCTCAGCCCCTTCAGATTCTCTGCACCTTCTGGGGGGAGAATGGACAACTTACTGCCTGAGTCTAGAGTCACCCCCCACCTCTGGGAAGGGGAAGACACTCCCTGTACCTCCTCGAAGCCTGTGCACAGCCCAAGGGCAGGCGGTGTGCTCACTGTGTTACACCCTGGCTTCCAATCGGCTCGCACACTGAGTGGTCACCAGTAGATTTGTGTTGGACTTCTTCTCTGTTTTGTGTCCTCCCTGGGGCAACCTTTCTGGGAGAAGGGGGCCTCTCGCTGAGGTCCAAGACTCCTCTGAAGAACAGGGTGGTCTTAGATTCTCAACTTGCTTGTGCCCTCAGGGACCAGGCCTGGGCTTCACAAGCCTGACTGGGCCCAACCCTCACTGCCAGAAGGTCATCAGCTTTGGCCAGCTGGTGTGACCCCTCGCCCAGAAGCACCTCATCCTGTGGGCAGCCCAGAGACCACCCTGGTCAGGGCCTGGCAGGGCTCAGGCCCCTAGACCAGCCTCGGTTCAGTATCTGGAGGTGCTGCAAGCTCCCCACATCTCCGGAGTGCGTGGCAGACATGAGACCTGGAGTCCCTTGAGCCATGGGTGGAGCCCTGGCTGTGCCGGTACCACTGGAAGACCCTGGACAACTCTCTCACTCACAGCCACATGTTCACTCACTCATTCGCTCGTTCACTCACAAGCTTCTGTGCCAGGCCCACTTACAGCCGAGTAAGACCCAGGCCGGGGATGCGGTGCACAGTTGTGCAGGTTGCATTCTGACCCAGGACCCCAAGCTTCACCCCGTGGTCGCATGGGGCTGCTTCCTCCTGGAGGAAGGATTCCGTGTGATGGCCCTGACCTCTTCCCTGACCTCGGGGAGTCCATGGTCAGGGGCAGTAGGGAAGAGGGACGTGGAAATATGCTTGGCAATACGGCACAACTAGGGCTGGGCAAAGAGGAATACTGATTTGCTGGGAGTTGCCCCAGGAGTCTGAGCCTATCGACGTGGGCAGGGGGGCGCTTCCTGGCAGAGGTGGCATTGCCACAGAGACAAGATGATGTGCGAATAAGAGGAGAGCTAACATAATGGGGGGAAATCCCGAGCATAGGCCTGGGGACATGTGTGGGCCCAGTGGGTGGAGAGGCTGTGAACACTGCAGGACAAACAGTGTGGGGCCGGTAGTGGCAGGACCCAGAGGCAGGGGCTCTGCCCCACCCTGAGGGCAAGGGGGAAGCACTGCAGGATTGTAACAGGTGAGTGCAGCTCTGAGCCTCAGCTCCTTCATCTGTAGCGTGGGCCTGCAGTCGCTGCTTCTGCAGGCTGTGTGCCGGACGTGGCACTTGGTAGGTCCTCAGTAAGGATGCGGTCACTGTGCCTGCCTTGTGCAGCGAGGACAAGGGTGTGGTGCCACACCATCCGGCCCTGGAGCCCTCGGCACTGGGATCAGGTGATGAAACCAGATCCCGACCCAGAGAGCTGGGCGACGTGCCTCTCAGCCACCCTCCCCAGATGTGGCTGTGGCTCTGACATCTGGCTCACCTCCCCAGCACCTGGCCCTTGAGGCAGGGCCAACACAACCGGTTAGGACCGGGTCAAGCAGCATGAAGCAGGGCTGGGCCTTCTGGGACTGGCACCTGCTCATTGGAGAGGAAACAAAGACCTGGAGGTGTCTGTCCAGCTGCCCCTCCCCTCCCAGGGCTGGGGCCAAGCAGCTGCAGGGACCCCCAGCCTCTCTGCCCTCAGCTGGCTCAATGCCCCCAGTATCTCCTGTCCCAGCCACTTGGTTTAGCAAAATTATATTTTAATCATTTTCATATCGACTGTTTTTCTGATTATACGACAATACATGCTCATTTTAGAAACCTTGGAAAACACTGAGAAGAAAAATAATGAGTCTGTCACGCAGAGACAAACATGTTAAATTAACAGTGTCGTTCATTCTTAACACTTTCACACATGTGTGGATAGATACACACAGACACACACACACACAGTTGGGACTGCAATGCTTGCACAGTTCTACATCTTGCTTTCTCACTGATTATTTTATCATGAATGTTTTCATCAATCATTAAAGACAGTTCATTGGAACTTCCCTGGTGGTTTAGTGATTAAGACTCCATGCTTCCAATGCAAGGGATTCAGGTTTGATCCCTGGTCAGGGAACTAAGGTCCCGCATGCTGTGTGGCATGGCCAAAAAAAAAAGAGAGAAGGCTCAAAATCATGTCCATGTTTTATTACAGAAAACTTTAAATGTACCTAAAGTTGGAAAAAATTGCATAAGGAGCCCAGTATCTGCCATCAGCTATTCTGTTAGACTATTTTATAGTCAACTCCAGACAGCCTGTCTTTTCACCCATAAATATCCAAAGCATTTTAAAGGCTCTGGAAGTAGCCTTGTGCTGTATCTAAAGTGTCCCTGGCCTGAGTCTTGAGACACCTGCATCTAACCCTTGATTCAGGTCTTTACTGCTGTATGAACATGCTCTGGACTCATTTCTCTGTGAGATGAGGACCATAGTGTCTGCCTTTCCCCATGGGGAAGGGGGGATGGAATGAGGTCGTGAGTCAGTGGGATTCCAATTTTCCCAGAGTTCTGCCACCATAATCTGCCATGTTCCAGGCACACTGCTCATCCATTTAATCTTCACAACAATCCAAGAAGGTTGTACTAGTATCCTCATTTTACAAAGAAGAAATAGATTCAGAGAGATTAAGTGATTTGCCCAAAGTCACACAGTATTCAAATTCAGATCTGTTGATTTTTTCTGCTGCACCAACTGGTAATAGGTCCAGGTAGCAGTGGCCACAGGCCTGGAAAAGGTCAGTTTTCATTCCAATTCCAAAGAAAGGCAATCCCAAAGAATGCTCAAACTACCGCACAATTGCACTCATCTCACATGCTAGTAAAGTAATGCTCAAAATTCTCCAAGCCAGGCTTCAGCAATATGTGAACCGTGAACTCCCTGATGTTCAAGCTGGTTTTAGAAAACGCAGAGGAACCAGAGATGAAATTGGCAAAATCCACTGGATCATGGAAAAAGCAAGAGAGTTCCAGAAAAACATCTATTTCTGCTTTATTGACTATGCCAAAGCCTTTGACTGTGTGGATCACAAATAAAACTGTGGAAAATTCTGAAAGAGATGGGAATACCAGACCACCTGACCTGCCTCTTGAGAAACCTATATGCAGGTCAGGAAGCAACAGTTAGAAACAGACATGGAACAACAGACTGGTTCCAAACAGGAAAAGGAGTACGTCAAGGCTGTATATTGTCACCCTGCTTATTTAACTTATATGCAGAGTACATCATGAGAAACACTGGACTGGAAGAAACACAAGCTGGAATCAAGATTGCCGGGAGAAATATCAATAACCTCAGATATGCAGATGACACCACCCTTATGGCAGAAAGTGAAGAGGAACTAAAANTTGACTCATTGGAAAAGACTCTGATGCTGGGAGAGATTTGGGGGCAGGAGGAGAAGGGGACGACCCAGGATGAGATGGCTGGATGGCATCACGGACTCGATGGACGTGAGCCTGAGTGAACTCCAGGAGATGGTGATGGACAGGGAGGCCTGGCGTGCTGCGATTCATGGGGTCGCAAAGAGTCGGACATGACTGAGCGACTGAACTGAATTGAACTGAACTGAGGATTAACCTCTTAAACAGCTACCTTTTGGTGTGTCCAGCAGAAATGGTAACAGGTTTTGTCCTAGGAGATTCAGCCATGCTGGGGTCAAGAAGAGGCATGAAATCAGACCAAGTCTGGACAGATATTATCCAGAAGTATGTAGGTGGGTCAGCTAGGGGCTGGCTGAAACACAGGACCTTCCAATGCTTAACTGCAGAGAGGCTCTGACGGGACTGAGGGCAGGGCTGAGATGCCAACAAGGGCCAGAGGTACCAGGACCACCAACAGGAGCCATGGCCACATAGGAGCCCAGCCTCTGTCCAGACCTGAGCTGGCAGGGAGGAGCCAGGGGAGTCAACACCCGTCTCTCTATCGTTGCCCCACATAGTCCCTTGGGTACCTCCATAGGCAAATCTGCCTGGAAGCCAAGGGCACGGGAAGAGTGACTGCAGGGCCCTGACGGTCAGCCTGCTCTGCTGCCCACAGCAAAGGGCCAGGGAGAAGGTGTGATCTCAGGTGGCCTCGGCCTGCAGCAGCTTCAAGCCGGGTTTGCTTCCTGTCCAGAGATTGAAGTCAGGTCACGGCAGAGAGAGCCCTGAATCCTAGCCATTAGACCACCAAGGACAGTGGCCAGTGACAAGGCCCTGGCCCATCACCTCTGTAGAAACAAATTTCCATGTAGATACAGAAAGCAGTGACACAAGTACAGTGTTTATTAGGAAGAAAACGGTACATGTGGATAGACACACGTGGGCGGACGCAGAAAACTGTGCCCTTGTGGTGGTTTGAATCACTCATAGGGGCACCTCTTCCAGGTTTCCTCTGGCCAATCATTTTGCTTTGCCTGGTTCTGAGCCTATATTTGGTTTATCTCGGGGTTCTCCCTTGTGTGTGCACCTCTTAGCCAAGATGGATTCTAGTGAAGAGGCCTATGGGTAGGTTAACATCACTTTCAAATGGGTGGCGAGCCCTCCCTTTTGGACCTTTAAGAAAACTTTCTGAGCATGTATAGTCTGGAGGGAATCGACCTAGAGAGTGGTGAACACATGGTCTTTCATCTTTTATCTGGGCAGGGCTCAGCTCCTCTCTTGCTCCTGCCTTTATCTTCATCTAGGAGGACCTGTCCGCAAGGGACAGACTCCAGCTGCTCACCCTGGGGCCCAGCTATCTCCTGCCTTAGGTAGGGAGGGGGCCTTCCTGGGGCAAAAAGAAAACCAGTCCAGGAAGTTGTGTGCTGGCTGGCAGAGGCAGGTCCTGGGGTCTCTGGCTACAAGATCCGGTGTCTCAGAGCTGCTGTTGGTTTACTGGTGGGTAAAGCTAGGTCCTGGGGTCTCTGACTGTGGGCCCTGGGGATCCCAGAGTGATGTAGGCCTACTAGTGGGTGGGGCGGGGTCCTGAAGGCTGGCTGCAGGACCCTGGGGGTTCCAGGGTAATGCCAGCATGGTGGTGTGGAGGGCTGGGTCCCAGGGCAGTGAGCTTAGGCGTCTCAAGGCAGCAGGCCTGCTAGTGGGTGGCATGAGGTCCTTGACTGGCTAGCTTCTTGGTCTGAGACACCTCAGTGCTGGTTCCAGCTTGCTGTTGGGTGGGTCTGAGTTCTGGCATTAATTGGCTAAAGGGAGGATTCCACAATGCTGCCAGCACCAGCATCCTCATGGGAGAACGAGCGCCCCAGAATGGCTCCACCAGCATCTATGTCCCAGGGTGAGACAGTCACCTTCTGCCTCTCTGGGAGGCTCTCCAACATCAGCAGGTGGGTGGGACCCAGGCTTCTTTCAAATGACTGCTTCTGCCCTGGGTTCCAGAGTGTGTGAGATTCTGTCTGCGCCCTGTAAGAGTAGCGTCTCCACAGATATAGAGAGCAGACTTGTGGTTGCCAAGGGGGAATGGGGAGACAGAGGGACAGACTGGGAGTTTGGGGTTAGTAGATGCAAACTATCCCATTTCGAACAGATAAACAGCAAGGTCCTACTGCATACAAAAAGAGTGTATATGTATATATAACTGATCCACTTTGCTGTGTAGCGGAGACTGGCACAGCATTGTAAATCAACTATGAGAAGGGAAAGTGTTGGTCGCTTAGTTGTGTCCGCCAGGCTCCTCTGCCCGTGGAACTGTTCAGGCAAGAATACTGGAGTGGGTAGCCATTCCTTTCTCGTGGGGATCTTCCCAACTGGGGAACGAACCTGACTCTCCTACATTGCAGGCAGATTCTTTACTGTCTGAGCCACCAGGGAAGCCCCCAAATCAACTATAGTTCAATTTTTTTAAAAAAAGAAAGGGGTGGACTCTCTGCTCTCCCCTGCCCTCTGAAAGGAAGCCCCACTGGCTTTCAGAGCCAAATGTTTGGGGCTCTTCTTCCTGACACAGGGCCCCTGGGATGGGGAGCCGGTTGTGGGACTCAGACCCCTTGCTCTGCCTTTGTAAATATGCTTCCATCTGTGGGCCACCCACCTGGGGGTGACCGTCCTGCCTCTTTGCCCTCCTACCCACGTCACTGTGGTTCCTTCTTTATAGCTTGAGTTGTAGAGGACCTTTCCTGCTAGTCTGCAGATCTTTCTCATCCAATGCTCCATAAGCAGCTGTAATTTTGTGTCCGTGCATGTCCTTGGACCATCCTCACCACCACAGCTTCCATCATGCAGAGCTGAGAAATGACTCATTTCATCTTACAGGAGGTGGTCCAGGGCTGGGCCCTCCACTGCCAACACCCTGGGGTCCCCGGACAGTGTGTGTGAAGCATCCACTGTGTCCTGGATACCACATTTGCCCCCAGGGAGGGGGAGAGATGCAAACCCACAGCCCTTGTGCTCTGCAAGTCCCCAGCCTGGAGGGGTGACCATGAGGAGACATACACACAGGTGACAGGGATGCGTGGTTGGAAGTTGGGGGCAGTGGTGCTGATCTGAGCTCAGAACTGATGTGTGGCTTTAGCCTGGCCAGGCAGAGTGGTGGGGCTGGGGCTGGGGTCTCATCCCAGGCTGTGCAAAGGCCATGCTGCTTGGGGACACGGCCCCGGGGTCAGTGACACAGGCTGGGGGCAGGCAGTGCAGAGGCTGAGGGGCGTGCCTCTCTGCGTCCTAGTGGAAAAAAAGGGCAGCTGTTAGTTCCACGTTCTAGGGGGTGGTTGGAGGTCAGCACAGCCTCGAAACATCCTTCTGGAATGTGTGTGAACTGTTAGTCACTCAGCTGTGTCCGATTCTTTGCAACCCCATGGACTGTAGCCCTCCAGGCTCCTCTGTCCATAGGATTCTCCAGGCAAGAATACTGGAGTGGGTTGCCTTTCCCTCCTCCAGGGGATCTTCCCAATCCAGGGACTGAACCCAGGTTTTCTGCATTGCAGGAAGATCCTTTACAGTCTGAGCCACTAGGGAAGCCTTCTGGAATAAATGCCCTCAAATGAACTTAGGTGTCCAGGGCAGGTCTCTTTCTCAAGCAGACCTCTATCCAAGTCCTGGCCCTCTGAGCTGAGTGACCCTGGGCCACCAAGTGGCTAATTTTCTGCATGAGCTTCCTAAGGCCCCTCTACAAAGGACCAAGAACCAGCTGGCCTTAAATGACAGACTCTGATCCTCACAGGTCTGGACGCCAGAATCCAAAGTCAAGGTTCTGGCAGGGGTGCTTATTTCCGGAGGCTTGGAGGGACAATCTGTCCCTTTCTCCTGGGTTACAGGGGCCTCTGGCAACCCCCTGACCCTCAACTCTGGTCTGAATAACTCTGTCATCACATGGCCCGCATCTGCCTGTGTCTCCTCTGTGTCTGGGTCTCAAATCTCCCCTCCTCTCTCCTAAACATAGGACCTGCCCTAAATTCAGGATCATTTCACCTTGAGGTCTTTTTGTCTTTTAATTTTATTTGTTTATTTTTAAAATTTTTAAAAAATATCAAAACATTTTGTATCAGGATATAGCCAATTAACAGTGTTGTATAATTTCAGGTGAACAGCAAGGGGACTCAGCCGTATATATGCATGTGCTGTGTGCTTAGTCTCTTAGTCGTGTCTGACTCTTTTGACCCCATGGTCTGTAGCCCTCCAGGCTTCTCTGTCCATGGGGATTCTCCAGGCAAGAATACTGGAGTGGGTTGCCATGCCCTCCTCATACATATACATGTCTTTACGTTATTAAAACTGCAAAGGCTGATTTCCAAAGGTCAGACTCCCGGGTAATGAGGAATAGGACTTGGACATATTTGGGGAGGATTATTCAACTGACTCTACCCCTAGAGCCCCCTTTGTCCCCTAGGAAAGGGGGTAGTGGAGCCCTGGGGAGATGCAGAGATGGTCCAAAAGCAGCGTGTGCAGCCCAGCACAGGGCCCTCTGGAATGCTAGTGGCCAGGGAGAGAGAGATGGACCCCAAGCAGGTGACTTTGAGTTTCAGCCCCCCAGGCTGGCAGCACAGTGAGGACCAGCTTCCTAGGGTGAAGCTGTCATCCTCACGTGAGGAAGGAAAGAAGGGAGTGGGGAGCCAAGAGCAGGAACATTCGAGTCAAATCTATGACGAGGGTGGGGGCACTGTGCACCTGCCACGCCAGGGATAGCTATGCAAGTGGGGTGATCACCCTGTGATCGCCCCCTCCTCAGATGTAGGGGAGCCCTGGGGAAGGTGTCTGGAAAGCACACACATTCATCCAGACATGGAAACATCCAGAACACCATCCACAGTTTGCCAGTTTGGGGCTATCTGTTTATGGTGAGAGTCTTTCCAATTAGTTAAAAGTATTTGTCCTTCTCATTTGTCCTACAGTCATTTTCTAGCAACTTCTTTCAATTTCTCTTTGAGGGGGGCAGTGGGACCCTAGACTCTGCCCCAGGGCCTCAATTCGACTATTAAGTCAGTACAAGGTTAGAGTTTAACAGAAGCCAGAAAATTGACCCGCTGAGGTTGCCAGAAGCTGGAGTCTGAGCCGGAAAGACCTGCGGGTTTGTGATTTCACCTTCCTGGGTAACCTTGGCCCCATTCCCGCATGGGCAACATCAGGAGCCTCAGAGGAGGGTCCCAAGGTCCTTGCTCCCCAGTCTAAGCCTGAGTCACACCAGAGTCATGCTCAGAGGTCTCTGTTCTCTGTTCATACCCACACCTGCACGGGCTCCTCTCCACCAGCCACCTGATGCAGGGACAAGGATGCTGTCAGAGGGTGACCTGTGCAGACCCCCTGCATCTGTGTTAGGAGCCAGGTCTTGGCAGCCACATTCTCAGCTCTCTTTCTGCTTGTATGGACCTGCCCAGTCCCTCCAGCCTTCCCGGTAGCTTCTATGAACTCCAGGTTTCAGATGAGGAAACTGAGACTCCGCTGGTAAGTGGAGGGGATTCAGGCCTGAGTGTCCGGGCTGCCCGGCCTCGGCTCCTGACCAGTGGCAGCTGAAGAGGGGTCCCGGGATCAGGTGCCAGCTTGGCTAAGGGCTCCTGGGGTTGGTGGTGTGAAGGCAAGTGTCAGCTGCCTCCACGGGGCAGAGTCCTGTGAAGGGCGGACTCTAGACACAGATCGTGCCCTTGGGGCATCAGGATAGGACATTGCTGCTTTCAGGACTGGGGAAGTGGTGGGGCTTACAGGACCGCCTATCCCAGGCCTCCCTTCCGCCTTCCCCCTCTGTCCTCCGGCCCATTTGGGTTTGCGTTGCTGGGCGCCCTGCCCTCACCCACTCACCCCACACATGTACCCTGACACTGACACTGCTTAAATCACCATCAGGCCTCAAAAACGAAGGTGATCCTGGGAAAGCCAGACCTTTCCATGGGCACCAGAAGCAAGCGCCCCAGACCGGCCTGGCCCTGCACTCTGCCGCTGCCCTCCCCCTCTGCAGGCCGCCCTCCTGGGAGGGGTGGTAGGTAGTCCCCGTTACTCCCAGCCGGGGAGGTGGCCTGCGTGTGCAGGCCCAGCACCCTGGGGCCTTCCTAGCTCTGAAACCCTGAAGGTCCCTTGTCTCAAACCAAAGCTGTCCCCGGACTCCCCTAAATCCGGCCTCTCCCAGTCCCCCAGCCCCTTTGGCCAGGTCGGAAAGAGCTGTCTCCGGCCCCACTTGGCATCGACTTCATATTTTAACTAATTTAACTGTAAATTTGAATGAGCTACCTGACATTTTATGTGTTTAAAAATTATGTAAGCATTATGTAAACATGTTCTTTTTGTAATCAAATTGATCACTATGAAAGCACACAGAGTATAGATTAAAAATCCCCTTTCCTCACCCCATCCTTCATCAGCTCCAGAGACAAAAGCTGAGCGTGGATCCTCCAGATGGCTTCTGCTTACACACACACACACACACACACACACACACACACCCCTGCAGATAGGCGCATTCTGTAAAGAGCTTTTTTCATACAATGATATAATAACATTCTGTGTTGCTGCATGTCAATTTGTCTTATTATTTTAATGACTACTAAAACTTTTTCACAGTATGTAGTTTATCAGTTCCCCTATTATAGGACCCTATTAAGGTTATTTCCAATTTTCCATTATTTGAGAGAAAGAACATGCATGTCATGCCTTCTTTTTTGGTACCTGAGAGTATTTCTATATGCTCCATATCTTGGAATAAACATGCCAGTCAAAGGTATTTACATGTTATGTGTAGATAAATACCAAGAAATTGTTCTCCTGAAAGACTAAGCCAATTACCACCCCCATCTCATTGTGAGAGAGCCCATTGCCTCACGCCTTTGGCAACACTCCGTAGCACAGGACTCATTTTTACTGTTTTCGTGTGTGAGTTGCATCTCCCTGATGACCATGTGGCTGAGCCTCCTTTCCTGGTTGCTGGCCGTTCACAGTGACCCATCCTCCTGCAATCTCCTAGTAGTTTACTTATCTTTTACTTATTCCTGTGTAGGTTTTGCCTCCTTTTCAAAAAAAGATAAATGTACATGATTTTAAAAATTCATAAAACAAAGATATCACAGGAAAAGGAAGTCTCCTTCCCACCTTGATGCTCAGACCCCTGTCTGGCATTCAGGGCTGAGGTCCCCATGGGCTCAACTGGGCAGGACCAGGCTTTTTGGGACTCAAAATCCAGAAATATTTTAATTATAATTTATTTTATAATCAGAAGAAAAAAAAAAACATATAATAATGAGTCCAGCCTGGATCATTTTTGTCATTTTACCAAGGCAATTCATTATAAAGCACAATTTGAAATAATTTTTAAAGGAAGCAGAATTCATAAGGCAGGCCTGCCTACCGGTGACAGCCACTCACCAGTTTCCTGAGCATCATTCTAAAAATATTTTGTGTAGAAGTTTTTGGAAAATATTCTATTGTATCCCTAAATAGCATGGAGAGAAAATTCATGATTCTTTTCTACCCCTTTAAGAAAATTAAAAAAAAATTCTTTTAATTTTATTTTGGACTATAGTTGATTCACAATGCTATATTACTTTCAGGTGTACAGCAAACAGGTATGTTTCAGGTATTTACTTACAAATGGTTTTTCTTCTTTTTTATATGATGTTTTACATATAGGAAAATAAAGGAAATAGTAAGCACTCATGACTAATGCCCAAGATTAAATACAATAAGTCCCCTCATACGAATGAGTTCTTTGCTGAGAGCTTGTTCAAAAGTCCAGTTTGTTCCTAAGTCCAACAAAGTGAGCCTAGGTACCGAACTAACACAATCGGCTATATAGTACTGTATTGCTATAGGGTTATAACACTTTTCACACAAACAATACATACAAAACAAACACAAAATAAAGAAAACATTTTTTAATCTTACAGTACGGTAGCACAGTACAGCAGCTGGCATACAGGGGCTGGCATCAAGTAAACAGGCAAGAAGAGTTACTGACTGGAGAGGAAGTGGGAGATGGTAGAGCTGAAGGACGGCCAGCAAATAGGAGATGGAGGGCAAGCTACAATGTCACTCATGCCTCACATTGCTGGAATGCACATTTGCATCTTTTGAAAGTTCACAACCTAAAGTTTCATATGTACAGGACTTAATGGGAACAAGTAAACGCAATTTTAACTGTAGTTGCTCTCAGCTCTTTTTTAATCAATAAAACAAATGAAGCAAGATGTGTGAGCTAATCCCCTGCTGTGGGCTCTCCCCCACTCTCTTGCAGTTGCTGTGGGCTGCCCTGAGTGTGCTTGAGTTCAGACCACGAACAGTGCTTGAATCCTGTGGTCTGGACTCTCCATGCCTGCAGAATGGGCCACACCCTCCTCCTGGGATCCTTCCCCTTCTCCCAGGACACCGCCCCCCCTCCAGTCCCCAGGCTCCCACTTCACCCGCTTCTCCTTCCCAGGGTCCTCACCCATTACCCCTCATCCTCTCGACTGATTCTGCTGGAGGTCCCGGCTCTGTCCTTCTCATATCTGTTCGCACCCTCTGGGTGATCTCATCCAGTTTCCAGGCTTCAATCCACTTATTTGCCAATTGACATCCAAATTAAATACCTCTCCCCAATACTCTCACCAGATTCTAACCCCATACACCCAGCTGCCCATTGGACACTCCCTCTTGGATGTCTGATGAGCATTTCCACTCGAGGAACCAGAGGCAACTCACATAGTCCCTTCCTTCTGCTCCCTCCAGATCTGCCCCATCTCAGGCCATGACCTTGGCCTCATTCTCGATTCCTCTCTGCATGTCTTACATCAACATCAAAGAGTAAGTCCTAATAGATACCCTAAAATATATCCAGAATCTGACCACTCACCACCTCCACTGCTGCCATCCTGGTCTGAGAGGGATCTGTAGCCCTGTGACGTATTACTGATACAAAAGGACTCTTTCGTTCATTGTCTCCTTCACTAGAATATAGCTTTCAAGCAAGCAGGGGTATTACCAATTTATTTTTTTTCTTATATCACCTGCACACAGAACAGTGCTGATACATAGACATATTCAGGAAATATTTATTAGATGGGTGAATATTTTAATAATCAGGCTTATTTCTGTACTTTATTCCGTTTCATTAAATGAGTTGACTGTTCTTGTACCAATACTTCAGTCTTCTACTTATTTAATTTTAAAGTATGTCTTTGTGCTTGTGCTGAGTTGTTTCAGTCATATCTGACTCTGACACCCCGTGGACCGTAGCCTGCCAGGCTCCTCTGTCCATGGGATTCTCCAGGCAAAAACACTGGAGTGGGTGCCATGCCGTCTTCCAGGGGGTCTTCCTGGCGCAGGAATCAAACCCACTTCTTCTTCATCTCCTGCATTTCAGGCTGATTCTTTACTGCTGAGGCACTGGAGAAACCCTTAAAGTATGTCTTGATAAACAATAATTCCTATCCCTGTGGATTATTACCCTTTCTCAAACTTACTTTATTATCTTCATACATTTCTAATTCAGATGAACTTTAATAGAGTCACCTAGTCAAATGTCCCTGAAAATCCTGTCGGTGCTTTGATTGGAATTCCATATATAGACTTAGAGATCGACTTGGAAAGAAACAGTATCTTTGCCGAAGGACATCTCCCTGCCCCAGAATATTAAAATGTCTCCATTTATTCAAGTCTTTTAAGTTTTAGAGTTTTCTTTATATCAATCTTGCACATTTCTTGCATTTTTGAGAAAAGTGCTGTAGATCAAAATGCATTTTTTTCTTTTAATTCAGTAGTAAATTCACTGTGCTAATATCTAAGATATGTGGATGTCAGTGGAAACTGCCTAAGCACCCACTGAAAAGTGAATGGATAAAGATGCGGTACATATACATGATGGAGCACTGCTCAGCCATAAAAAGCATGAAATAACGCCCTTTGCAGCAACATGGATGGACCTAGAGGTCATCATACTATGTGAAGTAAGTCAGAGCAGAGAGAAAAGACAGATATCATAGGACATCACTTACACGTGGAATCTAAAACATGACACAAGTAAATTTATCTATGAAGCAGAAACAGACTCACAGACACAGAGAACAGGCTTGTAGTTGCAAAGGAGAAGCAGGGTGTGGGAAGGGATGCATTGGGAGTTTGGGATTAGTAGGGGCAAACTGCTGTATATATAATGGATGGACAACAAGGTCCTAACTATATTCAACATACTGTATTCAATATACTATAACAAATCATGATGGATTTAATCACTTTTCTGCACAGCAGAAATTAACACATTGTAAATTGACTATACTTCAATAAAATAAATTTCTAAAAGATACATGCATGTCAGGATTATAAAAAAGAAAGACAGATCTTTATTTTTCTTAAGTTATGAAATAGTTTCTCTTGTAAAGAGACTGCATTTTCCTTGAGAGTTTGGCAAAAAAAAAACAACCCTGCCAGTCCAGTGGTTAAGACTCCGTGCTTCCAATGCAGGAGCATGGTTTCGACCCTTGCTCGGGTAAATACGATCCTACACGTCAAAAAAAGAAAAAGAAAGTTTGGCAGATCTTTTCTGCAAGACTGCCTGGGCCAACTATCTTTTGAAGTGTAGATCAGTGACTATCTTTTCAATTTGTTTACTTACTTATTTTCTGGCCGCACTGAACGGCCTTGCACCAGGAAGTGTCCTCAGTGACCCTTCCGGGATCTGATCCCCAGTTGCCTATCACACAGTCCTTCCTACACCCAAACTAGAGTTCAATCTTCAGCACTTTCCTGAGGATAAGACATCTTTTATTACACTTTAGGAAGACTTTTTTGTTATGGAAATTTTCAAACATACACAAAAGTGGAGGGAAGAGTCATGAATCTTGCTAATCCGTGGCCAGTTTCCATTCCACTTGAAGGCAAAGAGGAGCCTCTTTTGCTTTCCTGAAACCTCTGCTAATAAGGGAGCACTGTGCTGGAGGGCAGCTGGTGGAGCCACGCTGACGGTCCACCACTGCAGTGGCGAGGGGGCTACGGGGAGGAGCGACAGGCCTGGCCGCTGAGAGGCACTGGCCCCAGGAATCCCAGAGTCTGCTGAGCTGCTGTGTTCACCATTTGGGATGGGTTTTGTATCTTCCAAGCAGTCTCTCTCTTTTTAAATCAATTTTTTAAAGTGGAAATACAGTTGATTTACAATGTTGGGTTAATTTCTGCTGCACGGCGAAGTGACTTAGTTATGGACATATATACATTTCTTTTTTAATATTCTTTTCCATTGTGATGTTGAATATAGTTTCCTGTGCTATAGAGTAGGACCTTGTTTATCCGTCTACACATAATAGTGTGCATTTGCTAACCCCAAACTCCCAATCCACCTCACCCGCCCTTACTATTAGGATAAAACCTAAACTTTCCAGGTGAACACTTGAGACCTTCCACCAGCTTCCCTTCCCCGAATTCTTTCCTGTCTTTTTTACTCTTTGCAAATAGAAAAGCCCAGGGACACACCCTGGCCCTTCAAGTGAAGATTTTTGAAGAAATCACATAACATAGTGGTCAGGACGGTGCCTCTGGAATAGGGTCTGCCTGCGCTGCATCCCAGTTCTTACCTAACCTCTCTGTACCTCTATTTCCTCATGTGGGAAGTGGGGATGATCATTTCTGCTTCGCAGGATTTTTGAGAGGATTCGAGGGGTTAGATGATAAATGTGAAGCCACAAGAACGGGCACTGGCACATGTGAAATACTTAATAACATTACCAAAATGAGATGGTACCCAAAGACTACACACCAGCAGCTGGTGGTAACTGTATCTGAGTGAAGACATACTGACTACTGTCTGTAGAGAGTGGGCTATGGTCAGGGAAAGACTCGGCTCCTGGCCACACTCTCAGCCAGGTTTGTGACCTTGACTTCGTCACTGCTGCCTTCAGGGCCTCCAAGTTTAAGTCTATAGCTAAGGATGCTTGAATAACCTGTCCTTTTTATCGTTCTTTAGTCTGAAACCTGGCATCTCTCTATAGTGAGAAGTTCCCACCCCACTGTGAGCCTCCTTCAGCCCTTGGGCTTATTTTTAATTAACTATCAGGAATGCTTACAGGTCAAACATGGCAATGGCAGCGGCTCCCCTCTGAGTTCCCCAGCCTGGCCCCCACCCGCTACCTCATTCTCCCTCTCCCACATCTCCAGCTCACTGACCACAGGCTGTCAGGTGGGGCAGCTGCCCCTGCAGTTCAGCAGACTATGAGCTGGACAGTTCCCGGGGCGCTGGCATGCAGGGCCTGGGAAGGCTGCTGGCAGCTAAGGGTGGGCAGGGCGCCTCTTCCCCAAGAAAGGGACATGGTAGAGCACCTCTATTTGGGGAGCAGCCCCTTCCACCTGTGTTTCTTCTCTCTTTCTAGACTTGAGATACAGAACCCCCCAGTCACCTGAGGCTCCAGGTGCCCCAAGATCCAAAAGTTAGTCTGGAGCCCTGGTCCTAAACAAACAGGGTCTCCTCTGAGCCCTCCTTGAATGGATCCCTTTGTCTTGGGGATGCTGGTCGTCAGCTGTCAGTCTCATGAAGTAAAGCGATGATAACAACCGCATGCCAAGTGTTTGGCTCCGTGCATCTAATGGAGAAGACGGGTCACGTGGCAAGAGTGGAGAGAGTTGGGCTGTATCTGCTCTATCACAGATGGGGCAGGAGCCAGGGCAATGACCGTGGGCCCAGCTCCTTGAGGGACCGGCATCTTGAAGGCCCGTGACATCCCTCCCAGATGAGCCCATGATCTGCAGAAGAAGGAGGCATAGAGACCAGAATGGACAGGATAATGGAGCAGCCTCTCACCCACCCCCCACGCCGTGTGGCCCTGACACCCCATCACCATCCGCACCCCTGGGCTGTCTTCCAGGGCATCCTCTCTGTACAAGACCACTATCAAGGCCTCAAGTGGGCACCAGGGAGATGCTGGCATAACCCATTCCCAGGCAGTGCAGGGAGCTTCTCAGGGATGCAGAACAGAGCCTCCATCTGTGTTCTCTCAGGTGACGGAGTGACCCCAGGTGACACTCAGCCCTCCCTGAGCGGAGGTCAACACAGGGTTTCAGCCTCATCTTGGGACCCTGGGAGGATCAGTCCAACTGAGTCAGGGAGGAAGGTCCTTGGACATCCTAAGCACATGCTTCCCTAGAATGCCCTGGACCGGACTCTCCTCTCATCACCCCTGGGTAGTGATGGTCGTGAACACCCCTGGCATCCCAGCTGCCAGGCTTCAGGGTTTAGAAACCTTGGTCATCAGCCGTGGGTTGCAGGGCACTCAGGGATCCATCTGTCTCTCCTGAGCTCTTTGCCATAAAACCTGCACAGCTCCCCTAAGTTTCACTAGTCCCATTACATTCTCTGAGCAATCAAGATCAGCCCCTGAAGCAAACAAACTCCACATCTGCATTTAGGCAAATTAGTAGACACCCTGGCACATAAGCCCACTCTTTGCTTACTCTTCCTGCCCCAGAGTTGCAGCATCCAGTGTAAGAGTCAGATGCACTTGGATTTGAATTGCACTGCATGCCTTTGGTGGAGAAGGAAATGGCACCCCACTCCAGTACTCTTGCCTGGAAACTCCCATGGATGGAGGAGCCTGGTGGGCTACCATCCATGGGGTCATTAAGGGTCAGACACAACTGAGCGAGTTCTCTTTCACTTTTCACTTTCAAGCATTGGAGAAGGAAATGGCAAGCCACTCCAGTGTTCTTGCCTGGAGAATCCCAGGGACAGGGGAGCCTGGTGGGCTGCCATCTATGGGGTCGCACAGAATCGGACACAACTGAAGTGACTTAGCAGCAGTAGCAGCATGCCTTTGGACTAGTTACAGAAACTTTTCCAAGTCTCAGTTTTCATATCGGTAAAGGGGGAAGAGTGGGTGTGTCTGTTTGGTTATTATGATAACCAAATGGAATAATGCATACAAAGTAATGTGCACAATGCCTGGCTCAATACATTTTAAATATTATTATTTGTATTTCTTGCTCCTTCTCTAACATCCATCCAAGTAGTGAAATAAAGAGAACAGCTTCAATTATGCTTCTGGTAGCCTATATTTGTAGAATGATCTATTTTGTAAGTTACACATTAATTCAAGGCTTCATTAAGTAGTTCAATGCCTTGGGCAAGAGATTACTTATAAATAGTGTAATATTTAGTGGCTCCTGAGTTTTGCAGTCAGACATTATTAATGGTCCATGACTTAGAATCCGGATGAAGTTTAAACACCTGCCCCCACCACTCACACCCCTACGCGCGCACACACACGAGCACACACACATGTGCACACATCGGACGATGGTGAAGACACCTCCAAAACTGTGCTCTGAGCTATGCTTACAACTATTTTTTGGAAAAAGCTCATAATGAAAGGGGAAGGAAACCAAACTTTTCCATTGTTGCTTATACCTCATTACTGTCAAACCATAGTTTTGGGACACCCTTTGGCAAGTGGATTTAACCCCCAAGAATAATTTGCTGAGTCTTTCACTTGGCAAATGAATTAATAAATTTCTTGTAGATAATTTAATCAATTAGGGAATTTAGGTAGAAAAAAGATGATAGTTATTTAAAACATCCAACAGGGATAACCCAGGCCTTCATGTTTGGGGTGTGGGTGTGGGTGTTTTGCCGCTGGCAGGCTACTTGAGGTCAGAGTTGATAGAAGAAACAGTCAGAGGTAGGTTGTCAACACAGCCTCATGAAGTATTCCTGACACAACAGGAATGAAACAACCTTGAACAAATCAAGGGCTTGGAAGATGGTCCAGGCCTTCAAATTGTATCTTAGCTAAAGCTAATTGCCCTGCATGTTTTTTTGTTGTTTTGAAAACAGAGGTCTCTGGGATGATCAGAAGTCTTGGTCTGCAAGGCCCTGGCAACTCTCTGAGCCAGAGACCTTGCCCTGCACCTCTCCCCTCTCCCGACCAGCCCTGTTCCTCCCCCACCAGCACTTCCCAGCAAGCCCTGTCTGTCCACAAACAATTCATTTGCTTCTGGGTACAGTACATTCCCTGCTTCCAAGATAAGGCACGAGAAAAGACTCCTCGAGCAGAGGGCATTATGGCTGTGCTCTTTGTAGCACACAGCAAGGGATGTTGCCACGGAAAACACCAGACTTTGGATCCCTGTTCTGGTGCTTGGAGCCCCTGGCTAATGTTTATCACTCTTTCATTCTCTCTGCTTCTCAAATCTCTCCACTTCTCCCCACCTCACAGCTGGCATAACCCTGAAAACCCATGCTGTCAAACTTGACTCCCTGGGATAGCGAGGTGGAGGAAGTAAAAGGCTGGCCAGGCAGCCACAGCGGGGACCAAGTGAGAGGCCAGCCTCCCCTCCTCGCCCAGATCTCCTCTGCTGCCTCCTGCGGCCCTGCTTCTTCATCACCACAGTCCACCTCTGCCTCCAGTGACCCAGAGCTGCGCGCCGCCCCACACCTGGGCTCTGCCTTGCCAGGAACACTGAAGGGATTCCGCCAGACGCGTGGACCTAGAGCCCACGTGGGCAGGGCGTCCATGCCACAGGTGCTTAGCGCACCCTTGAGTTGTTCCTGTTCCGCGCTGTAAGAGGGCAGCAGGCGACAAACCCAAGCTGATGTTCTCGACAGCAGCCCCACATGCATCCAGCTGCACCTTGGCCCAAGCACTCCACCCCGTCACCCTGGGATGCCCGGAGAGCTGGGCCTTCACGCACCTGCTGACCTTGGGTCAGGTGGTCCCCCTTTCCCCATCTGCCTTCTTGGAAGATGAAGCAGTGGTGAACAGCTTTGCTGAGAGGCCATAATCCTGGCTGGCAGCCCCGAGGCAGAGGGTGCTGGCTCTGTGCTGCGTGAGGTGCTGCTCAAGAGAAAGAGGAAGCCAGGGCTGAACCTGTGTTAGAAGAATTCCAGCTTCTTTCCACTTTGTCTTGTGAGTCTCTAAGCACAGATTTGATAGGGTCTCGCCTCGCATGAACCCCAGGTACTGCAGGGCAACTAGAGAAACGCCTACCAACCCAATCCCAGGGCTTCTCCGTGTCAGGGCACTGGAGCAGCCCTNAGTCACGTTGAGGCGGTCCAGCCCCCTGTTTTCGCGGATCTTATCCACCACAGCAGCCATGCCTGCGCCACACAGCTGCGCCGCCCTCTTGGACACCACCCCACACACAGTCTTCACGAGGATACTGTCGTCGCACGTGCTGTTCAGGCCCAGCTGCTGGAGGATGGCCCGGACCTGCAGCAGCGCTAACCGGTCGCTGTGGGGGCGAAAGTCAGGAGGCCGGATGAAAGGGAACCCGCTGGAGAGCAGCAGGGGGCCAGCCCCAAATCCCTGAGCTTACCCACGAAAAGGGTCATGGGGTTTTCTCTTCCCTTCAAAATAACTTTTTTTTAAATGACCCTCCAAGTATTACAAGTTAAGTTGTAGAAAAACTGGCAACTCTAGAAAAATTAAGATTGGAAAATTAAAACTCTACAACCCCAACACTGGGGAAAATACTATTAAGATTTAAATATATTTCCTTCCAATCTATTTTGCTTGAATATTATTAAACTTCGTCTGTTCTGTATGTAAATAGGCTTGTCATTTATTTATGTTTAAACTTTTATCTTTACTGGAGTATAGTTGATTAACGGGCTTCCCTTATGGCTCAGCTGGTAAAGAATCCACCGGCAATGCAGGAAACCTGGGTTCAGTCCCTGGATTGGGAAGATCCCCTGGTGAAGGGAAAGACTACCCACTCCAGCATTCTGGCCTGGAGAATTCCATGGACTGGACAGTCCATGGGGTCACAAAGGGTCAGACATGACTGAGTGACTTTCACTTTCACAGTTGATTAATAATATTGTGGGCTTGCCCTTTATATATGGTTTTCTTTCTTGCTTTTTTCTTCATATATCTGAGGGAGTTCCTACCTCCTTATCCAAGACCAGGATTGAAAAAGGCTGCCATAGTATTCCATTCTGGGAATGACCATAATTTATTTAGAGAAATTTAACTTGAAATTTTTTTCAAAAGTAACACTATAGAGTAACACTCTGATGACATTCCTGTTTATAAGTCTTTGTGTGCAACTCAGATTTTTCCTTAAGGATACATTTCTGGGTCAAAGGGCTTTTGACCCAGAGGGCAAGTGCCTTTCTGAAAGTTGACTCTTGGTCTCCTGGGATATTTGTCTCCTCATGAAACTGAAAGAGTTGACAATGAAACAATGACGAAGACAACAACAGTGACGAGCAGTGAGCCTTCTTTGAGGACCCACTATGTGACAGGTGTTTACATACATCACTTCATTCCTCTTCCTAACAGCCAACTGATCCACATTTGACTGTTCCCATTTTAAAGATGTGGCAATTGAGGCTGGAAGAGATTGAGTAACTCACCCAGAGCTCACAGCCAGTGACGTAGAGCAGGTCTCAGGGCCAGAACTACCAAAGCTCTCACCCACCGTGCCATGCTCTGTATCTTGTCATATAGAATACAGATGTTTTCTTTGGTTTGCTGTTTTATCTTTTAAGCTTGAGGATTGATATTGCTTTTAACTTACAGAAACCATGCAGCTAAAATTTGCAATTTTCTCTTTATTATTTCTCCTTTTAATATGACACTTGAAAAGACCTTCCCCAGCACTTCACACCCATCAGGATGGCTCTTATTAGAGGAAAAATAAAAAACAGAAAATAAATAGTGTTGGCGAGGATATAAAATTGGAGCCCTTGTATATACTGTTGGTGGGATGTAAAATGGTACAGCCACTGTGGAAGAGTATAGCAGTTCCTCCAAATAAATAAAATAAAATAATTGTGTGATCCATCAATTCCACTTCTAAGTATACACTCAAAAGAATCGAAAGCCGGGATGTGAGCATGTATTTGCACACTCATGTTCATAGCAGCATTATGCACAACAGCCCAAAAGTGGAAGCAACCCAAGTGTCCACGGATGGATGAATGGATAAGCAAAATGTGGTGTATACAATACAAGGAATTATTCATATTCAGCCTTAAAAAAGGAAATTCTGACACATGCTACAACATGGATGAACCTTAACGGTACTATGCTAAGTGCAGTAAGCCAGATGTGAAACGACAGATGCTGTATGATTCCACTTACATGAAGTCACTAGAGAAGTCAAAATCATAGACACAGAAGGTAGAACAGTGGTTGCCAGGGGCTGGGGGGAGGGGGATATGGAGAGTTAGTATTTAATGGGTATGAATTTCAGTTTGGGAAGATGAAAAAGTTCTGGAGATGGATGGTGCAGATGGTCAAACAACAAAGTGAATGTATTTAATGCCGCTGAACTGTCCACTTCCAAAATGGTCACAATAATAAAGTTAACACTGTGTATCTACCACAATAAAAAGGGCTTCCCTTGTGGCTCAGCTGGTTAAGAATCTGCCTGCAATGCAGGAGACCTGGGTTTGATTCCTGGGTTGAGAAGATTCCCCTGGAGAAGGGAACAGCTACCGACTCCAGTATTCTGACCTGGAGAATGCCATGGACGGATGGGAGTCATAAAGTCCATGGGGTCACAAAGAGTCAGACTCGACCGAGCGACTTTCACTTCACCATGATAGAAAAGTATTAACAAGAAATATTCACTGATACTTTCTTCTCCTTTTCTGGCTGCTATTTTCCACACTTGGCTCATGGGTGAACTGAGAATGAAGAGAGAAGTGGGAAACCTGGTTCCCTATCATGGCCCTTCCCTCCCCTGAGGCTGTGAAATGCCACCACTCTGGGTGAAATGCCTCCAAGGTTGGGGCCTCGGGGCTGCTGTCTACAGCAGCGAGCACTTCACTGCGTGGATCCTGGTGGGCAGTGAGTTTCACCTGCAGGTTACAGACCCAGGCTTGGGGGACAGTGAGGAGCAGGCCCTGGCCCGGTGCTGCTATCATGACCATCTTAAAACGCAGGAGACTTCTGCACAAGCGCTTTTGCTGAGCGCTTTCCTACGTTCTCCCACAGTTCACTGTGCAAGATGGCAATGCTGGAGATGAAATGTTCACTCCATGTGAGAAAAACAGGCGGAAGACAGAAGCAGCTCGCTGGGACATGTGGGTGGTGAGCCCTGCATCGCAAGCTGCCTTTCAGAGGAGAAGAGGGTGAGGTCAGACCAATGGCGCTTGGCTCTTTTGGACTCGGTGCTCCTTCAATTCAAATATCTGCAATGCACCTTTCCTATCCTGAAAGGTAACCTACTTACACACAGGACGATTTCAAACAAATCAACATAACGCCCTAACATACAGAATGAATAAAAGGGAATGATTTACAGTAAAATTATGGAACTTCAACATGCAACTGCTCAGGGTATACTACTCCAGAGAAGAAGAAAACCCTCACAAACGGCCAAGATGTCCCCTAGATTGCCTACCACCCCCATCATGGCCCCCTGGCCAGGTCCACCTGTGACTTGAAGGCCCTGCCCGCTCACCTCTCGATCTGAGAGAGATACTTGGTCTGAAAGAGGCCCCGGGTCTTCAGTGGCTCAGAGATCTGCCCCCGGAAGAGGAAGCCCCTCTTGGCGAAGTCGATCAAGATGTTGCGGACAATCTCACCCAGGTACATACCGCTGATCATCTTCTCATACCTGGAATGAGAGGAGGGAGGCTGGGCATCTCTAGGAGGCCTGTGGTCTCGCAGTAACCATGGGCGCCTTCCTGTGCCTCACAGGATCACCACCCCGCGCACCCAGCCCTGTGTTCCCTGGCAGAGACAAACTACAAGACCGGGAAGGACTGAGGAATCCCCAACCCTCCCAGGATCAGACGCAATGCCTACCACCAGCACTGCTTCATTGCTGGATCATCCTCTTCCTCACCCGACTCCCTGCCTCTGCCTGGTGAAATCCCACTCAAGCTCCTAGCTCTCAGTTCAGCCATCACTGCTCCAAGGGGTCTGTCCTCCCCACGGTTCACTTGCCTGTCTCAGCTTCCAGGCACCCTCCCTTCTTCCCAACACATGCGGGTCCTCCGCCTCTTGGCATCCCTGCAGTGAAAGCCTCGAGGAGACAGAGTGTGAGTACCTTGCTCAGTTTTGTGTCCCAGGGCCTAGCACAACACAGCGCTGCTCTCAGTGAAGCACTCAATACCTAACTGGAGAGCTTGCAAGTGGCTTAAAGGGATAGGACAACATGGGGAGTGTTTCCACTCGATTTTTGGAAGGTTTTGCCACAACCCAGGGTGCTGGTCAAGCACCCACAGAGTGACAAAGCCACACGGGCTGGAGGACCCAGGCAGCCACCACACCCCTGGGGGCCACCTGTTCTTGGGGTTTTTAATTCCTGCCCTCTCCACGCTTAAGGGCCTCAAGAAATGACAAGGGATTTAACTGCTTCCATGTACACACCCCATATCTCAGGGTCCCTGAGCTGGGAAGACTTCCCTGGAATCTGTATACTCCAGAAGATCTGGGGTGTTCCACAGGAAAAAAAAAACAAGAAATAGCACAACTATCCTCAATTCTCACCTAGTTTTTCTCATTCCATCAAGGAGACATCTCCTTGGTGTGGAACAGTTTGGTGCTGATATGGCTCTAACCCCTTCCAACCCCTACAGATTTCCCTTTTAACAAAGAGGGTCTTCCTGTAGGACAGAAATAACACCCTTCTTCACTATATCCATTTTATGGTAATACTGGTTTTTCCTCCCTTATTAAAC
>SJYQ01003291.1:7659-20984 GCA_006410935.1 Redunca redunca
AAATAATTGACTATATCACTCTGAGCAAGGTATTTGTTCATTTTTTCTATAATTGAGGATGAATTTACATGTGAAAAAAGAATTTACATGAGACAAAGAATTTTGGATCGATTTCAGTTACAGTAGTTGTAAACTCAACTGTCTCATGAATAGTTGTAAACTCAACTGTCTCATGAATAGTTGTAAACTCACCTGTCTCATGAATAGTTGTAAACTCACCTGTCTCATGAATAGTTGTAAACTCAACTGTCTCATGAATGCAACTCTAGAGCTTCCAAATTCTCCTTCTTATGGAGCCAAATAAACTGGCCATCATTCTTCGGTCACATTTACTTAGAATGTGTGATTCAAAATCTGATTCAGTTTAACTTTGCAGTGGACTGGTAAATTCCCAGCATGCTTTAGAATAGTAGCAGTGAGAGCTGAGATTTATTATGTGCTTTCTGTATGCCAAGCACTATTTCTGGTTCAAGTGATTTACATGTATTTTTTTCTTTAACTTCTCAAAGCAATTTTCTAATGAATAGGGTTATAATTTCTNATCCCTACCACACAGATGATGAAACCAAGGCATTAAAGGACAAGTTACTTGTCAAAAAATCTGACAACTAGTTGTAAACAGTTAATGATCAAAGGAAATTCTTATTGCATCAATATGTGGCCAAGAACGAAATCTCTGAAGGTGGCAAAAATAAAAACCAAAATACTATGCAGAACTATGCATTGCTGAGGCCATGCAATGCATCACATTATTTGATGCCCTGTTGACTGATGCAGCAGGTAGTTCAGCTGCAACCCTTTAATGGAGGATCATCACTACCTCCTAGAACATGTTTTGTTGGCACATTGGTCTTTCACTCCCCAATTCAAACTCCCCACTTTCTTGAAGTATATCTGTGGAGAGGGAGAGGGTGGCTGCTCAAGATAGAAAGAGTCTCGACATAGATATTTAGGAACTGCAATGAGCCTTTAAAGTGTTTTGCTAATATTGCTTTTTCTCTTACATTGTAGATATATTACTCGTACTTTTTGTAACTGTTCTCTTCAAGTTCTCCTTCTTAATTTTGGTTTCTTTGAGGTATTAAGTATTCTTAAAGCATATGATCTTCTTTTCTCTTGACAGAATATATATTAGCACCTTACATTTTATAAAATATGTGAGTAAAGTTGTGATAATATGTATTATTTATCAGTGCTGAGGCTGTTCATGGTAAGAAAAGAATATGGCTAATAATAACAGGTTTATTCAAGTGGGGATAATTAGAGTTGAGCTTAGATGAGATGTTGACTTTAGGTAGGTGGAAAGGAAAGGGTTTTAAATATATTTTAAGTTAGAAATGTGTGAATAAAGATTGGGTTGAACATGAATTGCTGCACTGGATCTTAAGACTGAAACCCTTAACTTATTTAATAAAATATTCAAAAGGGCAGTTAAGATTGAATCCACATAAATGGGATATCATTGAGTGTAGCCTAAAAGAGCTCACTCTGAGGATTAGCCATGAGATCTGAGTAATCATATAATTTCAGGAAAATTTTGTATTTCTCTTTTATCATACATCTGATTTTATTATAATAGGAAAATAATATTTAATTAGTAAGCATTTCTGCTAAAATGTTTGAATATAATTGATGCCCCCTGAATATGGGTTTTATTCATTGTTTGTTTTTATGAAGTAGAGTCACACATTGTGCTTTGTTGTTTATAACTGGTTTTAAGATTTTTAATTGTGGTGCTGAAGAAGACTTTCGAGAGTCCCTTAGACAGCAAGGAGATCAAACCTGTCTGACTCTTTTTGACCATATGGACTGCAATACACCAGGCTTCCTCTTTATGCTTTACTTAACTTCCCTAAAAGTGAAAGTGAAGTTGCTCAATTGTGTCCGACTCTTTGTGACTCAATGGACTGTAGCCTATCAGGCTCCTCAGTCCATGGAATTTTCCAGGCAAGAGTACTGGAGTGGGTTGCAATTTACTTCTCCACAGGATCTTCCCAACCCAGGGATCGAACCTGGATCTTCCACATTGCGGGCAGACACTTTACCATCTGAACCACCAATGTCCCTGCTGCTGCTGCTAAGTCACTTCAGTTGTGTCTGACTCTGTGCGACCCCATAGACGGCAGCCCACCAGGCCCCTCTGTCCCTGGGATTCTCCAGGCAAGAACAATGGAGTGGGTTGCCATTTCCTTCTCCACCAATCTCCCTAAGTTTGCTCAAATTTATGTCCACTGAGTTGATGATACAATCCAACAATCTCATTGTCTGCCACCCTCTTCCCCTCCTGCCCTCAATCTTCCCAGCATCTGGGTCTTTCCCAATGAGTCCACTCTTTGCATCAGGTGGCCAAAGTATTGGAGTTTCAGCTTCAGCATTATTCCTTCCAATGAATATTCAGGGCTGATTTCCTTTAGGAAGGTCTGGTTGGATCTCCTTACAGTCCAAGGGACTCTCAAGAGTCTTCTCCAATACCACAGTTCAAAAGCATCAATTCATTGGTGCTCAGCTTTCTTTATGGTCCAACTCTCACATTAGTACATGAGTATTGGAAAAATCATGGTTTTCACTAGGCCTTTGTCGACAAAGTGATGTCTCTGTTTTTTAATACACACTGTCTAGGTGTGTCATAACTTTCCTTCCAAGGAGCAAGTGTCTTTTAATTTCATGGCTGCAGTCACCATCCACAGTGATTTTAGAGCCCAAGAAAAGAAAATCTGTCACTGCTTCCACTTTTCCCCCTCTATTTGCAATGAAGTGATGGGACCAGATGGCCTGATCTTAGTTTTTTGATTGTTGAGTTTTAAGCCAGGCTTTTCACTCTTTTCTTTCACCCTCATCAAGAGGCTCGTTAGCTTTCTTTGCTTTCTGCCATTAGAGTGGTATCATATGCATATCTGAGGTTTTTTATATTTCTCCTGGCAATCTAATTCCAGTTTGTAGGTCATCCAGTCCAGCATTCCTCATGATGTACTCTGAATATATGCTTCCCAAATGACTCAGCAATAAAGAATCAGCCTGCAATGCAGGAAAAACAGGAGATGCAGGTCTGATCCCTGGGTAAGGAAGATCCCCTGGAATAAGAAATAGCAACCCACTCCAGTTTTCTTGTCTGGAAAACCCCATGTACAGAGGAGCCTTGCAGGCTACAGACCATGGGGTTGCAAAGAATCAAATGCAACTGAGGGACCTAAGCCCTGACTCTCTGTATATAAGTTAAACAAACAGGGTGACAATATAGAGCCTTGTGGTACCCTTTTCCAATTTTGAACCAGGCAGTTTTCCATGTAAGGTTCTAGCTGTTGCATCTTGACCAGCATACAGGCTTCTCAAGAGCAAAATAGATATTCCCATCTCTTTAAGAATTTTCCACAGTTTGTTGTTATCCACACAGTCAAAGGCTTTTGAGTCATCAATTAAGCAGAAGTAGATGTTTTTCTGGAATTCCCTTGCTTCCTCTTTGATCCAATGAATATTGGCAATTTGATCTCTGGTTCCTGTGCCTTTTCTAAATGCAGACTGTACATCTGGAAGTTCTTGGTTCACATACAATTGAAGCCCAGCTCTAAGGATTTTGAGCATCACCTTACTAGCATGGGAAATAAGCACACTTGTATGATAGTTTGAACACTCCTTGGCATTGCCCTTCTTTGCAATTGGAATGAAAACTGACCTTTTCCGTTCCTGTGGCCACAGCTGAGTTTTCCAAATTTGCTGACACACTTTTAGGCCACAGTATCATCTTTTAGGATTTGAAATAGCTCAGCTGGAATTCCATCACTTCCACTAGCTTTGTTTGTAGCAATGCTTCCTAAGGCCCACTTGACTTCACACTCCAGGATGTCTGGCTCTAGGTGAGTAAGGCACACCATTGTGGTTATCCTGATCATTCATTCAGTTCAGTTCAGTCTCTCAGTCATGCCCAACATTTTGTGACACCATGGACTGCAGTATGCCAGGCTTCCCTTTCTATCACCAACTCATTCATTAAGACCTTTAAATGCATTTTTCTTCTATGTATTCTTGCCACCTCTTCTTAATCTCTTCTGCTTCTGTTATGTACTTACCCTTTCTGTACTTTATTGTGCCCATCCTTGCAATGAAATGTTCTCTTGATATCTCTGATTTTCTAGAAGCCTTCTCTAGTCTTTTCCATGATATTGTTTTCCAGTACTTTGCACTTTTCAATGAGGAAGACCTTCTTATCTCTCCTTGCTATTCTCTGGAACTCTGCATTCTGTTAGGTATATCTTTTTCTTTCTCCCTTGCTTTTTGCTTCTGTTCTTTCCTTAGTTACTTGTAAAGCCTCCTCAGACAACCACTTTGCTTCTTGCGTTTATTTTTCTTTAGGATGGTTTTGGTTACTGAGTCGTGTACAGTGTTTTGATACTCTGTCCATAGTTCTCAGGCACACTATCTACCAGATCTAATCTCTTGAATCTATTTGTCACTTCCACTATGTAATCATAAGGGATTTGATTTAGGTCATACCTGAATGGTCTAGTGGTTTCCTTACTTTCTTCAAGTTAAGCCTGAAATTTGCAATAAGGGGCTGATGATCTGAGCTACAGTCAGCTTCAGGTCTTGTTTTTGCTGACTGTAGAGAGAAGCTGTATACAGTGCTCCCATAGTTATATCTTTTTCATGAACACTTGCTTTGAGAATTACTCAGACAATATTACATGACATTTAGTTTCTGTAAAGTAGCCAATAATTCACACAAATTTGACTCAAAGACACCATTTAAGATGCAGTTGTAATATCTATACTTTAATAAAATCTTTTTAAGATTGATAAATGACATAACGACCCTCCCATAACAAGGGACATATAGGTTACTCTTACTTGTTATGAGTATTTTCTTTAACCCCTTATCATTTGCCAGTCCTTTACCATATTAACTTTGTGCTATCCCTTATTATAGTAAATATATGCATGTGTTTATCTTCTCTGTCCCCATCTGCATGCTTTTTAACCACGTTGTGCTGGAGCACTTAACAGAGTTCCTGGCACCCAGGAATTACTCAGTAATATTCTAGATGCTTTCATTTGAATCGACATACTTTCAACATCCAAGAACATTCATATAGATAAACAAAAAGTATCTGAAAATACTAACTACTTAACTTAATATTTTTGTGTGTCCCAAGCTCCTGTAAAAATTTGATAAAAGGTATGCACCCTCATAACCTCATCTTTCCTCAACTGCTTGTATGCATAATATTTTACACATGATTTTAGGGGATTCAAAATTCCTGAAAGTCATCAACTGATCCAATTGACTAAGAAATTTCATACAGTTTATTTCAGAATCCTAGAAAATTTAGAAACAATTTGTATATTAATTGATAGAGGAATACTTATGTAAATATCTTACTTCTCAGAGACATAGATAAAAAGTATATGAACCTGCTGATGTTGTGGCGACTGTCAAACATGTTCATATATATACTTTATTTTTACTTCCATTTTGGTGATCTTATCAACTTGCTTATCAATTGTGCATTTTCAATGCTATAGAACAATAGTAGCTTTTCATTTGTTTCTAAGAAATCAATATAAATATTGATTTTAAGGATATGATCATTGTAATCAAAGGAGAACTGAAAAAGGTAAGAAGAGTAAGGCACATAGTAAAAAAAAGTGTGTAAATACATTTTGAAAAAGCCAAGAATGTGTTTCATTGAATAAAAACTGATCCATTTGTTTATTCCTTTAGAGAAACAATGACTATAATATTAGGATCAGTTCAAGATACCAGAAATAATCTTATTGCATTTATTTTCCATGTTAAAAATCTTTTCATTTTGTCATGTGGGATGGATCTTTCTAAAAGTGTCACATATACAGGATAGTGTTAAGCCTGTATTTTTAACAATGAGATTATATTTGAGGTTATGACCTCAGGTTTTAACCAAACAGAAAAGAAATATGAGCAAGGAATGGTTTAATATTTCACTGTGTCACTTAGTTGACCTTTCTAGTTAAGGAATTGTAATTCTAGTAAGCTGAAGAGCAAAAAAAGCAGAAATATTTTTAAACACTTTGCAATTCTATTTTCTTTTTGAGAAGAAAAACACATTATCAGATGTAAGAATTAAGATAATCCAGATACACATGACTCTAGACCACTAATTTTGACCAGAACCAGTAGAAAAATAAATCAAATATACATTATACCTGTAATTAAGACTTTAATGTATAACTCAAATTTTCACTCAGGATCTTACTCTAAATATATGACTTATCCCTAAAGAACTTATCCCCAACCTTTACCAAAATATGGAGCTAACTGACCATACACAGATCTGATTTTGTTTGAATGTAGATTCTCTCATTATAATGCTGGGACAACTAGGAATGTTATCTAAATTACACAGCCTTTACTGAAATCTTAGCATAACTGGATTAAACACCCTCTGTATTCTTGGCTCATTTTATTTCCATGGTCAAGAGAAAGCAAAAAGTTCCAGAACTTAGCCTTGACTTATCTGTCAGGTCTTTCTTTCAATTCTTACTCTCTGAGTCTATGTCTCTCTGATTTGGAAAGTTTGTACAGTTTCTCCTGATGGAACTTATTTTCAGATCTAATCTCAATATTTTTCACTCCAAATTTCTTTTTTAATGAATTCCTTCTGACCATTAAGTTTCATTGCTTTTTATTATTGTACATAAAGCTGTTTTTCCTTAATGATGTATAACCCTAAATTTCTAGTCCTTGGAGGCCATTTCAAAATAAGAGTGCAAAAATTGTTTTTGGCATTAAAAGTCAGTATCACTAAAAGAAGTAAGAACTTTAAAAGACAAAACTTTTGATATATAAATTCTTATACAGCTGTAGGAGTATCTCTTTAATTCATTATAGAGCTCATGAGCAAATTATCTTTTCTATGTTATTTTTCTCTGAGAAATTATAGAAAAGCAATTATACTTTTGTTTTTAGGATTCTTTTCTGTTCAGCAACACTTATTCTGAACTGACCACATACAAAGCACTGCGGTAGGCCCTGTGGGGGATTAATTCAACGTTTTATGTTATTACAACAGAAAAGAGCTCTACTTATTATGCAGATTCTGCTAAAGATTCCTGTGAGAAAACACATAATAACCATCACTGAGAAATGTAGTTATTAAAGTTTTTCTTTACCTGTTGGCCAAATTTGTTGTTGTTGTTTAGTCACTCAGTCACGCCTGACTCTTTGCAACCTCACAGACTGCAGCACGCCAGCTGCCCTGTTCTTCACCATCTCACTTAATTTGCTCAAACTCATGTCCATTGAGTCAGTGATGCATCCAACCATCTCATCCTCTGTTATCCCCTTCCACTTCTGCCTTCAAACTTTCCCAGCATCAGGGTCTTTTCTAAGGAGTCATCTCTTCACACCAGGTGTCCAAAGTATTGGAGTTTCAGCTTCAGCATCAGTCCTTCCACTGAATATTCAGGACTGATTTCCCTTATTGACTGGTTGGATCTCCTTGCAGTCCAAGGGACTCTCAAGAGTCTTCTCCAACAACACAGTTCAAAAGCATCAATTCTTTGGTGCTCAGCTATCTTTATAGTCCAAGTCTCACATCCATACATGACTCCTGGAAAAACCATAGCTTTGACTAGATGGACCTTTGTTGGCAAAGTAATGTCTTTGCTTTTTAATATGCTATCTTGGTTTGCCATAGCTTTTCTTCAAAGGAGCAAGTGTCTTTTATTTTCATGGCTTCAGTCATCATCTGCAGTGATTTTGGAGCCTCCCAAAATAAAGTCTGTCACTGTTTCCATTGTTTCCCCATCTATTTGCCATGAAGTGATAGGACCAGATGCCATGACCTTAGTTTTTTGTTGTTGAGTTTTAAGCCAGCATTTTCACTCTCCTCTTTCACTTCATCAAGAGGCTCTTCAGTTCCTCCTCACTTTCTGCCATAAGGGTGGTCTCATCTGCATATCTGATGTTATTGATATTTCTCCTGATAATCTTGACTCCAGTCTGTGGTTCATCCAGCCCAGCACTTCTCATGATGTACTCTGCATGTAAGTTAAATAGGCAGGGTGACAATATACAGCCTTGACATATTCCTTTCCCAATTTTGAACCAGTCTGTTGTTTCATGTCTGGTGCTAGCTGTTGCTTCTTGACTTGCATGCAAATTTCCCAGGAGGCAGTAAGGTGGTCTGGTATTCCCATCTCTTTAAGAAGTTTCCACAGTTTCTTCTGATGCACGCAGCCAAGGCTTTGGTATAATCAATAAAGCATAAATAGATGCTTTTCTGGAATTCTCTTGCTTTTCCTATGATACAACGGATGTTGGTAATTTGATCTCCAGTTTTCTGCCTTTTATATATCCAGCTTGAACACCTGGAAGTTCACGATTCACATGCTGTTGAAGTCTGACTTTGAGAATTTTGAGCATTACTTGGCTAGCATGTGAGATGAGTGCAATTATGCAGTAGTTTGATTCTTTGGCATTTCCTTTCTTTGGGATTGGAATGAAAACTGACCTTTTTCAGTCCTATGGCCATTGCTGAGTTTTCAAAATTTGCTGGCATATTGAGTGCAGCACTCTTACAGCATCATCTTTCAGGATTTGAAAAAGCCCAGCTGGAATTCCACCACCTCCACTAGCTTTGTTTGTATTGATGCTTCCTAAGGCCCACTTGGTTTCTCATTCCAGGATGTGTGGCTCTAGGTGAGTGATCACACCATCATGGTTATCTGGGTCATGATGATCATTTCTTATAGTTCTTCTGTGTATTCTTGCCACCTCTCCTTAATATCTTCTGCTTTTATTAGGTCCATACCATTTCTGTCCTTTATTGTGCCCATCTTTGCATGAAATGTTCTCTAGGTATCTCTGATTTTCTTGAAGAGATCTTTAGTCTTTCCCATTCTATTGTTTCCTCTATTTCTTTGCATTGATCACTGATGAAGGCTTTCTTATCTCTCCTTGTTATTCTTTGGAACTCTGCATTCAAATGGGTAATCTTTACTTTTCTCCTTTGCCTCTAGCTTCTCTTCTTTTCTCAGCCATTTTTAAGGCCTCCTTAGAATACCATTTGCCTTTTTGCATTTCTTTTTCTTGGGGATGGTTTTGAACACTGCCTCCTGTACAATGTTATGAACCTCCATCCATTGTTCCTCAGGCACTCTGTCTATCAGATCTAATCCCTTGACTCTATTTGTCACTTCCAATGTATAATCATAAGGGAGTTGATATAGGTCATACTTGAATGGTGAAGTGCTTTACCCTACTTTCTTCAATTTAAGTCTGGATTTTGCAATAAGGAGTTCATGATCCGAGTCACAGTCAACTCCTGGTCTGTTTTGCTGACTGTAGAGAGCTTTTCCATCTTTGGCCTGCAAAGAATATAATCAGTCTGATTTTGGTGTTGATCATCTGGTGATGTGTAATGTCCATGTGTAGTGACTTCTCTTTTGTTGTTGGAAGATGGTGTTTGCTATGACCAGTGTGTTACACACTTACTGTAGAATTAATGGGAAATTAAATAATTATCACTTACTTTATTTTAAAAACTATATGATTTCTTCTAGACTTGATGAAATTCTTATAATTTTACTGTATGTTGTATTTTGGAAGATATTTTCTTCAGTGTTGAACTGTTACATATTTTAATCATTTTTTTCTCTTAAATATATTGTCTTCCACCAATCAGGTCTCATCATGTTAGTACCTCAATCACAAGGTAACATTTTTCTTCACTTGAGATCAGAAAGAGCTGGGGCTTTGAAATTTTTTTCCTTTATCTCTATCATGAAAATGTAATGGCAGCATCCTTTAGAAAACATTTGTGTGAAAAAATATCCTCAGAGTTCTACTTTTCCGAATGATTGCTAGTCTCTTTTTTATATACTTCACTTTATTAAATCAAAAGAGTAATTAACAGACTTAAATGTGGCTAAGAATTTAATATTGTTTATAATATGGTAAATACATCCTAGGGAAATCATATTCAATAAATTGGGCAAAGAAAAATGAATTGACAAAATGTCTAGTCTCCTTCACAAAGTATCACTGATTCCATCGAAAATCTAAACAAGGCTCAGCAGTTTTACAAAGAAATAGTGTGATATTTGTGAATAGTTCAGCTCAGTCTTAGTCATGTCCGAGTATTTGTGACCCCATGGACTACAGCACACTAGGCATCCTTGCCATCACCAACTCCCAGAGGATTGCTCAAACTCAAGTCAATCGAGTCGGTGATGCCATCTAACTATCTCATCCTTGTTACTCACTTCTCCTCCTGCTTTCAATCTTTCCCAGCATCAGGGTCTTTACCAGTGAGTCAGTTCTTTGCATCAGGTGGCCAAAGTTTCAGCTTCAGCATCAGTCCTTCCAATGAATATTCAGGACCAATTTCCTTTAGTATTGACTGGTTGGATTTCCTTGCAGTCCAATAGACTCTCAAAAGTCTTCCCCAACACCACAGTTCAAATGCATCTATTCTTCAACACTCAGCTTTCTTTATAGTCCAACTCTCACCTCTGTACTTTAGGACTAGTGTAATTTACCAAAAAAAAGTTAAGTTGTTGCTGCTCTTCAAAAACACATTTTAAACTCTAAAATTATACCTAACAAATCAATTATCCCAATTCTATAGGTTCACCCAAACATTAGCATTATATTGACATGCTTTTTTTTTTTTAGGTAAAAAGTCTTAGTAAAGCATTTGCTTTGATATTGTGATAGATTTAATTTTATATGTGTTACCTCATAACTACTTGCAAGGGCTTCCCTCATAGCTCAGTTGGTAAAGAATCCGTCTGCAATACAGGAGACCCCCGTTTGATTTCTGGATCAGGAAGATCTGCTAGAGAAGGGAAAGGCTACCCACTCCAGTATTTTGGCCTGGAGAATTCCATGGACTATACAGTCCATGGGGTCACAACGAGTCAGTCATGACTGAGGAACTTTCACTTTCACTTTCAACTACTTGCAAAGTATAGCTTCAAGTGAATAGATTGATTTTCATCAACTCTACAATGTTTACTTCAGTTCAGTTCAGTCGCTCAGTCATGTCCAACTTAGTACAGATAAAATCTCTTAATATGGGAGTCCTAAAATATTTTTTAATTTAATAAAAATTAAATTTATATATTACATGTGTTTGATTCTATCCTTGAGTAGGAATGATATTTTATAAGCCAAGATAAAATGGTTCATAAACTTTTAGTTCTATAAATAACAATGATTAGTTATATATAAATAGAACCTTCCTAAAATTACATTTTATAAAATTTTCACTACTTCATAATTAATGTGTAAAAGCATTAGAGAAATAGCAAGTACAAAGGCTGAAAAGGAGATATGGTCAGATTTATCTGAGAAACTGTTGGTAATTCATTAATGATTGATTAAAATTTCAGAGAAGGAAGACAGGAACAAGAAGATATGAATTCAGGCAAGTATGAAAGAAGTGCCTTGTCTCTCAGAAGAAAAGTTTGCTATGCCTTGAAGGTTTAAAAATTTGCTTTGCCTTGGGCAGGCATGTAACATGATCAGATTTCTGCTTTAGAAACATGACTTTCATGAAACTGGAGCATGGAATGAAAGGATCCAGGGAGAAAATTTGGAGAAAAGAGTTAACCAGAGCAGGGCTTATTGGTATGGAGAAGGTAGAACTTGGAAAGTATGGAGATTGGATAAAGTTGCAAATATCTATGGAACATTCAGTAAGATAATTCACCTGTGCAATTATATACACAGAGTTGAAAGGTGAGAGGAGCTATCTGGACTGTTCTGACAGGAAAACAAAACAATTGAGACCATATCTGTGAATTGCTTGTTTGTATAGAGAAAAGTGAATCAGAGCTACTGTTTGGAAGCATGAAGGCAAACCAACTTGTTAATTTAATGAATTTATGCTTTTCAGGTAGTTGTTTTGGCAGCTTGTAGACACAGCCTTGCAATCACTGCTCATTAGTATAGCTCCCCACTCCCCAGGGAAGCTGTGATTTTATAAACCATGGTAACTGAAGAATGAACATTTTCAATATGATATAATTAAAGATTATGGAAAGGAATGGATTAGGGTTCTTTGTGACATTTGGCTAAACATGCTAGCTAGCAAAAATACACAAATGAAGGTCACATTTGCAATTATTATAAAAGTGTCTACATTTTAATTAGGTAGCTGATAAATGTCACTGAGCCTTAGCCACTGACCAACTGTCATTAAGAAAAAGAGAGAAAGAAAAATGTCACCCAAAAAGTTAGAATTTTTTGCATTGTCATGAAATTAAAACTTGTAGTCACAACTAAGTGTGTTCAGCGCTAAGTGGACTTGGTGACAATCTCGAAATTTAAAGAAGGTATGTTTTGATATCATGTAAGATACCAATAATAATGCAGATTTTAAAGCATTGTTTGTAAGGAAGATTTGCCTTTAATGTAAAGCCACATGGGGCCACAATGATCTGGAAAAGTTCATGGAGAGAAAACCTTGTCTGGCTACAGACGATGGGATCTCAAAGAGTAGGACACAATTGAGTGCGTGCACATGCGCACACACATACACACACACACTGGCCTTAAAATGTTCTTAGTGAAGTTTAAATAGAATTTTTTGCCCTGTGGGTTTGACTTAAGAGTTGGTGATGGACAGGGAAGCCTGGCATGCTGCGGTTCATGGGGTCACAGAGTCGGACACGACTGAGGAACTCAACTGACTGATTTATTAGTTTGGTTTAAATATTCACTGGCCTTCTCATTCCATGATGAATAACTCCTCATTTCAGGCAACTTTGTACCTGACATAAGAATAAATGAAACTGATACCACCTCTTAGATATTCTAAAACTTTTGGAAATTTACAATAATATTAACAATTTTTGTCCTATTCTTCTGAAAAAATAATAAAATTTGCATCATCTAAGGCTAATATGAAAATAAATTAGATTTGAAAATAGCTCACAGAAAATTCAATATATGTGTTGCTTTTAAGGTCAATCATANTTTTACAGCTAAATTCTTAAAATGGTCATAAGTTAAAAAAAGAAATTAAAAAGGCAAAAGAAATAAAGGAAATAATAAAAGAAGGAAGGAAGGAAAAGGAAGGAGAACCATTATGAAAATGATCAATAAACTCGCCTACATAAAACTGTCAATTTTAGTTCTATAGCACACTCTCACCAAGTTAAAATGAACACTCTAGCAAATGGAATCATTAATGACCATAGTATACAAAATGCTTTTAAGAATCATGAAAAATAAATAATAACTCATTAGGAAAAAAGAATAACTATTGTATATAACAGAAATACATATGAAAAAATGAATCATATGATTTATAACTTTTGTTTTGCCAAAATGTAAGTTCGAG
>SJYQ01003291.1:20991-46827 GCA_006410935.1 Redunca redunca
AGCAAAGATGAAATAGGATTTTCCATTATTGTATTTAAAACAATAATCAATACTGCAATCGTCTAATGAAATGGAATACAAATTCCATAAAAAAAAAGTCTAAAATCACTGCTATCTTATGATGGTAGCAGGAATATAACTAAATCAAAGCTCCAAGAAAAAAATCCTAACCAGAACTATCTTCATATTCAGAAATTCCACTTCTACAATGTTCTTCTAAGGAAATTATTAGTCACATAGAGATGTATGTACACAGGTCTTCCTGCCTTGTTATACAGATATCCCTTGCTTTGAGAAAGTTCACTTTACACCACTTTGCTTTTACAAAAGACTTGCATTAGTACTTTTTTTTTAACTGAACTGAACTGCATTAGTACTTTTTTTTTCACTAATACAAGAGAAGTTGGAAGAGTTTTGCTTTTGTGGAAAAACTAAAAAAAATAGAAAGAAAGAAAATAACATTGAGCATTTATTTTGTAACAAGACTAGCATTTATTAGAGGCAGTGCACACCAAGAGCATTGAATATGACACCCCATGCTCCTTGCTGGGAACTACACTCAACATCTTAACATCAGGCCACCAAAGCTTTGAACTGTGTCTGTGAGCATCTGTGCTTTAATCTCAATTTGCTTTGTGTATCCAGTAGTTTAACATGTGTCCTAAGGTAATTATGTCTTACTTTACACTGTTTGGGCTTATGAAAATTCTCAGAAGAATGTTCTACTTTCCAATAACAAAGAAAACCTGTATATGACAGATAAATTCATCACAGGGACATGGCTAAATAAAATTAAACACATCATTGGAATGTTTTGTATTCAATAAAATTCTTTAGAAGAACATTAGTGATTGGATTAAAAAAAGTCATAATATTAAATAAAAATTAGAAGACCACATCTATAAACTGATCCCATGTTCTTTCAGCAAAACAAAAGATATGCATATGTCTCTGTTAGTGTATCTGTCTGTAACTCAAATGAGAAAACATCAGAGGCTATTTGTTTTTGCAAAATGTATACTTATGGATATGGGACTCCCAGGTGGTGCTAGTGAAAAAGAACTCACTTGCCAATGTAGGAGACATGAGAGAAACAGGTCCTACCCCAGGGTTGGGAAGATCCCCTGGAGGAGGGCTTGGCTACCCACTCCAGTGTTCTTGCCTGGAGAGTCCTATGGACAGAAGAGCCTGGCGGCTACAGTCCACAGGGCCACAAAGAGTCGGACACAATTGAAGCAACTTAGCATGGACTCATGCTTATTTATGGGTAACAAGACCAGAGATTATTTTGAGTCTACAGTAAGGATATACTTCTTTTATAATAAAGTTTAAAATTAGATTTCATGGGAAGCTTAAAATACCACTATTCCTTTAATGCTGATCCTCATAAATTATTCTGTAAGAAACATGATTAAGAGAAGGACCCTTCTGACCCAGAAGGCAATGCCAAAATAATAAATGATACTGCAATACCAAAAGGAAGGAACACTCACAGGTTTAGAAAGGAACCAGATGTCTGTTTCTTTGAAACTTCATTCATATGTAAGTAAAACTTTCAAGTTGGAAAGTAGTAGTGTTTGTGATCTGTTAGCGCCTGTGAAATAACAGTGCCACCGTTGAGAGTTGCTTCCTGGAAATACAGTTTGTTAGATATTGAGTAAGTGACACAGATGAAGCAGATGTTGAGGTACTGAAGGTGAGAGTGACATTCTGAATCAAGCTGCAACATTTTAGCCTGCTCAAAGTTTTATCATTATTTAAGTCAGTAAATGGCCCAAATGAGCTCTCAGTAAAGGCTAGAATACCACAACCCCTGCAGCAGAGTGAATTTAAGTGATTTACTGGTGTTTCTTTTGTTAAATGAGAATTCACATAACCTTCTAAAATGTCATTGAGAAATTTTTGAGTTCTTCTTTGAAGAAATCGCTTTTAGTTGTACAGTTTTCAAATATTCCAGTATATACCTCACAAGTATACAGTTATTAGGGTCAAAGCTGCGAGACTGCCTTTGAAGAAAAGTTGCCGTATAATGAGATCATTTGGGGACTTTAATAGCTAATTCCCCTTGAAGGATTTCCCAGCAAGTTTTTCATATTGTAATTTTCAAAATAAAAGTCATGAACAAATTTCCAAATTTTTCTTTTTATAAGATATGAGAGTTTCATTCAAATTCCAATTTTAGCACCAAGCCCTTTTTGACTGATATCAACTACATCTTCCTAACATGCTCTTCCAGCAACACAAGAGAAGACTCTACACATGGACATCATCAGATGGTCATATCAAAATCAGATTGATTATATTCTTTGAGCCAAAGATAGAGAAGTTCTACATAGTCAGCAAAAACAAGACCAGGAGCTGACTGGGGCTCCGATCATGAGCTCCTTATTGTCAAATTCAGAATTTAATTGAAGAAAGTAGGGAAAACCACTAGGCTGTTCAGGTATAACCTGAATCAAATCCCTAATGATTATACAGTGAAAGTGTCAAATAGATTCAAGGGATTATATCTGATAGAGTGCCTGAAGAACTATGGACGGAAGTTCGTGACATTATACAGGAGGCAGGGATCAAGACCATCCCCAAGGAAAAGAAATGCAAAAAAGCAAAATGGCTGTCTGAGGAGGCCTTACAAATAGCTGTGAAAAGAAGAGAAGTGAAAAGCCAAGGAGAAAAGGAAAAATATAAGCATCTGAATGCAGAGTTCCAAAGAATAGCAGGGAGAGATAAGAAAGCCTTCCTCAGTGATCAATGCAAAGAAATAGAGGAAAACAATAGAATGGGAAAGTCTAGAGATCTCTTCAAGAAAATTAGAGATACCAAGGGAACATTTCATGCAAAATGGGCACAATAAAGGTCAGAAATGGTCTGGACCTAACAGAAGCAGAAGATATTAAGAAGATGTGGCAAGAATACACAGGACTATACAAAAAAAGATCCTCATGACCCAGATAATCACAATAGTGTGACCACTCACCTAGAGACAGAATTTCTGAAATGGGAAGTCAAGTGGGTCTTAGAAAGCATCACTATGAACAAACCTATTGGAGGTGATAGAATTCCAGCTGAGCTATTTCAAATCCTAAAAGATGATGCTATGGAGGTACTGTACTTAATATGCCATCAAATTTGGAAAACTTAGCAGTGGCCACAGGAGTGGAAAAGGTCAGTTTTCATTCCAATCCCAAAGAAAGAGAATGCCAAAGAATGTTCAAACTACTGCACAATTGCTCGCATAGCACATGCTAGCAATGTAATGCTCAAAATTCTCCAAGTGAGGCTTCAACAGTATGGGAACTGAGAATTTCCAGATGTTCAAGTTGGATTTAGAAAAGGCAGAGGAGCCAGAGATCAAATTGTCAACATCCATTGGATCATAAAAAAGTAAGAGAATTCCAGAAACACATCTACTTCTGCTTTATTGATTACACCAAAGCCTTTGACTGTGTGGATCACAAAAAATGGTGGGAAATTCTTAAAAAGATGGGACTACCAGGGCATTTGATTTAGGTCATACCTGAATGATCTAGTGGTTTTCCCTACTTTCTTCAATTTAAGTCTGAATTTGGCAATAAGGAGTTCATGATCTGAGCCACAGTCAGCTCCCAGTCTTGTTTTTACTGACTGTATAGAGCTTCTCCATCTTTGGCTGAAAAGAATATAATCAATCCGATTTCAGTGTTGATCATCTGGTGATGTCCATGTGTAGAGTCTTCTCTTGTGTTGCTGGAAGAAGGTGTTTGCTATGACCTAAATCAAATTACTTCTGATTATACAGTGGAAGTGAGAAATAGATTTAAGGGACTATATCTGATAGACAGAGTGCCTGATGAACTATGGACAGAGGTTCCTGACATTGTTCAGGAGACAGGGATCAAGGCCATCCCAATGGAAAAGAAATACAAAAAAGCAAAATGGCTGTCTGAGGAGGCCTTACAAATAGCTGTGAAAAGAAGATAAGTGAAAAGCAAAGGAGAAAAGGAAAGATAAAGCACCTGAATAAAGAGTTCCAAAGAATAGAAAGGAGAGATTAAAAAAAAAAAAAAAAGAAGGCTTCATCGGTGATAAATGCAAAGAAATAGAGGAAAACAACAGAATGGGAAAGACTAGAGATCTCTTCAAGAAAATTAGAGGTACCAAGGGAACATTTCATGCAAAGATGGGCTCAATAAAGGAAAGAAATGGTAGGGACCTAACAGAAGCAGAAGATATTGAGAAAAAGTGGCAAGAATATACAAAAGAATGGTAAAAAAAAAAAAAAAAAGATCTTCACAACCCAGATAATCACGATGCTGTGATCACTCACCTAGAGTCAGACATCTTGGAATGTTAAGTCAAGCGGGCCTTAGAAAGCATCACTATGAACAAAGCGAGTGGAGGTGATGGAATTTCAGTTGAGCTCTTTATAATCCTGAAAGATGATGCTGTGAGAGTGCTGCACTCAATATGCCAGCAAATTTGTAAAACTCAGCAGTGGCCACAAGACTGGAAAATGTCAGTTTTTATTCTAATCCCAAAGAAAGGTAATGCCAAACAGTGCTCAAACTACTGCACAATTGTACTCATCTCACACACTAGTAAAATAATGCTCAAGATTCTCCAAGCCAGGCTTCAGCAATACATGAAACATGAACTTACAGATATTCAAGTTGGTTTTAGGAAAAGCAAAGGAACCAGAGATCAAATTGCCAATATCCACTGGATCATGGAAAAAGCAAGAGAGTTTGAGAAAAACATCTCTTTCTGTTTTATTGACTATGCCAAAGCCTTTCACTGTGTGTATCACAATAAAATGTGGAAAATTCTGAAAGAGGTGGGAATACCAGACCACCTGACCTGCCTCTTGAGAAAACCATATGCAGATCAGGAAGCAACAGTTAGAACTGGATATGGAACAACAGACTGGTTCCAAATAGGAAAAGGAATATGTCAAGGCTGTACATTGTTACCCTGCTTATTTAACTTATATGCAGAGTACATCATGAGACATGCTGGGGTGGAAGAAGCACAAGCTGGAATCAAGATTGCCAGGAGAAATATCAATAACCTCAGATATGCAGATGACACCACCCTTATAGCAGAAAGTGAAGAGGAACTAAAAGCCTCTTGATGAAAGTGAAAATGGAGACTGGAAAAAGTTGGCTTAAAGATCAACATTCAGAAAACTAAGATCATGGCATCTGGTCCATCACTTCATGGTAAATAGTTGGGGAAACAGTGGAAACAGTGTCAGACTTTATTTTGGGGGGGCTCCAAAATCACTGCAGATGGTGATTGCAGCCATGAAATTAAAAGACGCTTACTAAGGAAATGGCAACCCACTCCAATACTCTTGCCTTGAGAATCCTATGGAGGGAGGAGCCTGGTAGGCTACAGTCCATGGGTCGCAAAGAGTCTGACACGACTGAGCGACTTCACTCTCACTTTGTTCCTTGTAAGGAAAGCTACAACCAACCTACGTAACATATTGAAAAGCAGAGACATTACTTTGCCAACAAAGGTCTATCTAGTCAAGGCTATATTTTTCCAGTGATCATGAATGGATGTGAGAGTTGGATGGTGAAGAAAACTGAGTGCCCAAGAATTGATGCTTTTTAACTGTCGTGTTGGACAAGACTCTTCAGAGTTCCTTGCACTGCAGGACATTCAACCAGGCAGTTCTAAAGGAGATCAGTCCTGGGTGTTCATTGGAAGGACTGTTGCTAAAGCTGAAACTCCAATACTTTGGCCATCTCATGCGAAGAGTTGACTCATTGGAAAAGACCCTGATGCTGGGAGAGATTGTGGGCAAGAGGAGAAAGGGACGACAGAGAATGAATGAGTCTGAGTAAACTCTGGGAGTTGGTGATGGACAGGGAGGCCTGGCGTGCTGCGATTCATGGAGTTGTAAAGAGCAGGACAAGACTGAGCAACTGAACTGAACTCACTGAACTGAACCAGACCATCTAACCTGCCTCCTGACAAATTTTTATGCAGGTCAAGAAGCAACAGTTAGAACTAGACGTGGAACAACAGACTTGTTCCAAACTGGGAAAGGATTGGTCAAGGCTATATTTCATACCCAGCTTGTTTAACTTCTATGCAGAGCACGTCATGAAACATGCCAGGCTGGATGAAGCACTAGCTAGAGTCAAGATTACCAGGAGAAATATCTATAACCTCAGATACTCAGATGAAACCACCCTTATGGCAGAAAGTGAAGAAGACCTAAAGAGCCTCTTGATGAAAATGAAAGAGGAGAGTGAAAAGCTGGCTTAAAAATCAACATTCAATAGACTGAGATCATGGCATCTGTCCGATCACTTCATGGCACATATATGGAGAAACAGTGAAAACAGCGACAGACTTCATTTTCTTGGCCTCCAGAATCACTGCAGATGGTGACTGAAGCCTTGAAATAAAAGACAGTTTCTCCTTGAAAGTAAAGCTCTGAAAAACCTAAACAGTATATTAAAAGGCAGAGTCATTACTTTGCCAACAAAGTTCTGTTTTGTCAAAGCTACGCTTTTTCCAGTGGTCATGTATGGATGTGAGAGTTGGACTGTGAAGATAGCTGAGCGCCAAAGAATTGATGCTTTTGAACTGTGGTGCTGGAGAAGACTCTTGAGGGTCCCTTGTACTGCAAGGAGATCAAACCAGTCAATTCTAAAGGAAATCAATCCTGAATATTCTTTGGAGAACAGATGCTGAAGCTGCAACTCCAATACTTTGGCCACCTGATGCAAAGAGCTGACTCATTAGAAAAGTCTCTGCTGGTGGGAAAGATTGAAGGTGGGAGGAAATGTGTACAACAGAGGATGAGATGGTTGGATGCATCACCAGCTCAATGGACATGAGTTTGAGAAAGCTCGCAGAGATGGTGAAGGACAGAGAAGCCTGTCCTGCAATCATTACAGAGTTAAAATTTTATAGATACCTTCATCTAAAACAAGAAGGAATTCTTTAATCACTCAATTAACTTGGTTATATTTCATAACTATCTCCTGCCCTTACTAATTTCCTCAGTAATTAGAAAATAGTATTCTTATTATGAAAAAAAAATCAATGCAATTGCACATTTGCTTTTAGTAATTTTAAGAGATATCATCTAAATACCATAGATTTTTAAAAACCTTTGAGAAGAGTGAAAAAAAATACAAAACAGGAGAACTGTAAGACCTTCTCTCTTTCTCTGCAATAAAAACATATATAATACTCAGAATAAGGTGTAATCACTTGCATGAGCTGTGTATGTAGCTGAACATTAATATTCAGAAAAGAAGATAAAAGTCTTCAAATCTTAAATCATTATGATTTCAAATACAAACAAACACAGGATACCTAAAAAAAAAAAAATGTAGTGGATATAATTAAGTACCTTGTAAGTATCTGTTTTTCTCTCTCATGCAGAGTACACTAGAAATGCAGTGTTAAATTTTGTTTTTATATCTTTGAAGTATTTCAGTTTCAAGGCCTGACTTTGGTGCTTTAAAAATGGTGAATTTCATCCTCTGCACACATTCTTTCTTGCCCCTGCAGCTAAAACACTGTAAAGTTTACACATAAAACATTTCTTGAGGAAAATGCTGAGCCTTGTGGCTCAGGCTCTTTCAAACTCTCCTCTGCCATAGATGCAGACAACCAAATGGAAATGATGCACATTATTTATAAATTGTTAACCACTTCTAAATATGCTTCACACAACCAGCTTTGCTGAGATCTTACATCCATCCTTGCAAGCTTCATAAAACAGTAGCAGGCTAAAGTTGCACACTTAACATTAATTCTCTTTGGAGAGAGTACAGCCTTAGCAGTTACCCTGAAAAAGGTCAGATATAAAATTCCTTTGTGCTGACTCTGATGCCAAATTGAGTCCCCCTGTGGGTCGGGATGCTGTATGACTGTTGCGTTTTCCGTGCACTGTCATGAGTACTCAGTGCTCCTCTCTGCTCCTCTGACTTATGAACCACTGATTAAGCATTAATATTTTTCAGAGCATCACATATCATTTACCACTAAGGTTTATATTTATTTTTATAGAAGAGCTCAGATAAATATTTAAAATCAAGCTATAGCTATAGGTAACAAAAGAATTTATGTAAAGACCTGTCATTTTATATATTTTTGTTGCTGCTTACCCTTGCATGCTTAGTTGCTTAGTTGTTTCTAACTCTTTGCAATCCTTTAGACTGTAGCCCTCCAGTCTTTTCTGTCCATGGGATTTTTCAGGCAACAATCCTGGAGTAGATTGCCATTTTTCTTCTTTAGGGGATCTTTGTGACCCAGGGATCAAACCCATGTCTCCTATGTCTCCTGCATTACAAGCAGATTCTTTATCCACTGAGTTATCAGGAAAGCCCTACTTACCTTTAATTGTCTGTAAAAAATTAATAGCACTGTATGAATACTTGACAGAAAAGATTTAAATACAGAATCCAACAATGATGCTCTAGTTTTATCACTAATATTTTAATGTCTTAGTTCATATGTTTTTCACACTTAGTAACTGAGATAGAACTCTGAAGTCTACTAAGTATCAGAATATTCAGGAAACTTAAAATATGGGACTAGATTAGATATTTTAAAATGTATCCTTTATCATATTGAAATTTTAATCTTTATTTATTCATAAATATTGCCAAAATTCTAGTTCTACTAATTTTAACCCATTATTTCTTGAGTATATTTGCATTCAGTATTTTTTATTATATCTCTAACTTGACCTATTAAGTAATGAAAAAACAATGCTACTAGTTCCAAGACTGAATTGGTGGCAACGTCATTCTGGCTTAATAGACTACAATTTTATTGAATAATGTAAGCTCAGTTGTCCCAGGGTCATTTGATTAGGAAATATTTAATGAAGGCATTAATATTTACTCCTACCCAATCTCCAGCTGGAATTTCATGGTGTGAGAGCACCAGGTTAATTGAGTTTTATCACAAAATCTCTAGATCACTTTAGAAATAACTGTAATGCACATTCCCTAAGGTCTTATCTATGAGAAGTAGGAAAATAGAGGAAAAGTTATTAACATATACCTAGATTCTGCTCACACCTTCAGCCTAGATATTATTAAAAGTTCAAGCAACTGATGAAAATTTCTCTGGAAAGAAATTAGAAGTCACTTTTCTTTCCAAACCCTTGACAGAAATATGGAGTAAAGACAGCTAAGTCTTGCTTTACCCAATAGAAACACAAGAATATATAGGCATTGAATTTTCTGTAGATCTATGGTTTCCATCAGTAGCAAAAATCTTTTCTTAGAAACTTACTCATGGGAATACACCTGTGAGGATAATAGAAGCCTAATTTTTCCCCTTGAATTTTCACTCTTTTAGTTCTCCAGAGTAAAATAAATATTAAAATGTGGGATTTATAGTTTAACTTTGTAACCCAATCAAATTTGGAAGGAGTGAACCCAATATCCAATTATGTCCACTAGGTGGGAATGTAGATTGGTGCAGCCACTATGAAACACTAAATTGAAAAGATACATACACCTGACTGTTTATTGAAGCATTATTTATAGTAGCCAAGATATGGAAACAACTTAAGTACCCATTAAGAGATGAACGGATGGAGAAGATGTGATATATACTTCAAAACAAGCTAACCAAACAAATAGACTCATAGAAAAGGACATTTGTGGTTACCAATGATGGCGGGTTGGGGGAGGAGAAATTGAATAAAGATGATCACAGAGTACAAACTTCTGGTTATAAGATTAAGTACTAGGGATAAAATATACTTCCCAGGTGGGCTAATGGTAAAGAAAATGCCTGTCAAAGTAGGAGACAGAAGAGATGTGAGTTTGATCCCTGGGTTGGAAAGATCCCCTAGAAGAGGGCATGGCAACCCACTGCAATATTCTTGCCTGGAGAATTCCACGTCCAGAGGAGCCTGGCAACCCACAGTCCATAGGGTTGGAAAGAGTAGGACAGGACTGAAGTGACTTAGCACATGCAAATATTAAAAGTGAAAGTTGTTAAGAGAGTAAATTCTAAGAGTTCTCATCACAAGGAGAAGTTTTTTTCTGTTTATTTGATATTGTATGTATATGGGATGATGGGTGTCCTCTAAACCTATTATGGTGATCATTTCATGATGTAAGTCAAAGCACTGTGTTGTACACCTGAAATTTATACAGTGTGGTGTGTCAGTTATATCTCAATAAAACTGGAAAACAATATGCTCACCAGAGAATAGTACAGGGTGTTAACTAAAGTGCAGATTATACACACACACACACACATATATATATATATATAGTTATAATTTATCAAGTTCTTACTATGAGCCAGATGAAGTAGTTCTAAAGTTCTAAGTGCTTTATGTGAATTGATTTATCTAGTCTCTACCACAACCTATGAGGGAAGTCTTATTTTCATCCCCATTCTAATGACAAGGAAATTGGGGCACAGACCTATTCACGTCTTGCCCAAAGCCTTAGAGCTGCTATGAGGTACACTCCAGATTAAATGAGTCCATCTTACTTTGGAGCCTATATTAGGATAGGTTTACTGACAGATCCAAAAATCTCAATCAATAAAGTGAGTGGCGAAGATATAGGAGGCAGATGTACTCATCACAGCCAGGAGAAGAGATTTTGTTCCCAGGAACTCAATCATGATGTCAGTAATATATGACTACATGACTATATGCTGACAAATTTCCTATCTTAGTTTTTGTGTATTTTAAGGATAACTTGGTTTGTTTAATGTTCCTCTACTAATGCTTTACCCAAGTGTGTATGCCTGATTAGTCACTCAGTTGTGTCCGACACTTTGGGGCCCTTTGGACTTAGCCCTCCAGGATCCTTATTCTCTGAGATTCTCCAGGCAAGAATACTGGAGAGGGTGGCCATGCCCTCCCCCAGGGGATCTTCCTGACCCAGGGATTGAACCCACATCCCCAGCATCTCCTATATTGCAGGCATATTCTTTACCCACTGAAACATAGGGGAAAACTTTACCCATGTATAACACTTTCCCAATATTCTGAAATTGTAAATTCCATGAAATCAGGAACCACTTGTGATTTACTTGTAGCTGTATCCCTAGTTCCTAACACATAGTCAATGAAGAAATGTCAAAAAAGTCATGAATGCTGAATGAGGAAAGAGTGAATTTGGAAGAAATGATGATTGAGTTTACTGAAAGAAAGCAAGAAGTTATGTGTGGAAGGAATCCAGTCCAGACACCATCATTGTCACTTAGCATGTATATTTCACTAAGCCTCTTTGAAATCCCAGGCTCGGAATTTAGACCCAACCTGGACTTCCCTGGTGGCTCAGACTATAAAGCGTCTGCCTACAATGTGGAAGATCCGGGTTCAATCCCTGGGTCAGGAAGATCTCCTGGAGAAGAAAAGGACACCCCACTCCAGTGTTCTTGCCTGGAAAAATCCCATGGACAGAGGAGCCTGGTAGGCTATAGTCCATGGGGTCACAAAGAGTCATACGTGACTGAGCGACTTCACTCACTATATTCTAGTTCTTAAATAATAGCTATTGAAGTGATAAGTAAAGATAGATTCTGAACCCTGAGTAATGTTTACCATATGAACTCTCTTGGGAAATGCCTTTTAGAACAGACGTTAGTCAATTTTTATAAGCTGATTCAGAACCAAAAAGGGAGAGTGAGTAAAGACATAGAAGTAAACATTAGAATGACAGTAGGAAAATAGTGGAATATCAAAGGCTTGAATCTGGATCCAAGTAATTGAGACTAGAGTAAAGGTGGAATTCATCGGGGAGGGAGTCCATGTTCATGAAAAATAGCTTTTAAGGGCTAGTTTAAAATGGAGTATTTTTTTTTCTTTTTTTTTTTAAAGCAGCATATACCGACATTTAGGTTGAAGAGACAAATAAGAACTAGGAAAGGCCGACTAAGGTCCGTCTAGTCAAGGGTATGGTTTTTCCAGTAGTCATGTATGGATGTGAGAATTGGACTGTGAAGGAGGCTGAGCACTGAAGAATTGATGCTTTTGAACCATCGTTTTGGAGAAGACTCTTGAGAGTCCCTTGGACTGCAGGGAGATCCAACCAGTCCATTCTGAAGGAGATCAACCCTGGGATTTCTTTGGAAGGAATGATGCTAAAGCTGAAACTCCAGTACTTTGGCCACCTCATGCGAAGAGTTGACTCATTGGAAAAAACTCTGATGCTAGGAGGGATTGGGGGCAGGAGGAGAAGGGGACGACAGAGGATGAGATGGCTGGATGGCATCACTGACTCGATGGATGTGAGTCTGAGTGAACTCTGGTAGTTGGTGATGGACAGGGAGGCCTGGCATGCTGTGATTCATGGGGTCGCAAAGAGCCGGACATGACTGAGCGACTGAACTGAACTGAACTGAATGAAATAGCAATAAAAACAAAGATTATAATATCCTAGAATCACATGAACAAAATGGTTAAAGGAAATGGTTAACCATGCTGAACACTGATGACAGGTCTAGTAGAGTGACCTGCTCGTTAACTTGAAAGAGAGCTATTTTTGTGGAGTGGCATAAGCAAGGCTACTTGAAATAGGCTCAAGGGAGGAAGAGAGAAGAGGAATTGAACATGATGACGATCCATAACTCTTTACAAGAAATCTTTCTATAAAGGAAAATTAGTGGAAGAAATGGTAGGTCAAGATGGCCTTATTAAGGTTAGAAGAATTTCTGTACAGTTATGGGAATAATCTAACAGGGAGACAACAATTGGTGGTGATGGAGAAATAGAGGGGATTTTCTAGAGTGATTTCCTTCAGCAGTCAAGTTAAGATGTAACAGAAATCAGTGCACACAACTGGCCTTTAATAGGTGCACATATTATTTATATGTAGCATATCAGTGAATGCAAAATAGAGTATATGCATGCACATACAGTCAGTAGGAGCATATGAGGGACCCTTTCTTCTGATTTCTACTTTCTCAGTGAAAATTATTATTGTTGTTCCATCAATCAGTGGTGTGCAACTCTTTGTGACCTCATGCACTGCAGCACACAAGGTTTCCCTGTCCTTCACTGTCTCCTAGAATTTACTCAATTCATGTCCGTTGAGACGATGATGCCATCCAACTATCTCATCCTCTGTCATCCTCTTCTCCTTCTGTGCTCAGCCTTTCCCAGCATCAGGGTCTTTTCCAGTGAGTTAGCTCTTGCATTAAGTGGCCAAAGTATTGGAGCTTCAGCTTCAGCATCTGTCCTTCCAATAAATATTCAGGGTTGATTTCCTATAGGGTTAACTGGTTTGTTCTTGTAGCCTAATGGACTCTCAAGAGTCTTCTCCAATGCCACAATTTGAAATCATCAATTCTTTGGTGCTCAACTTTCTTTATGGTCCAACTCTCACATCCATACATGACTACTGGAAAAACCATATCTTTGACTAGATGGACTATTGTTGGCAAATTGATGTCTCTGCTTAATATACTGTCTAGGTTTGTCATAGATTTTCTTTCAAGGAGCAAATATCTTTTAATTTCATGGCTGCAGTCACTGTCCATAGTGATTTTGGAACCCAAGAAAGTAAAGTCTGTCACTGTTTCCATTGTTTCTCCATCTATTTGCCATTAAGTGATGGAACTGGATCCATGATCTTCCTTTTTTGAATGCTGAGTTTTAAGCCAGCTCTTTCACCTTCATCAAGAAGCTCTTTAGTTCCTCTTCACTTTCTGTCATAAGGGTCGTGTCATCTGCATATCTGAGGTTGTTCACATTTCTCCTGGCAATCTTAATTCCAGCTTGTGCTTCATGCAGCCTGGAATTTTGCATGATGTATTCTTCATACAAGTTAGCTAGCTAACTACATATCTAGCTCTCTACCTGCCTCAAAACTGAATTATTGAGCTTCCACCTCAAGCACATGCATGCCTTTTTCTGCATTCTTACCATCTTCTTACACCACAGACCATCCTCAGTTTCTTACTTTCCCTTCCTTGCCTCTGATTTAGTCAGTAATTTTATTGACTTTATTCCCATACAGATGATCACCTTAGTTCTCACTAATTTTTGTCTCTCTTACAGTTTTAGGCTTTTGAGTAGCCTTTTTTCCCTTTTAGCTTGATCCAAATGGCACTTCAGCCAGCATGATCTTTCTAAAATGTATGTTGTTCTCCAGACATTTCATCATTGGCCCTTTGTTTACTTATCCAGCCTTACCTCTTTTCTCATCTGTGTTACTCTCATCCTAAGCTCCAGACTATTATAACTTACTAAGTGTGCCATTGTGCCTTTCTTTTCCAGGCTTTCATGTACTCTCTCCCTTTTGTACAGAGTATTTTTTTCCCTACACAGAGTTTTGCTGAAATAATCACTAATGCACTTTCAGGGCTCACTTGGATAGCATTCCATCTGAAAATCGTATTCTGATGTCCCTAGGTTGAATGAAAGGATTCTCCAGCTATGGATTAAAGACTATAGATTCCTGAATTTACATTTTGTTCACAGTGAATTAAAGTTGCACACACAGTTACCTTTATTCTCCACTATATAATATGCTTCTTGAAGGCTGATGCAACACAATTTTCCCTCAGAATCCATGGGAGATTGTTTGGACCCCTGAAGATACCAAGATCTGAGAATTCTCAAGTCTCTCATATAAAATGAATTAGTATTTGCGTATAACCCACATACATCCTCCTGAACCCTTTAAAACAACTCTAGATAATGTATAATAACTACTACAATGTAAATAGTTGTTGTGCAGAAAATTCAAGTTTTGGTTTTTGGAACTTCATGGAAGTTTTTTTCCTTGAATATTTTCAATTTGTAGTTGATTGAATCTGGGGATATAAAAGGCCAACAATATTTGTTCACCCTTGTACTCATGGCATTTATCCCCTACCAAGTTCTCATTACAAGCTTTTTGAATACATGAATGAATGAATAAATTGTTAGATTTCTAGTAGCAGCTTTGGATTTACTTTAATTGATAAAAAAGTAATTTTCACAGCAACAGATGCAACTGATTACATAACAAATGAAGTCCTGCTGTGAAGCACAACAGCCAAATCCTAATTTAGCTCATCTCTATTTACATGAAGTATCATAAGCCAATTACTGTACCACTTGGACAGTATGCATTTTGTATGTGTGTGTGTACATATATATATACACATATATATGTATATATTTTTATAGTCATGATAATAATCCTGGCTTGTTTGAATTTCATTATGACCTTTCTACTTTTCCATTAATTATCTTTATCTAATTTTAAGAACTATAAACTGCATTCTTATACTCCATTTTAATTTTTAACACTTGCATGGGATTTTTTTTTCTTTTTATGTATGAACAAGGTAGGCAGCTAAAGCACAAAGCAACAAGACTGCACAGAAAAATGAATAGGTTCAGAGACTTCAATTACAAACTACCTTAAAGGAAAACTCATTCTCTTTTCATTACCTTATACCTCTAGGTGCCAAAACTTGCATTTAATTTCAGGTTTTAAAAGAGATTTTATGTCTACCCATAATCTGTCCTCATACAGTTTACCCAGGAGAGCTTAGCTATTTTCAGTTAAAATTGATCCACCTTTACCAGACTTGTGGTTGAACACAAAGACCAAAAGACATCAATCTGTTAACAGCTCTTGATGGGATTGGACTACACCTATTGTGTTTATTTTAAAGGGCAGAGTAGATCTAAAAATACACCTTTTTGAGTTTCAGAGAAATCATATTTACAATTTCACAGAAGAGAAAATGTTAAATTTAATTTGATGCTTAACGCTTAAAGTGTTACTTTCAAATCACAGTAATGCTTCATGCATCCCAAATTATTTCTATAAGACAGGATAATGATTCTAAATAATCTGAATTGTAAGAACTTGCTCACAAATATAAAATTTTACCCCGAATAAATTATTATCCATTAAGTTGAAATGTCAAATACCCTGAACAAAAATGTCTGACTCACAAAAGTATTTCCAAGGTCAATATTAAGCATAGAAAAAAATCCAATTCCTAATTTTTTTTATATAATTCAATATAATTAGGTTGTGTTTTTAAACATTTGGTCTACATACGAAACTGACTTCCCTGTGGTCAGGAAGAAGAGTTAGTACAGTCTACTTCAGACACTGCATATCTTTTCTAAGGAAAAGTCTCAGAAATTAAATATGAGAAATGTTGATAATATCATGGTATACATTATATATAACAGATTCTATAAAAAAAAAGCTATTTTTACATTCCATAGTGAATTTGACTACTTTTCAAGAACGTGAAGCATATTACCGTCTAAGCCACCTAAGTCTGTCTCATAGTTTACAGTCTAGTCAGAATATATATACTTCATTAGACATATTTTCTACCATATGGTAAATTTTAGGTGATGAAGATCCAATCTATATTTGTGGAATGTAGTTGATAATGCTTTTCCCCTTAATTTTAAATAATAAAGAAGGAACTTATTTCATATGTGAGGATAATATTTTAGATTAAGGCCAAATATTAATGACAAAGAAAATATACAAATTGAAATTTGAATAGATTCTTTCCTTCCTTTTTTCTTTTTCCTTCCTCCTTTTCTTCCCTTTCACTTCATTCTTTTCATTCATCCTCATGTCTCTTCTTTCTTTCTTTCTTGCAAGACACCAATGTTATAAATACTAGAATTTTCAGAAAGTACTCTAAAATCTGCTTGTAAAATTTTACTTTTTACAGCTCCCACTGTAGTTTCCACTTGATTTCATCTCTAAGGGAGATTTTCAGCAATGTCTTCAGAAGAAAAGTTTTTATGAAAGTCTTCTAAGAATTCACTTTATTATTATCATTCTTTTACAGAATATTCTGGAGCTCTTCCTCGCCTCCCTACTTCATATGCTGCTTTGCAAAGAATTAAGAAGAGTTCCTCTTCATCCCTTTATGGTTCAAGGACTAGACCACGATACAGCAGCCCTTCATTAGGAACACTGAGTGTTTCTTCACCGAGCTGGCGAGGGGCAGCTCAACATTATTATTCCCCCATCAATCTTTATCATCCCTCAGATTCCTTCAAACAAGATGGTAAGTGTACAAAGGAAAATTACACCTGTTGGAGTTAAGCAGGGAAAAAATAATTTATTCAAGACTATTAAAATACAAGTTAGGTTAAACTCAACTCTGAAACAGCAGTGAGTTTTTAGGATCTGGAAATGTGGAGGACGTTAAGGAAGACTTTGGCTACTGTGACTAGGTCATCTATGATAATCAGTGCTTCTTAAAGTTAACCTCTTACCATCCATAGAGACTGGGAAATAGGAAGTCTCTGTTTCCTGATGACTACATTAAAAAACAAAAAAATGGCTCCAAATTTCTTGAAAAAGACTTTTTTAGGTTTTAAAACTGGTAAGAGACTGGGCAACGGTCTACATTTCATGGAAGCAAAGAAAGAATTTATAATTTCAGAATTTCTGAGAAGGAAACCAGTCAAAAGTTTAGTGAAGCTGAGGAAAATGTTAGTCATCTTATTAGTGAAAGTGTTAGTTGCTCAATCATGTCCAAGTCTTTGAGATCCCCTGGACTGTAGCCCACCAGGCTTCTCTATCCATGGAATTCTCCAGACAGGAATACTAAAGTAGCCATTCCCTTCTCCAGGTCTCCTGCCTTACAAGTAGTTTCTTTACCATCTGAGCCACCAGGGAAGCCCAAAGTCAGCTTGGTCATAAGTTAGAGTTATGTTCCATGCATCTTTCAGTTTTTCCCCCCATGTATTTAATTATACTTGTTTCCATTTCTGATTTAGAATTAGTTTCAGTACAGTCATTCAGTTGTGTCCAACTTTTTGTGACCCCATGGACTACAGCACGCCAGGCTTCCCTGTCCATCACTAACACCTGGAGTTTACTCAAACTCATGTCCATGGAGTCGGTGATGACATCCACCATCTCATCCTCTGTTGTCCCCTTCTCTTCCTGCCTTCAATCTTTCCCAGCATCACGGTCTTTTCAAATGAGTCAGTCCTTCACATCAGGTGGCCAAAGTATTGTTCAGCATCAGTCCTTCCAATGAATATTCAGGACTGATTTCCTTTGGGATTAACACGTCTGATTTCCTTGCAGTCCAAGGACTGTGGAGAGTCTTTTGCAAGACTACAGTTCAAAAGCATCAATTCTTCAGTGCTCAGCTTTCTTTATAGTCCAACTCTTATATCCATACATGACTACTGGAATATATTTATATTATATTGTAATATATATAAATATTATATATATATAATATAAACACATTTATATACTGAAAGCAAAAATATAACACTTGGAAGGACAATCTGATAATGAATATCAAAGCATCAATACAGTCATATCCTTCTGTCTTATATTTTATTTCTAGAAATGTGCTTCATATAAGGAAGTAGTAAACAATGTACACAGAGATATAAGTATACACAGCATTATTTATGAGTAGAAAATAAGAAATAATTTAAATGTCCAACACAAGATAGTTAAATAAAGGATGACTATGCAGCTATTAATATTATGGTTTGAACAACATTTTCTAAATGTTATCTTTGTTATTTTGGGGTATACCAGCAAAACATTACAAGGTAAGTTAACAGAGAGAAACAGTAGTATTTGATTATTACTAGCTTCTCTACCAGATTCTTTTGCATAGCTTATATCAGTAATACTCAACAAACATACGAAGTGGGTGTTATTACTGTCTTCTTTGGAAGTGGAAACTCAGAAGACATATAAGCATCTTTGACAAGGTCACATTTCTAATAAGTAACCAATATAATTTTAAGTCTAATACACTTTGGGCTATATTTCAATTATGACTGATAAAGGGCTAAACATTCTGAGAAACACCTTGCAAGAACTAAACCACTTGGAAAAATCCTAGGGCTGTCAAATTAGGTTGTGGTATTAAGCCCAGGTAAACAGACTCATGCCTTATGATTATGTCAGTTATTGCCACGTGGACTGTCAGTTTATAGTGTTGTCATTAAAATTTTACTTAAGCGTGGTGTTAGTTCCTTAAAATGTTTTATTTTTCAGTGTACTTATAAGCTTTAAGCTTTCATAATATGTTCTGTGGGAAAAAAATCAATAGGATTAGGAGATAACTCACAGTTTCAGTGAAAATATTTGCAAAAGGCACACCTGATAAATGACTGTTATTGAAAATTCACAAAGTACTTTTAAAAATCAACATAAGAACTCAACATCATGAGTTAAAATGGCCAAAAAGACCTTAACAGACTTGTCATCGATGAAGACAGGCAGATGGAAAATAATTATATGAAAAACTACACCACATCCTATGTCATCAAGGAAATGAAAATTAAAACAACAATGAGATACCATTACACACTTATTAGAATGACTGGAATCCAGAACACTGAAAACACCAAATACTGTTGAGGATTTGGAGCAACAGGAATACTTGTATCTTGCTAATGGAACTAGAAAAATGTACGGAAGTTTCTTGTAAAACTAAACATACTCATTACATGGGAGAGATGGATAAGCAGAGTATAGAAGATTTTTAGGGCAGTGAAAATACTCTTAATATTATCATAGTAATAAAAATATGTCCTTATACCTTTATCCAAATCTATAGAATGTACAACACCAAGAGTGAACCCTAACATAAACTACAATTTTGCTGATTATTATGTGTAAGTGTAGGTTCCTCTTTGGTAAAAATGTAGCATTCTGGTGAGTGATGTTGATAATGGGAGAGAGTATGCATGTGTGAGGATGAGATAGGAGAACCCTTCCTCTTAATTTTGCTGTAAACCTAAAACTACTCTAAAATGAATTATTTTTAAAAAATCCAGTACTTTAATGCCATATTCCTCAGGTAGAGATGTGTTGGAATTTGTTTTATTTAGGCAAGACTGATCACTGTGGGATACTCTTGTATTTGTTATAATTTAGCACCAGTTAGTGTTCTGTTCCTTTATTCTTTTATTCCAAATATACTTCAGTGTGGCTTGCAGTGATATATAAAATACAGCTAGAAAATATGAATTAAAACACATGAAAGTAAGGAACACATGAAACTTCAGGACATAAAATGGAGCTGGGTTTGAAACTAATTCAGAGTAGCTACTGTAAATGTCTATAAATCTGTCATAGGTTAGTCCCATTTGGGGTAATTAGTAAAAGAAAAAGAAACTTTGGTCAGCTACATATTTCCCACTGGCTTAAGGACTAAAATGAAATAGAGAGTAGAAATGCAGCTATTTCCGACACTAAGATTAGATAAATTTTCTTAAGGGCCCTCATTAACAACTTACTATTTGATGTAATGGTTAGTGACCCAGACAATATTCTTGATGTGTACATAACAATGAGTTTCATCTGCTCCAATAAAGATAGATGAAATTCAATTATCAATAATAAAATGGGAAGTAATTATCTAACATTGTGCTCTTTTAATCTTTAATGTGTATACAATCACTTGAGAGCCTTGTTAAAATACACCCCCTTCCAATAGATCAGGAGTGAGGGCCATATAAGCTGCATTTATCAAAACCTTCTAGGTGGCGCTTATGCAGCTGGTCTGTGGACCATGAGAGTAGCAAGGGGCTCTAGGCCGCAAAATAGTTTGATATAAGTTAAGTCTTCTGTTGCTCTTGTTTGATCTATATTTAGAGGATCAGAAAGAATGGATAGACTGAGTATTTTCCAAGTAATCTTCCATAACTGTTGTTTTCTCATCTAAGCGTTTGAAAGATCTTGTCTAAAAAAAAAAAGATCTTGGCTAGATGTGACTTTGAGTTTGTTCTCTCTGATAACAGCCTGACATATGGCTTTTGTCAGGTAATTCCCTTTAACCTTAATAGAGAGTAAAGCTGGTGTTGACATGCTTTTGTGAAAAACAAGAAAACTAACAGGGCCTGAATGGAAAGTCATTCCATTCCTGCTCAAGTGAAGCCCAGAAGTACCCCAGATAGGGTTAAGATTTTTCTGAGCAACATAAAAGTGTAGTTTGCATAGAAATTTGGGAAAGCAATTCCACTTTGGTATATACCACCTGGAGTAACCCTTCCACACATGCACAAGAAAATATAAAAGTATGCTCACTGCAATATAAATTTAAAAAGAAAAATTGGAAACAACCCACATGCCCATCAGAAGGGAAATGGATAATACATAAATGGTGTTTTTCATTCATTGAAAAATTAAAACTGTTAAAGACAAACATCTTTATACAACAAAATAGATATATTTCAAAATATAACATCTAGTGAACATGGAAATTTGCAGAATATCACATACAATGTCACTTATGTAAAAAATTAAGAATCACAGAAATATATTGAGTTGGCCAAAAAGTTTATTCATGTTTTTCCAACTATCGTATGGAACATTTTTAATGTACGAACCTGAGACAGAAAAGGATTATAGTGCTTACCTCTGAGGACAAAGGGAAAATGAGAGCAAGGAAATGGTACCAGGATATGGAAGAGAGATGACCTAACTGTGTGATATTTTATTTCTTAAAATATGAAATATGAAACAAATATGATGACTTGTAGTAAGTAGACTATAAATTGATCACAGTGATTCCTACTTGCTGGTATTTATAATGTGATCCCTTTTCTTCCACTGTGGGATGAAGCTAGTAACCTTCTGGAGAATAGATTATGACTATATTTCTTCCAACACTGAGTTATAAAAGACTGACTTGCATCTGACTTCCAAAGAAGAAAGCTTAATCAGGACCTGAGTAGCAGATTCATGTTGATGTATGGCAAAACCAATACAATATTGTAAAGTAATTAACCTCCAATTAAAATAAATACATTTATATTAAAAAAAAAGACAAATCTTGACTGATCATAGGATTGGCTGCTTAAAAAGAGTACTAACCTCTTGGGATGATCACAAGGTAACACAGGAAAATAAAATACATGAAACTTATTAAAAAAAAAAAAACCCTTAAAATCACAATACTGTAAGAAGAATACCCTGTAGAAAATATGGAAGGATGCTGAAGACATCCACAAAATAAAGAAAAGTTTTATGTTTATTATCTCAAAGTCTCTGTTTGTCGTGAAACCAGATGTGGTTTGACTTGTCCTCTGGCTCTGTGCCTTTCACCAGGTAGGACTTCAGCCTCATCTCAAGGCTCAGATAGGTACAGACCCACTTGTTAGCTCACTTTCCTCACATATTGTTCTCAAGATTCAATTGCTCAGGGTGTTCGGAGCAAGTGCCTCAACTGCTCATCGACTGTTGGCCAAAGGCCATTCTCAGGGGGCTTTTCCATAAGGCAGCTCACAGCATGGTAGCTGATTTCCCACAGCAAGAGCAGGGCAGAGCAAGAGAAGGCAACAAGATGGCTACAGTAAAAGTATCACAGTGGGTCGCTGACTCTGGGTTGAGGTGAGGAAGTAGAGACAGGGAAATGAATAAAATTGGAGCTAGACTCAAGAAAGGGAGAAGAGAAACTGAGAGTGCCTAAAAAAGAGAATGCTGTTCATTTGAGCTGAGCAATCAGAGGAGACCTCTAATTGTTCTTTCTGTTTCAATCTGATACTGTTGTTTTGGATAATTACAGTGATCACTTTAAATTATTCCTGTGAAACGTTCCATAGACCAAAGGACATTATAAAGTTTTAAAAAACTGAGTTGTAAATAGTTATTCTAAAGTAGTTGTTTGAGTGCAAGGAATATCATTTAATTGATTTTAAAAACTGACTGTTTAAATTAGAAATGCTCATGGTGGCATAGGTTATTCAAAAGCCCTTATGAGTCAAGACCTCAACACCTGCAAAACATGTTCTTGTTTTGGGTTTTGCAATGTAGACAAGGACTATCAATCACTGCTGATTTTATACCTGTTACTGCCATTATAAAAGAACAACCAATAAATAGGTCTTTGATTTTGTCTCCTTTTTGTTATTGTTGTGGTTTTAGTGGGAGTAAACATAACCAAGTGTAGGGTGTATTTTATTCTTCTATATGTGATCTGATAGATAAGATATTTTCTTGCTGGCAGAAGGATAGTCTGGATTAGGAGTGATTCTGACTACAATGTTTAGGTTTTTACTGGCGAAGCCCATTCATGGGATTCAGAGAATACAAATGCAACCTCATGGAAATAAAATTGTGGTTCTTAGAAGCTGTTTCTGTTTAGTCTCTAACTTGTGTTCCACTTTTTTGTAACTCCATGGACTGCAGCACACCCAGCTTCCCTGTCCTTTACTATTTCCCAAAGTTTGCTCAAATTCATGTCCATTGAGTCAGTGATGTTATCCAACAATCGCATACTCTGTCACCCCCTTCTCCTTTTGCCTTCACTCTTTCCCAGCATCAGGGTCTTTACTAGTGAGTCAACTCTTTGCATCAGGTGGCCAAAATATTGGAGTTTCAGCTTCAGCATCAGTCCTTCCAATGAATATTCAGGGTTAATTGCCTTTAGGATTGACACTTGCAGTCCAAGAGACTCTCAAGAATCTTCTCTAGCACTGCAATTCAAAAGCATCAATTCTTTGGTGCTCAGACTTCTTTATGGCCCAGCTCTCACATTCGTACATGATTACCTTAAAACCCATAGCTTTGACTATATAGAACTGTGTTGGCTCTGCTTTTTAATAACTGTCTAGGTTTGTCATAGCTTTCTTTCCAAGGAACAAGTGTCTTTGCATTTCATGGCTACAGTCACCGTTCACAGTGATTTTGAAGTCCAAGAAAATAAAATTTGTCACTGCTTCCATTTTTTCCCCTTCTATTTGCCATGAAGTGATGGGACTGAATGCCATGATCTTAGTTTTTTGAATGTTAAGTTTTAAGTCAGCTTTTTCTCTATCCTCTTTAGCTGAAGCAAATTATTATTTTTTTTGCTACATTTAAGTATATAATTTTGAATCTTTTTAATTCCCTCAGTGATAAGTGCAACCTACAATTTATGTACCACTCTGACACTATCCAGTTTTTGGAGTTGCTACCATTGGCTCTGACATCTTGGAGATTCCTGAAACCTACCAAATTTGTTGCCTCATATCCTCAGTACCTTTGGCTGAATTCCATTGTTGATGTGACTTGTTTCCGGAATAGGTTTGGAACATGGGCAATGGCATCATGACTCAAAGTGATCTCTTTGTTGACAATTTCCTGTTGTTTCCTCAAAATACACTTTGCTGGTATATTGTCTTGGAGATCAAATAAAACATTTAAATGATCTTTTAGGAGAATAATAACTCCCTCTGGGCAAGGAACAGAGTATTTCCCTTGGATGATATACTCCTTGGTAAATCAGATCACTCCATTTTCTCTCAGTTTAAGACTATCTTTTTTTTTCTTGTTTTTAGTTGAAGGATAATTTACATTACAATGTTGTGTTGCTTTCTGATGTATAACATGAATTAGCCATAAGTATACATACATCCCCTCCCTCTTGATTCTCCCTAGCACTCCATTCCATTCAGCCCTAGCACAGAGTTGAGCTCTCTGCTTTATACAGCAGCTTCCCACTAACTATTTTACATAAGGTAGTGTATATAAGCCTTATGATTTCATGACTATTCTTTGAAACTTTGATTTTATTGTTTTATTGTATTCTTAATTTTTGAGCTATTTTTTTATTATTTTCTGTTACTATGCTTTTCTCTCCAATTTAACTATATGCCATTTGAGCAAAGACCATCTTGTATACTCTTCTTTTTTCTCTTTCAGAACTTAGAGCAGGGCAAGCTTGGTAAGAGAGTAACAAATATTGTTTAATTAAGGATGCATCTACTTGAGGAATTTGAAATATGACTTCAGATTAAATTTCTAAACCATGACAGAATATTTACCTGAAAATTGTAAAACTAAATTGTGTTTTTTGAATTGCAAATGAAAAAGAGGGAAAAACAATGTCTTCCATCTGTTGACAAGTAGCTACTGATTTGACACCTTCTGAATGTTACATGGGATCAGTTCATTTCAATTATTCTCATGTGATAGCACCTCTGAATCATCTGACCTCTCTTTTATAGGTACATTAAAAGCAATGAAAAAATCTATTAGACTCAATTTATTGTATGTGCACAACATAATACTACTACCCATGAAACATTCATCACAATGCTTTTTAATAAATCATGTTCTTCAATTCTTAGAAATCCTTGAAAGTTTTATAATGACAGTTCACACTTGTTTAACTTTTATAAAGAAACAATTTCAATGTTAAAAGGCACCTTAAAGAAAGGTTTGGATATTCTCTTTAAGAATTTATCTTATATTCTCATATAGTGTGAAACGTTTTTTCACATTCTAACTGTGTCATCATAAAATGCGATTTTTAACCAAACATTTCAAAATTTTTGGAAATTATCATATGAAATAGATTACTGATGATTAAAATTGAAATTGTTTTAATGGTATTGGACATGATATTTTGATATTTCTTAGATTGTAAGAAGAAGAGCCTGCCGGGCTGCAGTCCATGGAATCAGACACGACTGTGTGACTAACTTGAGAAAAGTGGATTCAGAAGTAGTTGTTTAAAAGAGGATATAAGTCTGAAAGACAAGTTTAGAATCTAGAAGTGAAGTCACTCAGTCGTGTCTGACTCTTTGTGACCCCATGGACTGTAGCCCACCAGGCTCCTTGGTCCTTGGGATTTTCCAGGCATGAATACTGGAGTGGATTGCCATTCCCTTCTCCAGGGGATCTTCCTGATCCAGGGATCAGACCCAGGTTTCCCGCATTGTAAGCAGACGCTTTACTGTCTGAGCTACCAGGGAGGCCCCAATGGTAATGCTTGGAAGACTCAGGAAACAATTGAAAACACATGAGCCAACCAAGAAACAAGGCTTCCGTAGGGAACATGGCTGTAAAAGTCTCACATAAGGTGATACTTAAAACCTTTCTGGTAGGAAAAAAGTTAGTATCCGGATAGTTTATCAATAAGTGGTAGAAATTTCTTTTTTTTTTT
>SJYQ01003291.1:65406-86421 GCA_006410935.1 Redunca redunca
GTTTATTTCTGTATAAATTATCGGACTGTATATGGGTTTATTTCTGTATAAATTATCGGACTGTATATGGGTTTATTTCTGTATAAATTATTTGACTGTATATGGGTTTATTTCTGTATAAATTATATGACTATATATGGGTTTATTTCTGGGCTCTTAATTCTATTCCATTGTTCTGTGTGTCTCTTTTAATGCCAGCACCATGCTGTTTTGATTACTATAACTTTTGTAATACATTTTGAAGTGAGGAAATAACTTTGTTCTTTCTCATAATTGCTTTGACTATTGAGAATTTTTTATTTTACCATACAAATTTTAGGATTAATGCCAATTTCTGTATTGATAAATGAGGGTAAAATGATTTTAAATCGTCCTGGAGATCACATCAAAAACCAGGATTAATATTCAAATGAGTAGCTGCATCATTTTAAATTTCCCATGTAGTTCCTTAAGTAATTTTGTCTTTAATAGCTAAAAGTGACTTACAAGCAACATGTGAAGGAGGAGAGCTAGTAATACGTGTTCAGGAGTTTTGTAGGCTAGCTAGTAAACCATGTAGAGCTTGAAATGAACCACAGTGAGCGTATCTACACTATGGAGATGCACCTCCCTCCCAAGAGGCTGCATCAGCATGCCACTGCAGAGTTAAAGAACTAACACAATGCCTGTGATATACTTGGCCTGTTTCTGTTACCGTTGCTATTATTCACTCTTTTTCTTAAACATTAAGTTTCAGCTTTATGGGATAATAAGCATGTCCCTAAAGCTGAGTAAATGAAGTACTGCAGAAAGAAAACTGCACTGCTCTTGGCTCTTGGGGACTGCCTCTGCTCTTGAGGACTAGCCCTCCCCTCTTGTCCTGAGGTTCCCTGGCTCTTCTCAAGCAGGCTTTCAAACATGTCTTCCGTTTCCGGGGATGCGCTCCTCCTGTTCCTAGAGCTCTTTTCGCCTCCTCCATCCCTGCTCCCAGTTGCGATGAGTCCTTGAGTTGGACTCTTCCTCCACGCTGCCCGGTTTCTTACTCCTTTGTGCAGATACACCGTGTAATGCAGTGGTCCCCAACCTCTTTGGGCCCAGAGATCTGTTTCGTGGAAAACAATTTTTCCAAAGACTGAAGTGGGGAAGCCGACGGATTCAGGATAATTGAAGCGTGTTACATTTTCTGTGCACTTTTTTCTGTTCTTATGGCATCAGCTCCAGCTCAGACCATCAGGCGTTAGATGCCAGTGGCTGGAGACCCCTAGTGTAAAGTGCCGCCTGGTCAGCAGCCTTGCTGAGTTGGTAAACTGTTCTTGCCCGCTCCACATCGTGAGAACGGGGTGCTTTGCTTCCTTTCCTACTCTTTCTCTCCTCACCGATCTTCCCCTACGGCCACCCTCCCAAGATGCTACCTCTTAAGAAAAAGAGAAGAGCTGCCTCACACTTTTCTATACTTATGTTTTGATATAAATAAACGTTACTGGTAAATTCAGTGAGAATTAGACTAAATATGTTATTTGAAAGAGGGAGGATCATCCAGTGAATAGAAATGAAGTAGATCAGGAATTGTTGTTACACAACTGAGAACTTGACATCTTTTGTGAATAGAACATTGAGCTAATTTTAGTGCTAGCTAGTTTTGTAAGAGACATCTTATTTTAAGTGTTCATTCAGAGGAACTCCTTGGTTCTCAAACTCAACTTGATTCAGAATTCCAGTTTCCTCGCATCATCTCTCTGAAATGTTCCTGCTTGCGTGTTAACCTGTTCTTGCTCATACACTTGTGTGGATGACTAAGACTTACATTGAACCTTCTTCCCAGCAGGAAGACATTGCTAGTTACTACTGTTGTTCAGGCGCTCAGTCGTGTCCGACTCTTTGAGACGCCATGGACTGCAGCACGCCAGGCTTCCCTGTCCTTCACCATCTCCAGGAGCTTACAGTCAAACCCATGTCCATCGAGTCGGTGGTGCCATCCAACCATCTCATCCTCTGTTGTCCCTTTCTCCTCCTGTTTTCAATCTTCCCCAGCGTCAGGGTCTTTTCTAATGAGTTGGCTCTTTGCATCAGGTAGCCAAATTATTCGAGCTTCAGCTTCAGCATCAGTACTTCCAATGGCTATTCAGGGTTGATTTTCTTTAGGATTGACCGGTTTGATCTCCTTGCAGTCCAAGGGACTCTGAGGCGTTTTCTCCAACAGAGTGGATAACAAATATAGTTTTCGTGTACAAGAGCAGATGTATATTAGATAGCCCAGTTTGACTGGTCTACTCCACTGCCTTAAGCTCAGTGTCATGATCAAGGGATTTAATGAACAGGATGTACAGTTGCTTAGTCAGTCTTCCGTTAGCCGAATGTCTTGTTTGGGCAGGTTATTTAAACGTTCTCCCTATCTGTGAAATGGCATTAATATTCGCACTTCCTATTCCTTTATAGGATTTTGTGAGGATTTGAATAATTTAATGGATACGAGATACTTTAAAAACTTTGGCCTGTGGAATGCGCTCAATAAATCTTGTCTATTAGGATCATAAGACTGAAGGTCATTAGTCAGGCTACAACTTTTCTTTAACTTTTGGTAGATAAGAGTGGGCAGTATCTTTGAATAAGTCATTGTTTTTAAAATCTGTGGGTCAGGTTTTCTTAGGAAGCTTTTTATTTTGGTCTGACTCATAACGTTGATAACATTAAGTACTCTTTGCAGTTTCCTCTGGAGAAGGTAGATAATGCTTTCTTCCTCTCTCTTTTAAATTTCAAAACCTGATTTCATAGCAGTAGAAAATAATGTAGCAAATAAGTATTTAATAAGTATTTGGATGATTTTTATTTCTCGTCTATAAGTAAAATAAAGAAATAATCTTTGGAGAGCTACAGAGGAGCTAATGGTGGCCAGCATTTGGCTCTTTGCCCTCTGGAGGTGATGTATTAATATCTTTTTCCACAAACTAATACCAGGTTCAACACAGTATGGGATTTCCCTTGACTACAAATGTTAGCAGCATCTATGGAATCATTTTTGTCCATAGTCGGTGCCCCAAGAACACGCAGGTTTCCTCTGAAAAGGATGAGAGATGTCACGGACACATTGTTGAGTCCCACTCATTGGACGGTGATAACACGATGGCGTTTAAAGTCCTTGAAATAGTCTTGTTGGCCTGATCAGAGGCTGCAGGGCCTCAGCAGCCTCTTTGACAACTTTATGGGATATACCCCAGTGGCTGCTCCTATCAGTTACATGTAAGCATAGCCGTTTAAAATAGAGTTTGTTCCTGCTTGTGCTTGACTCTGATTCATATTTTTCTTGATAATAATAGGATTAAGTGACTCATTTTATTCCCTATTCCGAGAAAAGCATGCCCATTAGGTAGAGGGAGGCTTTAGGGATTAACCCCTTGAGTGGCTTGTTTTATAGTTATCTGCATGCTCAGTCGCTATGTCGTGCCTGACTCTTTGCAAGATCCCGTGGACTGTAGCCCTCCAGGCTCCTCTGTCCATGGGATTTCCCAGGCAAAAATACTGGAGTGGGCTGCCATTTCCTTCTCCAACAGGTATCCTATCATAAGGTAAGGGGAGACCAGGGCGGCAGCGGGAGTGATGGTGAGATAGTTTTGTGTTCTTAAAGTGAAACAAGCGGTGCCATCTCACCAGTTTTTGGCCATCTATCCTCAAACAAAGAAGGTGCCTAATCTTTCTTACCTCCCATCGGGCACCCCTTTCTACATTTTTATAACGTCAAGCTCACCAGATGGATCAGAGGCTCGGGATCAACCATAGCACGTTGGTGGAGAATCGCTTAACTGAAAAGTATGGGTGGTAAGATGAGATCTAAAGACCGGAGGTAGGCGGTTAACTCTGCAGGGGGAGCAGCTCTCCATCTGACGGCTTATGACACCCGGAGTCTGCCTGGCCTTTCTTACGCAGCTGCGTTCATGGAAGGGCAGAGGTAGCGAGTCCTTGCTAAAATTCTCGCGGAAAAGCTGAACTCTTAAAAACAGTGGCTTTCCTAGCATCCATTAAAAAAAAAAAAGCCTTGACTATTTTGAGGTGAAACCTCCATGCCATGTCTAATGTTAGATGTCAGGGGTGTGTTACTCAGGTGCCCTGGCGTAGTTTCCCCGCGGGCTTCAGAGATGTCTCTGCACAGGTTGAGTGGACTGGCTGTGAGACGGGAATGGGCGATGGCAAGTGAAGTCAGGGAAGGAGGGCTGGGCTGTGACACGGGAAGTGGAAAAGGGGGCGCCTCAACTGAAGAGCCATGTGGAAAAGCTCTGAAACTGAGTGGTTGAGAAATGGCGCCTCTTTGGGTCCTTAGCCTGGAGCAGGAAATAAGTGACTGGCTTCCTGTTTGGGGAGAAGAAGTCAGTCTCTGGATTCTGGGCCTGCTTCTGCTCTCGCTAACACTTTATATCCTGGTTACAACATCCCAGCAGTCACGCCTTCTTGCAAAATGCAGTGATAAAACTGCATAGCATTTTCTTTCATGTCTTTAAAAGATACTATAAAAATAACATACGAGTGCTTTCTTAAAAATTCTCATACGAGTGTATTGAGTAAAATAGAAAAGGGATAAGTGCATTACATTTATAGATTAATTTGGACAGAATTAACTTAGTTACACTGTTTGTTGTTCAGTTGCTAAGTTGTGTCCTGCCCTTTCTTGACCCTGTGGACCCCAGGCTCCTCCGTCCATGGGATTCTCCAGGCCAGAATACTGGAGTGGGTTGCCATTTCCTCCTCCAGGGGATCTTCCAGACCCAAGGATCCAACCCGCGCGCCTGCATTGGCAGGCGGATTCTGAGCCACCAGGGAGGTCCAGTTGTAATACAGAGACTTGCTATTTAGAAAACGACACTGTCTCCCACCACCCAATTATAAAGATTTACTTGTATGGCTTTGGCAGGGTTTAATAATTTCAAAAAATGTCCTTGTTAATTTTATTGGTTTTTTAAACAGGATTCTTTTTCCATTACAGTTTTTAATTGCTTAACTGTGGTATAGGAAAGTTGTCCTTTTTTTTGGTATGTTGATCTTATAACCCATATTACAGAACTTTTCACTAGCCTCTGATTTTTTTTTTCTGTTTGCTTTTATTTTGTTTTGTTGATTAAGATTTTCTGGGAAGCAAATCATTGGCAAATATTGACAGCATTGTTTTTTAGGTTATTTCCCTTGTGCTATTATACTGGCAAAGACCCCCAGTAAATTGTTAAAAGAATAATGGGCATCAGGTACAGCTTGCCTTTTCTGACTCAAGCAGAGAAACTTCTAGTGATTCATTACTAAATAGACTTCTAGCAGATTAAGAAAACTTTGTTATAATCCATGACTTTTTAAGATAAATATGCCTGTGTATGTTCAAACTAAAGCCATATAAAACTTCAAGTCAGACTAAAAGAATTCCTGATGAACTTTTTATAACTTTTTAAACTTTTCAAGTTTATAAAAGAATTGTATGTTATATACATTTATGTTCTATTTAAATTTTTTTATAAATTGGTAAAGCAGGGTTTAATATAAAATGGAAAATAGGGTTTGTCCCAGAAATTTTGTGACTAAATTCAGTGTTATCCAGGGATTTTGTTTGTTTCCTGTTCCACCTGGAGGGTAGCTTGTCATTTTCTTTGTGTTACTTTATCTGGTTGGTAAGTTGGCATCTCACCTTTATGATGAACATGTGGAGGACATCGGGAAATTTTTCGACTTCCTTTTGCACCTTAAAATAAGCTTATGTAAGGCAGAACTTTTTAACATTTGGGAGAAATTGCCTGGAGCTGGTTCTTTGGAAGTGAATTTTTGACTAATTTTTCAGTTTCTAACTCTGTATGTCGATGGGGATCATTTTTATTATCCTAGGAAGCATCTGTTTTCCAGACTTCATAATTTATTGCATAAAGTTACACAGTTATTTTTAGATTGAAAACCACCTTATCAGTATCCAAGATTTATGTCCAGATATAGTTTGTAATCTTGTTGATTTGTGTTTTCTCTTTTTCTTTCTCTATTTCCTTCTCTCAGATTTACCCGAGGTTTGTCATTTCGCTGATCTTTTCAAAGAACTTTCTTTTGGTTTTATTGATAATCTACATTGTATTTCATTTTCATTTCATACATATTTTAATACCTTGTGTTTTCAGTAATACTGTTTTTTTCCTAGCTTTTTAAATTGTATTCCTAGCTCACTTAATTTTTATTTTTATATACTGAATATGCAATTTGGGGCCATAATTTTTCGTTTGACTGCTGCTTGGGCTGCATCTCGTAGACTTTTTAGTATACTACTGTCATTTTCATTGATTTCTTTAAGTGTCATTTTAAAAGTGCTTTAATACAGTGTTTTTTGTGGTGGTCATGTGACTACCATTTTGAATTTCTTACTTTATTGCATTTCAAATGGGGAAATGACATGGATATTTCCTAATTCAGGGTGATTCAGTGAGATTTTCCTTGTGGCTTCATCCGCTATCAGTTTTTAAGCATTCCCAATGCATTTGAAAAGAATGAATATTCTGAGTTTTCTCTGTTTCCAAATAGTAAACAGTCTTACTTATTTTCAGTCTACTTACTTAAATTTCTGAGAGATTTTTTCTAGGCTACCGCTTTGATGATGGATTGTCAATTTCTCATGTAGCCATACTTTTAAAATAACCCTCAAAGTATGTTATAAATAGACATTAGAGGCTCATGAATATTTAATATTTTTGGTGGCCTGGAGTTTCATCAGTGTGAAACATATATGCTTTTTTCCTTTTTATCAATTTTGCCTTGAATTGACATTCGACTGAATCATGTTGCTATCTGTGCTCTCTTTCTTCTTGTGGATTTTATCCTGCATATATTCTCTGTCTTTTTACTTTTCACATTCTCTTTGTTTTATTCTCAGTGCCCTGTTGTACACAGAGTTTAGCTTTACATTTCTCTAGCCAGGTGTCAGCCACTTCATCTTAATTGAGGAACACGATCTCAAAATGAGCACCACAGAATAAGGTTACATTTAGAGCTCCCTGCATCGTAGCTCCATTTGTAGTGCTCTTATTCTTGCCATGTTAACTTCTCTGTTTCTCAAGTTTTCCTATTTAATTTCTATCCTTTGCTGGCTTGACCACCTCCCCTGGTGGCTCAGATGGTAAAGAATCTGCCTGCCATGCAGGAGACCTGGGTTCGATCCCTAGGGTGGGAAGATCTCCTGGAGAAGGGAATGGCAACCCACTCCAGTATTCTGGCCTGGAGACTCCCATGGTGTCACAAAAAGACATGACTGAGCAACCAAATCTTGGCTTGATCCCATTGTCTTCGTGTTCTTCACTGCTGCCTTCCTCCCCAACCCCAATATAAGATTTACATATTTTATTTTTTTCTTGTAAAAATTACTCTTTCAATTCACAGTTTTAAACTGTGTTTTCTGTTAAAGTTTCAAGTTGGTTATTGTCTATATATTCCCTGAACAAGATAAGAATGAATCTTAGCACATTTTTAATTCCCCGCTTTCTGCTTCTGCCCATTTCTTTTACCTTCCAATTTGAGATCAGTTTACTTCCCTCTAGATTTTTCCATTTTTATTGCATCAGCAACTGCATGGACTCTTCTTTGGGGTTTCCTTGTCACAGCTACTATTTCTTGTGGACCATGCTATTTCTTTCTTTTTTATTATTGTCTTTGTGATTAAACATTCTTCTGTAATTCTTTCAGAAGTGTGGGAGCATAAATTATCAGAGTTCTTGCATTCTGTATTATCCTGTTTTTATCAACATTTGGAATGCAGTTTGGCTGATATGAAATTGAAGTTCTAAAGTCATTGTCCCCCTTTTCTGTGTCATTTTTGCCCTGGTTTTCCCAGTAGCTCAGTACCACATTAAATTAATCACTGAGTTAATCATTGATTATTGCGTCAGACTCCTCTCCAGCTCCACTGATGGGCTGGCCCTGATATTCAGGCACCTTTACTTTCTGTTTCTTTGCGGTGTTCTTCTGTCAATCCATCTAATGTTACCTTTCAATATCTTTTTTATTTTTCAGCACTTATTGGTATGTCTAGCTCTTGTAAATTCATACACATGTGTGCACACACACACATGAGCATTTAAGAGGTGTGGAGTTGGAGGGAGAGTAGAAACATATATTCAATCTGTAATCCAAATCCAGCCTCCCTACATAGAACTTTCAAGAAAAATTTATTATGATATAGAACACAACATAAACTTTACTATAATTTAGTAAAATAAACTTTGCCATCTTAATCATTTCTAGTTGTATAGTTCAGTAGTGGTAAGGATTTTTTTTTTTACATTATGGGGTAACCAGTCTCTAGAACTGTTTTGTCTTGCAAAGCTGAGCCTCTTTACCCATGAAACAGTAATTCCTCATTCTCCCTCCTCCCCAGCACCTGGAAACCACCATTCTACTTTGTCTGTATGGACTGTACTATAGGTACCTATTATAGGTGGAATCATACCATATTTATCTTCTTTCTCTTAGCCTGAAGTCCTCAAGGCTCATCTATGTGGTAGCATGTGTTGCAATTTTGTTCTTTTATAAGGCTGAATAATATTCCACTGCATATAGATACCACCTTTGTTTAATTATTCATCCACTAATGGAAACACTTGGGTTGCTTTCATTTCCTGGCTGTTGTGCTATGAAAAAGATAGGTCTGCTTAGAATTGTATACATTCTAAATGTTTTTAAATACAGTAAAGAGGAGGAACTGATATTATCCTCATTTTATAAGTTAGAAAACTGAGAAACTGTCCTTTATTCTCATTTATTTATCCATTAAGTGTTAGTCGCTCAGTCATGTCCGATTCTTTGTGACCCTGTGGACTGTAGCCCGCCAGGCTCCTCTGTCCATGGGATTCTCCAGGCAAGAATACTGGAGTGGGTTCCCATTTCCTTCTCCAGGGGGGTCTTCTCTACCCAGGGATGTAGCTGTGGTCTCCCAAACTGCAGGCAGATTCTTTCCCATCTGAGCCTCCAGGGAAGCCTGTTATTTATCCATTAACCTGGTTATTAAATTTGTACTGTCTGTCTGCTATGTGCAAGGAGAACTAGGTGCCAAAGGCACAAGGACCCGATTTCTAGGACCTTGTAGAGGGTGGAGGCAGGTGGGTAGCAACATCTACTGGGAATCCTAGTTTCAGCCTCCAGTGGTCCTCAGCAGCGTGTGGGCTGGAGACCTGGGCGAGGTGCAGGAGAGAGAAAGAACAGTCATCTCAGTATCAGAACAATGCCTGAGGAGAGGCAGCCCAGCTGGAGTGTGTCGTTTCTCTGTGCTCTGCCTGTAGGCTTGGACTTCTCTGGTGCCTCAGTGGGAGAGAGTCTGCTAAGGCAGGAGCTGCAGGTTCAGTCCCTAGGGCAGGAAGATCCCCTGGAGAAGGAAATGGCAACCCACTCCAGTATTCTTACCTGAAGAATTCCATGGACAGAGGGGCCTGGCGAACTACAGTCCTTGGGGTCGCAAAGAGCTGGACACAACTGAGCGACTAAGCAACAGCAACATCTCGGCGTGTTGCCTGCTCTGTTCCCACCATCTACTACGGTTCCTGGCACTTCACGGAAAAAAAAAAAAAAAGAAATGAACAAATAAAGTTTTCCTGACTCCTGCTGGCACTCTCTTTCATCTAATGGACTGCCTTGGGGGCTGCATGTGACAATGGTTTATGGGTGTCTTTTCCTCCTGCCTACAAAGTACTCCAAGAACATAAACAGTTATCATCTCTGTTCCACAAATGCAGATACTGGGGCGAGGGGAAGTTAAGTTTCTTGTCTAAAGAGACTTGGATCCTGGTCTCTCTACCTCACCCTAAAGTGAAACCCTTCATGGCTCTTTGCCTGCCTCATCCAAATTATTTTGGCCTCTGTTTTCAAATTCATTCTTTCTTTCTAAACCTAATATTCCTATGGAGACCAAGTATCCAAAACTCAGAAAAGAAGTGTAACTTTCAGCCTCCTGGCAAAGGTAGTAAAAAGCAGAGAGTCGCCAAAGTGGGGCTAAACACCACAGCTCAGAGGGCCTCTGTGATACCAAAATACTGGTCAGTCACATGTGCCTAAAACTTGACACTGCCCGTCTATGCAGCTTATCCACTTGAAATCACATCAGTCATTCAGGTTTGATTCAGGACAAGTCATGTCACTGAAAATGTTTCTATACAGTGCAAAGATTATAAGGGAAAAGGAACCGTTTCCCGGCCCCCACCCCCGGACCAACCCACGGGTTTATGCATGCTAAGTCGATTCAGTCGTGTCTGACTCTTTGTAACCCCATGTACGGTAGCCCGCCAGGCTCCTCTGTCCATGGGACTCTCCAGGCAAGAATACTGGGGGGGGCTGCCATGTCCTCCTCCAGGGGATCTTCTTCTACCCAGGGATCAGACCCACGTCTGCTGCAGCTCCTTCACTGCAGGCAGATTCTTTATTGCTGAGCCACCAGGGAAGCCCCACACAGGTATACAGCATTTTGCAAAACATCTCAGGTTATTCATACAAGAAAAAAACATTTTGCAGTTTAGCCCTTACGTGCTTACATTAAAAAAAACTTCTTCCGCTGTGTTTATTAGTTGCCTACCTAGTAACTGGCCTTTAGTTAATATTCCTGTTGCTTGATCCACAGTTTTTAGCTGATCTTCTTTTTCTGCAAATTGATAGATTATATTCCTGCCTCTCAAGATTTTCTCCCCTTCTTCACATTTGGAGCGTGCAGAGGTCTCTGAGTTCGCCAGACTGTTGTCATTTGGACTGCATGCGCGTTCAGAGTGCCCTGCGATCCCTGTTTGATAATGCTGGGCATAGTGAGAGGCTAGCTCTGAATAGAGAGGACTTCCTCAAGTATCAGTGAAGCTTTTTGCAGTTTTTCCCAAGTGATTGAATGCTGCGCGCTAAGAACCTGAAGTTGGGATGGGGATCAGAACTTGCTTGCTTTTGTCCTTGAGTAATGGTGCACTCCGCTGGTCAGGCTGGTTTTCTAGGATACAGGATGCTCAGGGCTAGAAGCAACATGGTTGCTGTGATCCACTTCAGGGGGCCTAAAAAAAAGCTTTGATGTTCAGAGAGCTAAAAACACACAGCTTTTTTTTCTCCTGCAGACTGACAGGTTGATGTTTGAACACTAGCCAAATAAACCCAGTTTAGCGAACGACTGAATTTTGACTTTTATAAACACTTAATGAACACATTTTTATCTATGTCAGCTTTTTAAAAAAATCCAGCTGTTGGCATTTGCTCTCCCATACCTTTTTTTTTTTTTACCTTAATGCCAAAATTAGAGTATTTAAATATTTTAGAATTTCATGGTAAGCACCTGTGCAGGTGTGAGGGCCACACAGATGCCTAGAGGAGAGGGTACGAGGCGGGCTGTCTTGTGTGCTTGCTGGGGATGTGTGTTCCCTCGTGAGGGTTGTGTGTTCTGCCCGCCTGTTCTTGGACCCCAGTCACTTCCGCTTCCACCTTGCCAAGGAATGGGGCACCGAGGCACAGGGACAGAAGGACAAAGTTGTGAACTGGTCCTCAGATCAGCTGGGACTTCTGCTTCTTTCTCTGACCAACTGCTTGTCCTTTATCTAGTGTCTCCCAGGGCTTTGTGTCAGATTTAACAACTCTGTGACTCTACGGAGGTAACTGAGTCTAAATCTTGGAGGAATCGGTAGATACTCACCCCAATGCCAATGTAAAGAAGGCACACTGAGTCTTAATCTCCTTTGTTACATTTAAAAACATGTAGAATTTGCTTATTGATATGTTAAACCTCTGAAACTTTTTATTATGTAAATTTTCAAATACAGGAAAAAGTAAAGAAAATTGCCAAGTGCCCTGGCAGCATCAAGTTTAAGCAGATGTCATCATTTCCCAATCTTTTCATACAGCATTCCTTCCACTTTATGCTTCTAAAATATTTTAAAGCAAATCCCAGACAGTGTAGTGTTCCACCTATAAACATTTCAGGAGCGTCTCTAACAAATAAGTCCCCTCCTTTGCTTTTCATGGCCACATGCGGATATTGCAGCTAGCAAAACTGTCAGTGATATTTTAATAGCGTACTGAGGTGTTCCTTAGTTGTGTTGCAAGTGTCTTTTTTACAGTTGGCGGGTTTGAATTGAAGTCCAAACAAGGTCCACACATTGCATGTGGTTATTATGTCTCTTTAAGTCTTTTCAAACTCTGTCACTTTTCCCGTCCCTCCTGCTTTTATTGTTGAGTGAGTCATTTTTCGCGTACCATGTTCCAAATCTGGATTTGGCTGATTGCTTCCTTGTGGTATCATTTATCATGTTATTCTGTTCTCCGTATTTCCTGTAAACTGGTGGTTGAATCTAAATCATTGGATCTAGATTCCACTTTTCCCCGAAGGATTGTCTTATATACATCATTTTGCCTCACGTCAAGGTTTCGATAACATCTGGACATTTTCTCTCATGATGCTTATGTTGATCAGTGAATGCACATGCCGCCAGCCTGCTTCCCCATCCTGAGTTTCCCATCATCTGTCACCTGTTGGTTTTAGGATCTATTGATGAGTATTTCATTGGAGGTTATAAAATACTCAAGTCTAAATTAATGAACTTTCTTCTCTTTGTTAGATCTTATTTGGAGTGTGATCATCTACAGTTCATTCCTTTTGCCTATTTTTATAACTTTGTATCATATTTTGCATTCTCTCTTCTGCCTGAATGTATAGAATGCCTTGTAAACCTAACTTATTTCACTAGGTGAGTGTTTCTACTCTGCCAACTTGTTTATTTGTTCACATTTTCTGGCATATCCGTAAGTGAATCTTTTGCATTGTGATCTACCTTCAAGGCTTAGACAGTTCTTGGAACGTGATAATGATATTTACTGAAGGAGTAACTTTTATGAGTGAAACACAGAACAGTAGGAGCTTAAAACTTGCTTGAACTGTGAAGAGTTCTTAAAATATGTCGTCATTTCTTAAGCTCCTTTAGCCAGGATTGGTATTTTAGGCACAGGAATAGAAGTTGTAGGAGCTGTGTCTGTGTTGGCAAAAGGTGGGAGGATGGCAGGTAGTTTGTGGGTGTTTGAATAGGGACAGTCTGCAAATAAACAGATAAATGTAAATAGTTAAAATATGTATATATGAAAACATACATAATCACACAGCTCATAGCTGTGTGCCTATCCCAAGACTGTGTTGCACTGACCATTTTAGAACTGCTGCTGCTGATACTGCTACGTCGCTTCAGTCGTGTCCGACTCTGTGCGACCCCATAGGCGGCAGCCCGCCAGGCTGCCCTGGCCCTGGGATTCTCCAGGCAAGAACACTGGAGTGGGTTGCCATCTCCTTCTCCAATGCGTGAAAGTGAAGTCGCTCAGTAGTGTCCGACTCTTAGCGACCCCATGGACTGCAGCCTACCAGGTTCCTCAGCCCATGGGATTTTCCAGGCAAGAGTACTGAAGTGGGGTGCCATTGCCTTCTCTGAATTTCAGAGCTGTATGCTTAAAAAAATAAACAACAACTTTGGGAAGCTTGGCTGTGAATATGGAACATCCATTTTAGAGCAAAGATCATGTCAGGTCCTGAGGGAAGTGGATCTTTTCTCTATGACATGAGTGAAACCTGGATGGTTAAACTGTTTTTTATTTGGGGGTGCATAAAACTTGCTTCAGATATCTGTAAAAATTAAATATGTCCCTTTAAGTAAAAGTGAAAGTGTTAGTTGCTCAGTTGTGTCCGCTCAGCCCCCACAAACTGTAGCGTGCCATGCTCCTCTGTCCATGGGCTTCTCCAGGCAAGAATACCAGGGTGGGCTGCCATTTCTTTCTCCAGGGGATCTTCCCAACTCAGGGATTGAACCTGGGTCTCCTGCATTTTGCAGGCAGATTCTTTACCATCTGAGCTAGGTAAGTAGTTAATAAAACAATCAAAACTCTCAATAATATGATTAGTAGTCCTGAACATGATAATGTTCTCCAAGAAAAATAAAATTACCACATAGCAAACAATGAGTAAAGATCTGTACTGTGTCCGTGTAAGAAATCGGACATGTTCAGGTCCTTATACTTAATTAACTTGAGCAGGCTAGGTGTGCATATTCTCACTGTAGTGAAAGCCACTTACTTTAAACAGGCTTAGGTGTTGACGGTGAGCCCCCAAAGTAATTATAAGATAATCGCTGTAATAATTTTTTTCAAACCATACCTCAGGCAATTTAAAGGAACTTTTGTTGGCCGCAGTTCCTTAATTAGAAACCTGGGAGTCATAGATGATGTCTCAGAGTTCAGAAATTCTTTGCATTTTAGCAAGTTAATATGGTACATGTAACATTTACTGTGTAACCTGCCATGGATTCTAGTGCAACACTCAGTAATGACATAGATGATTATTTCTATAGCAAACGCATGAGTGGTCAGAGATAGTAGGATTAGAAAAAAAAAGGATCATAGAATGTCTTCACATCAATTCAGGTCACAAAACTATAGAATGTTCCAGAACTTTTGAAATATCAGAATCGAAGACAAGGGATTGTGGACTGTAAATGACAATAAGTAAATAAATGGGTCAATATCTACCTTTTCTGGAGGGAAAAAGTAAAAGCCAGACAACACATCCAGGAAAAATCATTGTTAAAGGATTTTAAGCCCATCATATAAATGACTTGCTTCTTTCAGTTTACGTAAGATTTAGAAATTTCAAATAAAGAAGGCCTATCTATGTGGCTTAAAAAAAAAACAACAAAAAAAAACTGGTTTAAATAATTTTAGAAGTAGCACCTCCCATCTAAAAAAGCCTAGACCTTCAGCCTGTTTGTCTCTGAACACCTGCTTAACTGAAAGGTCTGCTGTTACTGGGGGAGCCCCAGAGAGCTGACTTCTGTGTGAGAAAAACAGCCCGTCTCAGTGCATTTTGCTGCTGTGCTTTGAGAAGTACATGGCACTCTGAGGTTGTTCTTGGATGTGTGTGTGCTGAGTCGCTTCAGCTGTGTCCGACTCTTTGCAACCCCATGGACTGTAGCCTGCCAGGCTCCTCTGTCCATGGGATTCTCCAGGCACGAACACTGGGATGAGTTGCCGTGCCCTCCTCCAGGGGTTCTTCCCGACCCAGGGATTGAGCTCATGTCTCTTGTGTCTCCTGCACGGGCAGGTGGGTTCTTTCCTGCTGAGCCACCTGGGAAGCCCACGGCGGCTCTTGCTCTAGGCAGCAGGCACTTAGCAGCACCTCCGTAGGAAGTGATTCAGGTGCTCTGAAGAAGCTACACTAGAAAAGTGGGAGATTCCGCACATTTGCTAATCGCAGGCTGTTCTCTAGATTTTGGTCATAAGCCTTAGTAAATTATAAAAAATGTCCTAACTGTCAGGCAAAATGAAACTTGATTTAGCTTTCATTGAAAACCAGTCATGTGATCTTGCCCCTTCTGTATTGACACTGAAAGGTTTGTTTTCAGTATTTTCTACAGAAAGCTCTCAAATATCTATCTGATAAACCTCCATGGAAGCTTTCACCTGAACTGTGGATGCAGGGAAATAATCAGATTATTCTTTATCTTGCTGTAAACAAAGTTCAAAAAAGATTTCTGAAATGCAGATAATCGTGATCCTGCCTTTTCCTGCTACCTAGGATTATTTTGCAGAGCCCGTGAAGTTGCTCAAGCATGTTATTTATAACATTTGTAAGCACTAGAGTTTTCCAAAATACTCTAATAAACATCATGATTTGACTAAAGAATTATGGAGAAATTGTGGAGAATGGTTAAACCTGCAGATACTTTTTAGAATAACTGATCATACACAGTAGGTGCTACTTTTTAAAAACAAGTTTTGCTTCAAATGTAAATATACTACGTCATTCCATACGTATTCATTTATTTAACAGAACTACTGCTAGTTTTTTCTGAATGTTCATAAACAAAAAGTTGCCTTGGACATCTATGTCCACATATTTTTGTACACTTGTCCAATTATATCCTTAGGGTAAAATTCTAAAATTGAAATTTCAAAGTCATGTGCTTTTAAAATCTCGCTGTTATGTTTTAAATTGCCTTCCAGAGAGTTTCTACCAATTTACATTCTCATTAACTATATATAAAAGTGAACTTCCTCACTGGCAGCTGAAAATTTGTCTTATTGTAATTTGCCAAATATCTTTTCATATTTATTGCCAAATTTCAAATTTATTCTTCCTATAAAAGAATGGTTCATCTTCTTTGCCAACTGATTTAGTTTTTTCTTAATACTATCTAAGAGCTTTTTATTTACTAAGGGTCTTTATTTGTCCTTTGAACTATTTGTTGCAAAGATTTTCGAGGTTTTTGTTTTTTTTAACATCCAGTTTTTCTATATCTAATGTCATAGCTAGCAAACGTCTTCTCTATTTTAACATTTTTAAAGTTTTTATTTTATTCTGCTGGTTTTATGTTTTATCCTTTGCATTTAAATACTTGGAAAGTATAAAGCAAAGACCTGTCTAATTTTTCTTTTTGTCAAATGCTGGACAAATTTTTGGTACCATGTATTGAATGCTTCTTTCTTTGTTGATTTTTAAATGACACATTTATCATAAACTGTCCATACGTTTTTCCTCATTGCTGTGCCTGTCCTTTTGGCAGCAGTACCAAATTGTTTAAAAATATCTATGTATATGTATACATAGTTGGTTGTCTGAACTTACTTCTTTGTAAAAGTTTTCTTAGTTCTAATAATGATGCATTTATTTTTCCAGATGAAATTTAGAATCATTTTAGAATACTGTCTCCTCCCTCCTCCCCCACCACCATTTCTTCTCTACTGAGCAGTTTGTTTGGATTTGCATTAGAGTCCAGTTTCATTTTGAGTCATCAGATGGTTTTTATGCATGTACTTTTCTGTGAAGTATTTGTGTGAAATGAATAAGATATTTGGTTCCTTGAAAAATTGTTATATGAGATGATCTTGGTCTTTAAGACATGTTTGTACTGCTGAATCATAGCATGATTTTTGTGAAACTGGCTTGTGAACTAGTTCAGATAGTGTCATACTCTGAATATCTAAATATATTTCTAATGAATTATGAGAAACCATAATAAAATAGACAGCAGTTCTGCATCCTTGGAGAGAAAATGGAATAGAGCTGGATACAAATGCTCTATAATTACTATCAGGAAGTTTAAAAATTGCAGCCCTGCTCTAATTCGGTGAAGTTTGTTGGTTGCTTAGTGTTAAAATATCCTTTTTTTCTCATGACGATTTCAGGCTGTTTTTGAAGTGGGATGTGTCAGTGTTGACTAAACTGAAGAAGTGGAGACTGGTTAGTATATCTAAAGAAGAGCGTGCAGCACAAGTGAGATTTGAATGGGGTTTTGAAAGAGAGACGAGTGGCTGCCTCAGTGGAGAAGCGTTAGCGTGGCTCAGAGGTCAGGGCCAAGGAGCCATGCTTTTGAACAGACCTAAAGCTCTGGACGGAAAAGGCAGTGGCACCCCACTCCAGTACTCTTGCCTGGCATAAATCCCATGGACGGAGGAGCCTGGTGGGCTGCAGTCCATGGGGTCGCTAAGAGTCGGAAACGACTGAGAGACTTCACTTTCGCTTTTCACTTTTATGCATTGGAAAAGGAAATGGCAACCCACTCCAGTGTTCTTGCCTGGAGAATCCCAGGGCCAGGGCAGCCTGGTGGGCTGCCGTCTATGGGGTCGCACAGAGTCGGACACGACTGAAGCGACTCAGCAGCAGCAAAGCTCTGGAGCTGGCAGTGACTAGAGTTGAGAAGACAAGAGGAGGCAGTGGGGAAAGGCCCAGATTCCATGTGACTCTCACAATCCTTAGGCTGAGTTGAGAGAGGGATACAGATGGAGATGTGCTGTATCTCCAGTGCCTAGAACAGAGGCAACCGCGAATGGTGTGTGGAAGAGTTTAAAGAGGAGACTAAAAGGTAGATTGGGGCTCAGTTAGATGTGGGGGTCGCGGGATGAGTATTTGAAAGCTCTGAAGGATTCTCTGCTGAAAAACAGAAATGCTCTGGGCTTTAGAAACTTCCCAGTAGTAAAAATAAAAAAAAAAAAGATCTGCCTGCCAATGCAGGAGATGCAGGTTCAATCCCTGGGTTGAGAAGATCCCCAGGAGATGGAAATGGCAACCCACTCTAGTATTCTTGCCTGGAGAATCCCATGGACAGAGGAGCCAGGTGGACCAGAGTCCATGGGGTCACAAAGAGTCGGACACGAGCGAGTGACTGAGCATGCATGCTTTAGAAAGCTGAATTCTGAGAGCAGTGTGTGAACATGCTGTGTGGGGCTGGGATGAGCAGAGTGAGGTGGGAAGCAGCCTCGCAACATTGCATGACATTTTCATCATGGCAGTATAATGAAAGCTTTGAGGATGTGTCCTGTCAAAGTACTATAACTTTATCTTAGCAAATACTGGAGTGCATTGCCATTCCCTTCTCCAGGGGATCTTCCCAACCCAGGGATCGAATCTGGGTCTCCCACATTGCAGGCAGAGCCTTTACCTTCTGGGCCTCCAGAGAAGCCTCATCTTAGTAAAGGAAACTGCAGACTCTGGCTTGGAGCCAATCTGGCCCACGGCCCCTTCTTACAAATAAAGTTTTACTGGAACACAGCATCACCTGTTCAGTTACATATAGTGTATGGTTGATTTGGTGCCACAACAGCGGAGATGAGTAGTCGGAACAGAGATCACATGGCTGGCAAAGACTAGAAATATTTACTCTCCGGTCATTTAAGAATATATTTACTGATCTTTGTCATGGAATATTGTTCTTAATAGTCAGTGTTGCCATTCTGGAAAATTAATATAATTAGAAGAGCTCACACAAATTGTTGTGCACAGATAGTCTGAAAGAGGCGCAAGTGAAAGTGTTAGTCACTCAGTCCTGTCTGACTCTTTGCGACCCCATGGATTGTAGCCCGCCAAGCTCCTCTGTCCATGGAATTCTCCAGGCAAGAATACTGGAGTGGGTTGCCATTTCCTTCTCCAGCATGGATAGTCTAAGAAAGATTAGTTAGGTCATGTCACTTTCTATGAAGAAATATACCAAAACATTGTTATCATGTTGAAGTCCAGGTATTCAGTTACTGCCTTGATTATCTTATTTTTGTTTCTGGTTCTGCCTCCATTTCTGTGGTCACTTTCATTTCCACTGGCTACATTGAACATCTACTCACTTCTGATCCTGTCTGACCTCTTCTACTATCCATAGTCAAGAAATCAGAATACCAGTGCTGAATATCACGTCTAGATATACTTGCTACATACTCAGGAAGAGGAATTTCTCAGCCAGCTGTTTTAAGTTCTCCCAGCTTCTTGCCTATGTACGTTCCCCAAGTACCCGTCCTCTTCACAACTCTCCCAGTCCATGCCTCTTTTTCTCGGTGTCTTTTCTACTGGAGCCCTGTGGTGTTGCGGAATCTCTAACTCGTGGAGGCACCTGAATTATTCCAGCTCTTCTGATTTCCCTCTAGAACCTGGCCTGAGGGATCAACTATTTGACAACTCGCCATGTTTAAGGAAGTCCAGCCATTTTTCAGGGGCTTCCCAGGTGGCCAAGTGGTAAAGAATCTGCTTGCCAATGGAGGAGATTTAGATTTGATCCCTGGGTCGGGAAGGTCCCCTGGGGAAGGAAATGGCAACCCACTCCATTGTTCTTGCCTGGCGAATTCCATGAGCAGAGGAGCCTGGCGGGCTGCAGTCCATGGGGTCGCAGAGAGTCGGACACCACTGAGCGACCAGACGACGACGACAACAAGCCATTTTTCAACCAAGTCAATCTCAGATTTAAAAAAGTGTAAACTTCATGTGTGCGTTTAGATGAACATACGACTGATTTCTTCAGCGACTTTACAAATTCTGACTCTTCAAATACATTTTGAAGGACTGAAAGAGTAGTTAGAAGGCATTGGAGGTTTTGTGGAAAAGCTGTGTTGAGCCCTTTGCATATTAAATTTTAGTTTTTTTATGAAGCATTCATGAGGGTGGTGGTACTCATAAAGGCAGTACAGAGGCACAGGAGAAAAGTTAAGGACAAGACTGAACATAAAGGAGTTACATGTCTCCTAGGTTAGAGATAGAGAAGTTATCTTCATGGTGGGAACTTCTGAAGTCACGTAAGCAAAGCGTGTAATAACTTGCTTCGCTTAAGTATTTAGGTAATGGATGACTCATTTAATCTGATGGGCACTTACTGAGGAGGTACTATGTACCCCGGCCTGTTGTGCTAGATGCCAGAAATACAAAGATGATTGAGGCTCGCTTTCTGCCCTTGAGGAACCCCCAGAGTGGAAGGAAGAAGTCAGATGCATAAACACTACTTGCCATTGATAATGTCACAGCAGGTGAATTTTTTCAGAGGAAGTGCAAGCAGACATCCAGAAGGAGGAGGCCTGAAATTCAAGAGGGAAAAATCGAGGGAAGACTGGGGAGGAGAGAAGTGACATGAACCAAAAAGGATTTCAGCCTTGTTAGAGAAGATAATTGACTGCACTATGGAAATTGAGGTTAAAGACAAGAAATTAAAATCAAGATTTAAGACAAGAGGCTAGGGAAAAGCAAGGGCAGTGGGTGATCTCGGAAGAACTGCGATTTCAGTTGTTCAAGAGAGTGTGCTGTTTTATAGCCTCATCCTCCTTGTATACATATGAATGATAGGTATGTGTATTACTTGTGCATAATAATATATCACATTTTACACATACCTATCATTCATACATATACAAGGAGGATGAGGCTATAAAACAGCACACTCTCTTGAACAACTGAAATCGCAGTTCTTCCGAGATCACCCACTGCCCTTGCTTCTCCACAGCCTAGACAGCATATTGAAAGACAGAGACATTACTTTGCCAACAAAGGTCCGTCTAGTCAAGGCTATGGTTTTTCCAGTAGTCATGTATGGATGTGAGAGTTGGACTGTGAAGAAGGCTGAGAGCCAAAGAATTGATGCTTTTGAAGTGTGGTGTTGGAGAAGACTCTTGAGGGTGCCTTGGACTGCAAGGAGATCCAACCAGTCCCTTCTGAAGATCAGCCCTGGGATTTCTTTGGAAGGAATGATGCTAAGGCTGAAACTCCAGTACTTTGGCCACCTCATGCAAAGAGCTGACTCA
>SJYQ01003292.1:0-46778 GCA_006410935.1 Redunca redunca
AGGAAAACTGCAAAGTCCAACAATGGTATAAAAATGTGCCTCAAGAGTGGGTAAGAAGGAGGCAACCTTGGACCTCTTTTTTTTTTTTTTCCATTTCCCCTAGAACAGAAGCCTGCATTGTGTTTTTCTAGCTGACTCTATTGCTTTCCAGTTAGGCTGCTGCAATAGGAAAGAACAAACAACAATAATAACGTTTTCCTTGTGAAATTTTGGACCTCTCCAAAAAATTGTGTGCTTTCTCTGTGTAGAAAGCTCAATTTCTTTTGAGTTAGTTTATTTGTTTCCCCTTCCCTTGACATCTTCATATTCAGTCATTTTTTATGGTGAAGTTTCTCAATCCCCTATATATTTCTTTCTCAGATTTCCCCTTTGTTTGCTATCCTCTTTGAAGTTGAGGGCTGGATTGATTTTTCTTCAATCACAGCTTTCTACATCCCCATGAATTTCTTCTATGAATGGCCTCTCTTTCTCAGACCTCAAACCTCAATATATTTCTCTTGGTCTCCAAGGACTTGGCTGTCTGATACTATTAATATCATTTCATTCAAAAACTTCTTTTTTAAGCTTAATTTTACTCTTCAGGTAAATCAAATTTCTCCAAGCCACTAAATATTGCTAAGGGTCCTCATTTTGGTGGTACTAATTCAGATGTTGGGTTGTTAGAGATTTCCAAAGGATTTCTTCCCCATTAGACAGGTAAGTAGTGATGTTGCAAAGCTTTCTCTGTGGCCTGTGTCATGTTACTACTGATCTGACAGCAGGGTCAATGACCTCCATGCTAGATTTTACTTAAGAGTCTAGTATTTGGGTTTAAAACTTATAGTCAACTTGGAAGACCCTAGGAACTTGAGCAAGTGGTCCTCTAGTTTTATCCCTCATATCAATGTTTTTCTTTTTTAAAATTTTACTTTACAATACTGTGTTGGTTTTGACACGTGTTTTTCCAAAAATATAAAGAAACACTATTGGGAAAAGAGTTTTTGGGGCAATCAAAAAAGTAACTTTGAAGAGTTGCTCATCGCTTCTCGGCCTTTTGGCTAAGATCAAGTGAAGAGTTGCTGGTCCTCAGTGTGGCAGCCAGAGATTCTGTTGTGGGACTAGAGTAACCTCTGTGGCAAAGCTGATCCATGCCCCAGTGTGGCCCTCTGGCATTAGAAACCACAGGAGAGTTGTGTAGCTGCCTGGCCTCTGATGGTCATTCCAGAAAACTGGCACCAATGGTGTCATTCCTAGGAGCATGGTCCAGCAAGAAAAACGAAGATTATAGCCAGGAGAAAGCTAACTGTGGAGGATGGAGGGTTCATGCTAGTCATTTTTTGAATCTGATGACAATATTAGAAGACTTTTCCAGGTCGGATAAATTTAGATTAACCTAAGGTTTTATCAGAATGGCACAAGACTTGATATACAGTAATGGGAACAATTTAACAATCTGTGTTCTTTTTCTCATTGATAAGAGAGCAACAATAGGGTATGAAGCTATGTGAAAGACTGTAAGAATTGAGTGGTCAGATCTGCCCATCCCCAGTCATTTGATAAAATGTTCTGGGGTTGGGCATGTCTTTCTATTGGGGGAGAATGGATACATGTATATGTATGGCTGAGTCCCTTTGCTGTTCACCTGAAACTACCACAACATTGTTAATTGGATATACCCCAATACAAGATGTTTTTGGTGTTAAAAAAAAATTAAAAGAAAAAAAAATGTGTATGTGGTTGGCACAGCCTACCAGACGGCTGGTAGGCTGCCGTCTATGGGGTCGCGGAGAGTCAGATATGACTGAAGCAACTTAGCAGCAGCGGCAGCAGCTGGTACTTACGAGTTTCTAAAATGTTGATAAGATATAATAATAATAAATAATAAATTATGCATGACTCTCAGAGAAGGCAATGGCATCCCACTCCAGTACTCTTGCCTGGAAAATCCCATGGACGGAGGAGCCTGGTGGGCTGCAGTCCATGGGGTTGCTAAGATTTGGACCCGACTTCACTTTCACTTTCCTGCACTGGAGAAAGAAATGGCAGCCTACTCCAGTGTTCTTGTCTGGAGAATCCCAGGGACCGGAGAGGCTGGTGGGCTGCCGTCTACGGCTTCGCACAGAGTCAGACACGACTGAAGCAACTTAGCAGCAGCAGCAGCAGCACGCATGACTGTTTTATTTTTTCCTTTTCTTTTATTAGTCTTGAGTTTTAATTTCCATATAGCTTTTGGCTGCTGGGTTATTCTGCCTGCTTGCTTGGTTCTTGATAAACTAGGTGCTCAATAGAATCTGTTGAAAGGATAAATGGAGGAAGGAAGGCTTGCAGTGGTTCTCTGTATTTATTTCTGACACATTGTTGGTATTCTTCATTCCAGAGGAGCTCAAAAAGATTCATATTTATTAGCAGCAAAATTTCCCTTATAAACTTAGTCGTGTCAGTCAATTTAAAGTCAAAATAACCATTATGGCTTTCTTTATCATCTCCTCTTTCTTTATAGATTTTATTGAACAGTCTTTAAAAATTGGGATGGTTCTGTTTCTTAAAGTTGGCAGTTTTAAAAGTCATTTTATTTTAATACACAAGTACTATTGAAGATAAAGTCAGGCAGTAGTCAAAGTGGTAAAGACAGATTTTCATCAATAATATATAACTGTAATAAAGAAAAGAGTCCAGAACTGAATTCAACTTCAATTTATAAAGAGGTAGCTGGGCATTTTAAAGGGAGAATGAGGGAATAAGGAGAGAGATGGGGGGTACTCAGGGTGGGAAAGTGAACAATTACAAAAATCAAGAAGGAAGGGTTGGTCCAAGAGAATCCCATCTGAGTTAGTCAAGTGGCACTTGTTGGATCATGCTCTATGATAGCTAATTTTATATCAAAGCCATTATTTACTGTCAAAGGTATTAATATTACCAGTTTAGCCATAGTTTTTGTCTTTATGGAGCTTATGGTTAGCAAGAAAGTAGTTATTACAAATGTGATGTGTTGCTTTTTTTTCCATTGGAAATATTTCCTTTGATTTTTTTGACTTCTCAGTTTCTAGCAGGGAAGTTGTCGTTTTTCTCTTGCTACATCAAATAAAAGTAGAGGACATCTTGTTAAAATTTTCATGTAGGTTTGGTGAGAATTGGCATTTTGCTGCACACTAGCTCCAAAATTTAGGGCAATGTTGATTCAGAGTGGCAGCTTCTCAGACACTGGGTTGGGATAAGGTGCTTGAAAATATTTTCTTGCTAAATACGATATTGAAAGTACATGGTTTGGAACCTTTCAAAAGAAAGGAAAAAAGCTATCAGAAGGTCTGGCACCCCTTATATCTAAGCAGGTGTAGCTTTTGTATAATTTAAAGTCAAAACCAAACTCTACCTTATATTTATGGTCAAATTTTCTCTTTCCAAGTGTAACTGAAAATGTTATTACATAGGACTATTATGCTATGCTGAAGATTATAAGCTGAAACCCTCAGACTAAATTTTAAGACACTGTTTTGAATTTAAGCTATTGCTGTTTGAAAATTCTAAAAGCTATAATAACATTTTACATTTTGTACTTTTTCATCCAGCAGGATTTTAGAATTTGACCCCATTTGGTAAATAACAGTATGATCAGACTTTTTTTTAGAGTTTCTTTCAGTCTTAGAAGTTGTTTCTCCTAGTTTACTCATCTATCAGGAATATTAAACACTGATGAGAATGGAACATAAAACATACTTCTTTCCCTCCAGAGTCCCAGGAAGTTGGAATTCTGATTTTAGTCTCTATACCTTTGTAATGCACCTGTGAAATTCCGTGAATACCTTACCCTGAAAGGCATTAATACCTAATATAGACTTTATTCCTGAATCTAAGCTGTCAGTTTTCCAGTATGGAAAAAGTAAAGTGGTCCGGAAGCTCATGCCACCAGAAAAAGGCAGTGTTAACTCCCAGGATAAGCTGTCTGTTTATAAGAGGAGGAACAATCTTTAGCTGGTATGGGGGCTCTTAGAACACTGTTTCAGGATAAGAGATTTAAATCCAACAGGGATTGAGTATTTATTATTGGGCCTGTGTGACACACTTGAACATTATGTCATCTAATCTTGAGAGACTAGCATTATGATGCACCATCATTACTATTTTACAGAGAAGGAAATTGACACATATTTGAAACATGAGAGTTCTCTTGATTAATATTTTCATGATATATCTCTTCTAGACCTTTATTTCCAAACTTTCTATGCACTTTAACAAGTCTGTTGCAAACTACATATTTTTCTTTCTTGATAATCTCTGTTATTTGGGCTTCCCAAGGGGCTCAGTGGTAAAGAATCCACTTGTTAATGTAGGAGATGCAGGAGATGCAGGCTCAATTGATCCCTCGGTTGGGAAGATCCCCTGGAGGATGGCATGGTGACCTACTCTAGTATTCTTGCCTGGGAAATCCCATGGTCAGAGGAGCCTGGTGGGCTGCAGTCCATGGAGTCGTAGAGTCAGACACCACCGAGCACTCTCACACAGTTCGGTTACTCTTTTTGCATTTATTATGATTATTGGCACTACTGGATTTGCTTCTACTATCTCAGCTCTGCTTTCTGGTTATCACCCTTTCCCTTTGCCCCTATCCTTCTCCCCTCCCTCCTTCTGTCTTTTTGTCTATTTCTTTCCTTCTTTCTTCCTCTTTCTTTCTTTTTTTCCTCTCTCTTTCTTTATTGTTGTGATAGTTTTAGACATACTCCCTGTTTTTGTTCCTCTCTTGGTTTGGAAACTAAAATGTATAAACATGTACACACATATACATGCAATAAACATGTTTTATACAAATATATGTGATTATATACAGTTTTACATGTATATTACACACATAAATGCTTTTGCCTCTATTTATACAAAAAGAGCCTTGTTTATGTAGAGTCTATGGGTATTTTTATTATGTTTGAGATTACTTTTATTTTGTCTCTACTCTTGAAAGATAATGTGGCTGAGTATAGAATTTTAGGTTAAGCATTCTTTCCCTAAGGTTTTAGAGGATATCATTATGTTATTTTCTGGCATCTGTTGCTACTGATGAGAAATCTACTGATAGTGAAAACATCAAGAAACTTGCTTATTGTCATTACTTTTAGGTGTTCTCTCCTTTCCCCTGTAGTTTTTAAAAAATTTCTCTTTACATATTGATATTCTGTTGATTTACTCTGATGTCTAGATGCAGACTTATCTTTGTTTATCCTGCTTGTACTTAGAGTGCTCTTTTAATAGTGCTCATAGACTTCTTCATATTTTAAGCCATTTTATCTACCTTATCTTTGAGTATTGTATCAGCTGCATTCCTTCTAATACCCTTCCTGGAACTACTGTTAGTTAATTTGTCTTTTAACTACTATTTCATATAGAAATAATTTTTTCATCATGCTATTCTGAATTCTGATGAATTTTCCAGTGCTTCTACCTGCTAGATGCCAGTAGTACACTTAACCCTGCCAGTTAAGATGATCAAAAATGTCACCGGCTAATCTCTCTTGCCAAATCTCTCTTGGTTGGGTGACTCAGTGGTAAAGAATCTGCCTGCAATGAAGGAGAGCCAGGTTTGATCCCTGAGTTGGGAAGATCCCCTGAAGAAGGGAATGGCTACTCACTCCAGTATTCTTGCCTGGAGAATTCCATGGACAGAGGAGCCTGGTGGGCTATAGTCCATGGGGTCACAAAGAGTTGGAAACAACTGAACAACTAACAGTAAATTTATGCTCTGTTGATTTTTTAAAGTAACTTCTTTGAGTGTTAATTTTCTTCGTGCATTTTGGAATGTGACGTGTAGATTTATTCTCTCACCCTCTCTGCTGTCTAGTGCTTTTGTGGTCACCATCACTGACCCCTCGGCTCAAAGACCAGAAGCAGTTCTTATGTTGGTGACTCAAGTCCCTATCTCATGGTGACATCAAGGATATCACAGATTCAGGCACTGAGTGGTTAGGCTCAGGTACTGGTCAATATTTATGTATTTTTCCTTTACCTGCCTGGGCATTCAGCTTCCTGCAAGACATTGCTTCAAAGAGTTCTGTGTAGCAGCTTTTCTCAACTTATTCTTAAAACCTGCTTTCGTACAGTGAAACTTGGTTTCTTTCCCCATGTCTCCATTGGGTACAGGGACCAAACTCATGGCTGCCACTGCACCTATACCAAGAGTGTGCAAGGCACTCCATTTCACATTGCTGTCTGGTTCTGTGCTATGGAGATGCTTATCTTGATTGTAAGCAGAGTTTTGTGTTTTTTAAATTCTCATTCCATAGGTCATCTATCAGTACTATGATTGGTACACAGGCTTAAGGAGGATGAAGGGGGTTCAAAGTGTGAACTTAGATTATAAGTGTTACACTTTATTTAAAATTCATGATTGCCGAAAAGAATTTAAGTTCATTTTTTGGTGTTGCTAGTCCAAGATTTTCCCATCTAAGACGTTAACATTTTGGGCCAGATACTTATTTATTAGTGAGAGAGGAGATGTCTTGTGCATCATAAAATATTTAGCAGCACCCTTGTCCTCTATCAGCTAAATGCCAGGGGCAGCATCCCCCCTTCCTGCCAGTTGTGATGACCAAAAATATCTTCAGATCTTATCAAATATACCCTGGGGTCAAGATCGCTCCTAGTTGAGAATTACTGCTCTTGTCTGTGAATTTCTCTTCTTCTTATTCTTGGTTACATAAAATCAATACTTGATGCTTTACATATGTGAAGAAAATTTAAACTGATTTTTAAAATTTAGCTTACCTTTTTAGAGTATGTATTGTTATAGCACTGGATTTCCAAAGCATTTAATTAAAATGAATTTCAAGATGGTATTGTCTGATTTTGCTCTTAATTGGCTTTAGATCATGGTGACTTGGAAGAATGTTCTGGAGGGCAGCAGAAGCACAAAAACATAGTGGGCTTGAATACTTGCACTTTGTCTTTGACATTTTCCTGTCTAATTCCTCTGACAGAACTGCATCTAAGATACAATATTACTTTCACAAATAGTGTCATTTAATAATTGCTACCCGTATCCAGCCCATTGTTAATAGGATGATTCTGTCAAGCTAAGGCTTTGGGAAAAAGACATGAGGCTGAGGTTGTTGTGGGAAAGACTCTTTACTTCTCCCAGCTTGAGTGGGCTAGAAAAGCAACATACTTAGTGCATTAGGGGCTCCCTGGCCAGCCCCTTCCTGAGAGCTCTACTCATTCTTTCAGGAAATTTAAGACTGAGGTTCGGCTTTGACATGACATTTTGCAGTAAAGAAGAGCAGTTCTACTCCTGTTGGTGAAGGGCTGAGACATGACCCCCTCTGGTCCTAGACTAAGGTTGGAGTGAGTGGTAGACCCTTGCTACCTTCCTGTGAGAAGGAACGTTGGGACAGAGTGCTCAGGCAGGTGTCTGGTAGGTGGCAGTTTAATTGACGCCTGCTGGCAGAGCTCAGAGAGGTTAGGCTGAAGAAGTGAAGCCAGATGGGGAAGGTGGGAAAACCAAGGGGAACATGTCCTCTCCCCAGGGGATACTGGCCTTGAAACAGAAGCCCTTCTGTTTCTGTTCTTTCGGTGTTACAAAGGAAGCTCTTTCTAACAGACACTCACTGTTCTGGTTTTGTCAGGCAGGTCCTTCCCTCAAGGTCTGGAGGGTGTTCTTCTACTCAGGTATTAGATGACCGTGTGAACCAAGGCGTGGCTTCTGTAAACTTCAGGTTGATGAGTGACAATGTTGTTACAGATTAGTCAGTTGCCAAGAAACACTTCCTCTCTTCATGATTCTATATATTTCCTAGCTTCATAGGGCCTCAGGTTCCAGAATGCAGGCGTTATTAACAGAAAAAAACAAAAGTGAGACCTACCTCTCTCTACCTGTTGCTGTCGCAGAGCTAGAGGCACAGTAACTTAATGGCTTTGTTCAGAGGACTATTTGTTTGGTTTGCTGTCACTTCCACTTCTTGACTTCTTGGTTTGGGCTCTTTTCATGCCCTAGCATTTACATTGTCTGAACAGGAAGGAGGTGGATTTGCTGCTATGACTGATCCAGATACTTCCAAGATTTTTCAGTATGAATTCTATTAGTCAGGGCCCAGACAGCGAAACAGAGACACTATGAGGGTTATCAAATCACAGATTTATAGTAGGAATTAGACTTTACAAAATTGTAGGACTAGCTGAGATATTGAACTTCAACAAGAGGGAGCTGGAGAATAAGAAAAGTGGCTGACTCATCTTCTCAAGGCACTGATGCAGGTGAATAAGTTGGAGTCATAGGGAAAAATCTGAGAATCAAAGTATTTCCAGCCATTGAAGCTGAAATGAGAACAGGAAGTTATGTAAGTCTATGAAAGCTGGTGATCTGTACAGCTGCTGCCTTTACAGGTCCACAGCCAAGGGCCTAGTGATGGGCATGGGCAGGCAAGGAAGAGCTGGAAACCTGGTGGAGGAAAGCAAAGATAAGCCAGGACCTGCTGAGCAACTGTTCCTCACCGTATCTCTCCTCAGTGGTCTTCATGGAGTAATGCCCACTGCTTCACTTCTGGTGACCAAATCCCATACTTGTTTTTCTTTTGGCCAACTCTAACCTGGTGGGCTGCCGTCTCTGGGGTCACACAGAGTCGGACAGGACTGAAGCGACTTAGCAGCAGCAGGAGCAGTGTGGAACAGTATAAAGGAGGGGATACTGAGGTCCTTGGTTTCCAGCTTAATAATGTTAATATTAACATTAGATATGTTAATAAACTCTACTACCAAGAAATGCCTGTAGGGGAGACTGCAAAAACATCTAGTTACCATACACATTGTATCATCTAGGAGTTCATTCAGATTTACCTCTAAGTGGCATTGTAGATTGCATTTTATAAAGATGGCCATAAATATGGGTTTATTCAATTCCCTGTGCTCTATTTATAGTGTGACTTACACCACTGAGAGGTGGGGCTCCTGAGAGGTGGATCTTAGGTCTCCATCCTATGAATCTAGGTTCTGATCAAGTATGGCAGAAGTGATACCTTGTGACTTCTGAGGCTAGGTCATAAAAAGGATACAACTTCTGCTTTTCTTTTTTTCTCTCTCCTCTGTTTCTCTCTCTGGACACTTGCTCTTAGAATCTAGCCACCAGTTGTGAGGAAGCCAAGGTCATGTGGAAAAACCACAGGATTATCTATCCCCTGGCCTTTGCATCTCCCAGCTGAGGTTCAGACATTATGAACAGAAACAAGCCATTTCCTCACAGTGCCCTGTGCATTGCTTATCCACAGAAGATCTGAGATATAATAATTATCGTTTTTAAACGATTTTGTTTATTTTTGGCTCTGCCGGGTCTTTGTGGCTGCATGGGCTTTTCTCTAGCGGTGGTGAGTGGGGGTTACTCTCTAGTTTTGGGGCATGGGCTTTGTAGTTCCTGGGCTCTAGAGCACAGGCTCAATAGTTGTGGTGCAAGGGCTTAGCTGTTCTGTGGCTTGTGAGATCTTCCCAGACTAGGGATCAGACCCATTTCTCCTGCATTGGCAGGTGAATTCTTTACCCCTGAACCCACAGAGAAGCCCACTTATTATTAAGTCACAAAGATTTTGGGGTAATTTTTTATGTAGCAACAGATAACTTTAACAGGTGGACCCTGGAAATCTCCTCTTCCATCTGTCCCCACAATTCCTTATCTTCCTTTTATATCCCTCTGACAGCATTCCTGGCTCCATCCTGTTCCCATCAAAATATACTCAAGGCCAGTAGAATCCATTTTTGGTTCTGTCCTAGAAAAACTAGGATACAGGCTCGTAATCATTAGATTGCAGCTCCTACAAGCCAACAACCCATTTACTAATACTGATAACCTTTCATAGCATAACTTTAATGTTATTAGGTTAGGTAACTAACCTCTAGGGAGTAGGATAGGGAAGAACAAGAAGGGGAATAGGAAAAAAAAATTTTTATGATACTGTTTGTGTGGCAGAACAGGGACTAGTGTCTAGTGAGCATTTAATAAGAATACACTGAATAAATGGACACATTGCTAAACTATTACTTAAGCATTAGGAGAAGACTAACATGAATTTGTGGGGGGCATTATTGCAGTTTATGTAAAAGACAGTTTAGGTAGTGGGTGGTGCAGGGATTCTGCCCCACAGTGGAGAAGTTGAGAGATCTAGATTGGGCTTAGTTAGACATGACTAGGTGGGCCTGAAGTATTTGCATCTATTCTAAGGAAGGTCAAAGAATCTGTAAGACTGCTGTGGGCAGGCGGCGGGGGGTGGGGTGGTGGTTAAGTGCAGTAGTTACTCTACTTATTTGCAGGTTTACTGCCCATAGTTTCAGTTGTCTATGGTCAACTGTGGTCTGAATATATTAAGTGAAAAATTTCATAAATAAACAATTGCATGCCATTCCAAGTTGCGTGATGCAGCCCCATGTTGTCTCACTCCTTTCTTATGTGGGAATTGAATCATTCCTTTGTCCGGTGTATCCATGCCATGTAAGTTACCCACGTGCCGGTCACTTAGCAGCCATCTTGGTTATCAGATCCACTGTTGCAACACTGCAGTTCTTGTGTTCAAGTAATACTTATTTTACTTAAAAATGGACTCAAAATGTAAGAGCAGGGATGCTGGGAATTCAGATATTCCATAGAGAAGCCAGAAAGTGCTTCTTTTAAGTGAAAAGGTGTAAGTTCTTGACTTAACAAGGAAAGAAAAAAATTGTACTCTGAGGTTGCTATGATTTACAGTAAGAACAAATCTACTATCTTTGAAATTGTGAAGAAGGAAAAAGAAATTTGCTCTAGTTTTGCTGTCACAGCTCAAACTGCAAAAGTTATGGCTGTAGTGCATGATAAATGCTTAGTTAAGATGGAATAGGCATTGCATTTGTACAGTATGATGTTTTGAGAGAGAGAAATTACATTTCCATAGCTTTTATTATAGTGTATATAGTTGTTCTATTTGATTATTAGCTACTATTGTTAATCTCAGAGTACTTAATTTATAAATTAAATTTTATCTTAAATATGTATATACAGGAAAAAAACAGTATATTTGGGGTCTAGCACTACCTTCAGTTTTGGGCATCCATTGGGGCCTTGAAACCTATCTTTGGAATAAGGGAGACTGCTGAAAGTGTTGTCCATACACAAAGCAGGGGGTTTTTTGATTGCCAATTATGTAAGGATAGGTCATAAATTCTGGGATTACTTTGGACTATATTGAGGAGCACTGTAACCTTGTAGGCCTGAGCATCCACATTCTTCACCAGCAGGGCACTGCAGTCTGTTTATTATAAAAGCACATAATGAGATAGTTTGATGCTCTTCCTAGGCAGATTGCTATCACAGGTTTTTAAACAAATATCACTCAAGGATGGAAGTTCTAGGAACCTTGAGCAGTATGGGCTCTGACTGGGAATTTTGTGTCCACCTAGAGTGATAATAGTACATCAGAAATCTGGGTGAACCTGGCCAAGGCCTTGGTTCTGGAGTCCAACAGAACTGTGTTTGAATCTTAACAGTACTGCTGCCTGTGATTTTGAGCAAACTACTTAGCCACCTTAAACTTTAGTTTCATTATCTTTAAATGAGGCTAACAGTGGTAAGACAATGTCAAAGAATGTTAAAACTACTGCACAATTGCACTCATCTCACACGTTAGCAAAGTAATGCTCAAAATTCTCCAAACCAGACTTCAACAGTACATGAATTGAGAACTTCCAGATGTTTAAACTGGATTTAGAAAAGGCAGAGGAACCAGAGGTCAAATTGCCAACATCTACTGGATCATGAAAAAAGCAAGAGAGCTCCAGAAAAACACTTACTTCTGCTTAATTGACTGTGCTAAAGCCTTTGACTGAGTGGATCACAAAAAACTGTGGAAAATTCTTAAAGAGATGGGTATACCAGACCACTTTACCTGCCTCCTGAGAAATCTGTATGCAAGTCAGGAAGCAACAGTTAGAACTGGACATGGAACAACAGACTGGTTCCAAATAGGAAAAGGAGTACATCAGGGTGTATATTGTCACCCTGCTTATTTAATTTCTATGCAGAGTACACCATGAGAAACGCTGGGCTGGAAGAAGCACAAGCTGGAGTCAAGATTGCTGGGAGAAATATCAATAACCTCAGATATGCAGACGACACCACCCTTATGGCAGAAAGGGAAGAGGAACTAAAAAGCCTCTTGATGAAAGTGAAAGAGGAGAGTGGAAAAGGTGGCTTAAAACTCAACATTCAGAAAACTAAGATCATGGCATCTGGTCCCATCACTTTGTGGCAAATAGATGGGGAAACAGGGGAAACAGTGGCTGACTTTATTTTTCTGGGTTCCAAAATCACTGCAGATGGTGACTGCAGCCATGAAATTAAAAGACGCTTACTCCTTGGAAGAAAAGTTATGACCAACCTAGATAGCATATTCAAAAGCAGAGACATTACTTTGCCAACAAAGGTCCATCTAGTCAAGGCTGTGGTTTTTCCAATAGTCATGTATGGATGTGAGTTAGACTATAAAGAAAGCTGAGCACAGAAGAATTAATGGTTTTGAACCATGGTGTTGGAGAAGACTCTTGAGAGTCTCTTGGACTGAAAGGAGATTCAACCAGTCGATCCTAAAGGAGATCAGTCCTGGGTGTTCATTGGAAGGACTGATGTTGAAGCTGAATCTCCAATACTTTGGCCACCTGATGCAAAGAGCTGACTGATTGGAAAAGACCCTGATGCTGGGAAAGATTGAGGTCAGGAGGATAAAGGGATGACAGAGGATGAGATGGTTGGATGGCATCACCGACTCAGTGGACATGAGTTTGGGTAGACACCAGGAGTTGGTGATGGATGGGGAGGGCTGGTGTGCTGCAGTTCATGGGGTCTCAAAGAGTTGGAAACGATGAGGGACTGAACTGACTGACCCATAACTTCATGGCAATTAGATGCGGAAATGATGAAAACAGTGAGAGACTGTTCTTTTGGGCTCCAAAATCACTGCAGATGGTGACTGCAGCCATGAATTAAAAGGATGCTTGCTCCTTGGAAGAAAAGCTATAACCAACCTAGACAGCAAATTAAGAAGCAGAAATATCACTTTGCTGATAAAGGTCTGTCTAGTCAAAACTATGGTTTTTCCAGTAGTCAGATATGGATATGAGACATGGACCACAAAGAAAGCTGAGCACTGAAGAATTGATGCTTTTGAACTGTGGTGTTGGAGAAGACTCTTGAGAGTCCCTTGGACTGCAAGGAGATCAAAGCAGACAATCATAAAGTAAATAAGTCCTGAATATTCACTGGAAGCTCCGGGAGTTGGTGATGGACAGGGAAGCCTGGTGTGCTGCAGTCCATGGGGTCACACAGAATCAGACGTGACTGAGCGACTGAACTGAACTGAACAATAGTATCTGAACTTACTGTGTAGATTAAATGCCATTTCATATATGTCAGATATGACACTATACTGTGTACCTTACACATACACTCATTAAATGGTACCTCTTCCTATTATTAAGATGTTTTCCTTGGCAAAAGTCACTTCCTCCAATCATCCCTTGAAAACATCAAAAACCTTTCATTATGATGCACTTTTTTTCCCTACTTTCTGATTTTTTTCTACAATGCAAAACACTATCAGTTCATCTTTTGAGGTTAACTTCCTTCATGAAGTTTTCCCTGACTTTTCCATCTCACATCTTTTCATTTTGAAATCCCCATCTCCCATCTTGCTAAGACAAAACCATACTTTTGTCACTACTTGTTTTTCTCACATGGCTCTGGGTGTGGCCTTGTATCTTTAATAGAATTTTAAGTACCTTGAAGTCAGGGATAATGACTTACCACATTTGTACCATCTTGGAGCGTTCTAGACGATGCTGGGCAAAGATCTGGTACTCAGTAAACAGTGGTTGATTTCACTTTCTATTTGGAAGGTGATTAAAGTAAAATTCTTTCTTTGGTATGGATCAAAAGTTCGAGTTATGAGATGTCACTGACAGGTCTGGGCTGAGTCTAGAGAGATGACCCCTGGGCTTCATGAAGACCAAAGGGCTTCTGGTCACATCACATGCACACAGGATATGTGAGGAGACCAGGGAGCATTCAGTAAAGGAACGTGGTTTAAAAAATAAACCAAATGATTACATATCCTGAGCTCTGCCCCTGCCTTTGGCTGGTTCAAAGTCAGTGGTATGTGGCTGGTGAGGTGGGGAAGGCTTAGATGCCTGGCTTTATGGTACACACCATTAATACGGCTCTTTTTTCCAACAGCTCCCAGATTTCTGAACAGGCCAAGGGCAGGGCCTGGTCTAGAATAGAAGGTTGACAGACAGCAGATCACCATGCTTAAGTAGGACTGAGAGAATGGAAAAACTGATCCACAGGAGGTCCACCCTGCCAATTCAGCAGCAGTTGGAGGAAGTGCTTTCAAAACATAGTATGTGGAGGTTGGCAGATCAGCACAAGGAGACATGCCAAAGCTGGAAAGTTCCCTATCTGAAACAGGGTGGATTCCACATGGCTAAATCATACCTTTTCCAAAGGTATGGTACCTCCCAACTATCTTCTGTATCTTGCCAATCTTTCAGTATAATCTGGACTGACTGACATTATTTAGGCAAAGACCAAAGAGAGAAAAATCATTCAAGTGCACAGTGGTGGACTGGCTGATAGCCCACACTTCCAAAAATAATCATAGATATCCTATTTTATGCTAATTTTTCTATCCTCCAATGGTGAACTTCATATGTGCAAATAGACTGTAGAAGGTAAGCACTTAAGTTTTACAAAGTTAGTACTTGCTTATATCATTGAATAACAGGTGAGTAAATGGGGCTACATTTCTGGTGCCTTCTGGTTCAGTCTCATAGGTCACATACTCAGTAATAGATCTCTAAATGACTACAGCTTACAGTGTTATCTTATGGAAGGGATTGGGCTGGTTTTTCTTGATTGGGAAGAAATGAACCTGTTTAACCAGATGACTTCATCCTTATTCCAGTGGCTGGGCAAAAAAGACAACAAAAGACCAACATAGGCAAGAATGGTGCCCATTTCCCTGGAGAAATTGGTGGGGAGGGTGGTATTCTTGGAGGGTCAGGTTATGACCTGCTTGGAAGAGGTGAAATAAAGTTGTGATTAACACTCACAGAGCAATTTTTAACCTTAGGCCTAACAAGGTTAGGTGTTAAAAGAAAGCAAATTCATTGATGTGAAACACTGATTAGTGGCTTCAGATGAGAGAGAAAGTGGAGATGTGATTTGGAAGAAGCAAACACTTTAAGCTTATTCTGCCTGATTAATGGAAATCTATTTTTCTATAGTACTTCATTAACCATTTCATGAAAAAAATAGAAAGAACCTTCTACTTTATTCTGTAGAAACAGAAACAAGTCTCTTTTCATCTCATTTCTGCCAAACACACACATAGACTCCACACTCACAATAAGGAAGAAAACTTCATAGACAAACATGAATAAAAACGGTTGGAAATATTTTCTTTTTCTTTACCATTGGGTTCAGGTTTCCCTGTCTTCCACATCTGTGATCAGAGAATACCTGAAAAGTCTTTTTAAGGAAATGCTACACTCTGACTTGTCACATGTGTAGAGCAAGTGAAACAGCAGTGGCCTGGGAGAAAATTCTGTCCTTTTCTGTGAGTTGGTGGTATTTAGTTGCTAAGTTGTGTTTGACTTTTGCAATCCCATGGACTGTAGGCTGTCAGGCTCCTCTGTCCATGGGATTTCCTAGGCAAGAATACTGAAGTGGGTTGCCATTTCCTTCTCCAGGGGATCTTCCTGACCCAAGGATCAAACTTGGGTCTTCTACACTGCAGGCAGATTCTTTACTAACTGAGCTACCAGGGAAGCCCCTCTGTGAGTTGAAGACTTTGATAAACTCTCAAGACTGCTAAAAATATTACCCTTTCCTTAGCTGTTGTTGTTTAGTCACTCAGTTGTGTCTGACTCTTTGCTATCCCATGGACTGTAGCCTGTTAGTCTCCTCTGTTTAGGGGATTCTCCAGGTAAGAATACTTAACTCACTTCTTAAATGAGTGGAGACTCTTAGTGCATTTCTTATCAGTAGCGGGGTTGGAAGATGGGAGTTGGGGGATGGCTAGGCAGAAAAGCTGATACTTTGGGAAAACTTGTGTGGTTTTGAAGTGATTTTTCAGAACTTCAGAAATGTGTATGAATGTCCTGAAATATCACTGCATGAATATTTGTGTTAGTAGTACTTTCTGAATTCAAATGGCCATGATTGCCAAACAATTTAAGAGTAGAGAGAAAGTGAATTAAGATGCAGAATTAATCATCCTGAGGTTATTAATGAGTGACACTTGGGAAAGATATGGTGTTGGGGAAAAAAAGTACTTATTCTATTTGGTTTGGGGAAAACCAGAACAAAACAAAAAGTATGGCTATTTAATGTCAATTTAAAGTCTAAAGTCTAAATAGATTATCTTTTAAATGTAAAAAAGGCATAATGATAGTGGAAGAAATTACAGGCAAGATTTTCATAACCTAGGGATGGAAAAGGATGTTCCCTAAAAGTGATATTTAGAGCCAAAATCCAAAGAAAAATTCAGATTGGTTATATGAAAATATCTCCATGAGATACAGAAAGCACTATAAACAAAGTTAAAAGACAAAAAGTACATGGCTTTATTATAAAAGAGATATTATACAAGAGGTTTTTATAAAATCAATAAGGGGACTGTGAATACTCCAGCAGAAAAGCAAAAGACAAATTACAAACGGCCAATAAACATATGAAATAAAATTTAAAATCACCAATGATGAAATAAAAGCAAGTTAAAAGAATGCTTACCATCTTATCAGTAGAAAATGCTTTTAAAAATTAGAAACCAGTGTTCAGCAAAACTGTGAGGAAATGGGCCCACTCATGCACTGTGGAAGGTAACGCTGTGCTGTCTGACTCTTTGCGACCCCATGGACTGTAGCCTGCCAGGCCCCGGTGTCCATGGGATTCTCCAGGCAAGAATACTGGAGTGGGTTGCCAAGCCTTCCTCCAGGGGGTCTTCCCAATCCAGGGGCTGAACCCAGGTCTCCAGCATTGCTGGCAGGTCCTTTACCAGCTGAGCTACCAGGGAAGCCCATGGAAGGGAATGCTGCTGCTGCTGCTAAGTCACTTCAGTCGTGTCCGACTCTGTGCGACCCCATAGACGGCAGCCCACCAGGCTCCCGCGTCCCTGGGATTCTCCAGGCAAGAACACTGGAGTAGGTTGCCAAAGGGAATATATAACTGCAAATTGTATTAAGAGTAATCTTGCAAGTGTCTCAAAATGTAAAGAAACGTGCATTCTTTGACCTGGTATTTCTACTTTTAGGGATTATATATGGAAATCACATACAAGCAAAGATGTGTATGCAAAATGCCTATAGCATTAATTTAACATAACAACAAATGGAAACTATCTAAATATCTGTAATTGAGAATTAGTCTTAAAAAGTTAAAGCAAAGCCATAAAATGGACTACTTTTGAAAATAATACTGTACACATACCTTTATTGCTATGGAGAAGTAGCCATGATATACTTGGTGAAAAAAGGTACCAGAAAATCACTTATAGTATAATAGGATAATTTGAATGGGAATGCTCAGGTTATACACATAAGTTTGCATAATTCTCAACATTTCATTATAAATTTTTTAAGCATACAAAAAGGTGAAAGGATATTAAAGATTCTTATGTTTTCCACCTAGATCCAATAACTGCTAACATTTTGCCATATTTATTTCTCTTTTTCTGACATATACGTAGACACACACACAGAGATACCACATATATTTGATTTTAATGAACTGCCCTATTCACAAATCTTCTATAATCATTAAGGCCCAGAATTCTGTCTGAAGAAGCTGTGAAAGCCTCTGTCTCATGAAAGGCAATATATTTTATCTTTAATTGCATTGTTCAAGGAAGTTTCTGCCTAATTTGGATAAAATCAGCGTTTTTTTTTTTTTGGTGGGAAGTTATTTTTTTATTCTTTAAAAATTTATTTTTTAATTGAAGGATAATTGCTTTACAGAATTTTGTTGTTTTTTGTCAAACATCAACATGAATCAGCCGTAGGTGCCTTCCCTCTTGAACCTCCCTCCCCATCCCACCCTTCTAGGTTGACTGAGACCCTGTTTTAGATCTCTGAGCCATACAACAAATTCCCATTGGTTATCTATATTCTACATATGGTGATGTAAGTTTCCACATTACTCTCTTCATACACCTCATCTTCTCCTTGGAGGGAGGTTATTGACATTATAGTTTGGGAGTCATTGTTTCTCAGGTAGAAGGATACTGAAATAAAAATTTAATAATTTAAGATAAATTGGGAATAAGTCCGTTCTAATTTTTATGTTACAAAAGTAGCAATATTGATAAGTCTTTGGAAGATTTGCTTAGAAGTCTGAGTAAGGCTTTAGAAAGAGAGCTCTATCCATTAGTCTCTCTCTCTTGACCTAAACTGGAGGAGGGGTGGGAAACAGCTCCCCTCAAACAGACATCTTCACTTGTTAGCCAACAGCTTTCCTTCTTACAGTCATGTTGAGCGACCACTGTGCTCTGGGCCTATTCCAACCTGTCAGGGAATCAGATGCTAGGTAAGAAGATGCTGACAGAGCTCTGGTACACGCACAAGCTCCCCTTTCGAGTTTTCGTCTTTTGTCTTGATCACCCCGCCTCCATCACCCCACCCCACTTCACCGGGCAGGGCAAGGATATTTTCCTGCCGCTTTTCTGTGGCGTCTCAGTGTAACTTATTGCAATCAACCCTCTTTTGTAACCTAACCTTTTTCGAGTGTGCGGTGTGTTTGTGTGCACATGTGTATGAAAAAGTCTGGGGTAAGAAATGGCTATTTGGAAGTTGGGAGATGGGATTCTCTGCCCTCCTGTGTCCTACAAAGCTCTCAGATTTGATCTTCGTTGCGGTTGTTTTCGTTTTAGTTTCTTACTCCCCATTTCCGCTTCCTGCTTCCCATCCCATGCTACACTCCTCTCCTCACTGGAATTTTCTCTTGATATTTCTCTTCTGCTAAAGCTGTCACTCATCTCAATTTACCTGGGGTTGGTAGTTCAGTTGTGAAAGCTGATTTTGTTCTTTAGCGTTGTCTGTTACGGTCTCTCACAATGTTCTTTCCAGTTCTGGCTTATCTCAGAATTTCCAGCAGGACAGAAGTTTCCTAAATGTCTCTCAGTGCAGTGGTGCCTGAACTCAAGGTTAATGAATATTGGAGACCTGGGCAGGGATTTGGTCACCAGGCTGAATGCTGGATTTCCTGTTCCTCTTTAGGAGTCTGCCATGTTTGTTTTAGGATTGGTCTCTAGAGATTATGCTTTGAGTTAACATAAAGGTCAAGTTTCCCAGATTGGATATAGTTCAAGTTAATAATGGACACAGATAGGGGCAGGCTTTCAGCTTTTCTCTGAAGTTTTTTTTAATAATCTTACATTGTGATAGATTGATACATTTAAAAAAACTGGAAATTTTTCACTATCATCAGTTAATTTGTCATGGATTTTTTGTACTGATATGGTATTTATCCCTCTCCTCTGCCTTCCAAAGTCAGAATTCATGGTAAGGTCCAGAATGTTTGTCAATTTCATCATATATTTGTTTTATGGATTTTTCAAGGTGAATTTCTATATCAAAATATAAAAATAAAAAAATAAGAGGAATTGGTCATTCAAAAGGAAATGGAATACTAAAATTAGAGAACATTTGTTAGCTCTGCCAAAGTAGCAAATGAACCAATACCTGAAAGATTTAAAGCTTTAGAAAAGTTTATATTGCAGTTATCTGGCAACTATGGAAGGGTAAACATGTACCAAAATATTACAACTAAAATAATATGCTAGAGTTATTGAGGAATGACATGTATAATACATTAAACAGTTTAAAACAATTATAGACATTATAGCATTTACACTACGTTTACACACAAAAATGGCTAAAGATCATTTAATGTTGATGTAAAATGATGATCGACAATCTCTCAAGGCATGTTCTAGTATTTTATTTCTAATAATTCTTGAATTTTATGTTTTGTTGTTTTTCAGTTGCTCAGTTGTGTCCAACTCTTAGTGACTCCATGGACTGCAGTACGCCAGGCTTCACTGTCCTCCACCATTTCCTGGAGCTTGCTCAAATTCATGTCCACTGAGTTGGTGATGCCATCCAACCATCTCGTCCTCTGTTGCCCCTTCTCCTCCTGCCTTCAATCTTTCCCAGCATCAGGGTCTTTGCCAATGAGTTAGTTCTTGCATCAGGTGGCCAAAGTATTGGAGTTTCAGCTTCAGCATCAGTCTTTCCAGTGAATAATCAGGATGGATTTACTTTAGGATGAACTGGTTGGATCTCCTTGCAGTCCAGGGGACTCTCAAGAGTCTTCTCCAACATCACAGTTCAAAAGCATCAATTCTTCAGTGCTCAGCCTTCTTTACAGCTCAACTATCACATCCATCCATGACTACTGGAAAAACCATAGGCTTGACTATACGGACCCTTGTTGCGAAGTAATGTCTCTGCTTTTTAATATGCTGTCTAGGTTTGTTGTAGCTTTTCTTTCAAGGAGCAAGTGCCTTTTAATTTGATGGCTGCAGTCACTATCTACAGTGAGTTTGGAGCCCAGGAAAATAAAGTCTGTTACGGTTTCCATTGTTTCCCCATCTGTTTCCCATGAAGTGATGGCCTGGAAGCCATAATCTTCATTTCTTGAATGTTGAGTTTTAAGTCAGCTTTTTCACTCTCCTCTTTCACTTTCATCAAGAGGCTCTTTAGTTCCTCTTTGTTTCTGCCATAACGGTGGTGTCCTCTGCATATTAGAGGTTACTGATATTTCTCCAAGCAATCTTGATTCCAGGTTGTGCTTCATCCAGCCTGGCATTCTGCATGATGTACTCAGCATATAAGTTAAATAATAGATTGACAATATACAGCCTTGATGTACTTCTTTCCCACTTTTGAACCAATCTGTTGTTTCACATCCAGTTCTAACTGTTCCTTCTTGACCTGCGTACAGATTTCTGAAGAGGCAGGTCAGGTAGTCTGGTATTCCCATCTCTTTAAGAATTTTCCACAGTTTGTTGTAATCCATACAGTCAAAGCTTTAGCATAGTCAATGAAGCAGAAGCAGATGTTTTTCTGGAATTATCTTACTTTTCTATGATCCAGTGGATGTTATCAGTTTGATCTCTGGTTCCTCTGCCTTTTCTAAATCCATCTTGAACATCTGGAAGTTCTCGTTCATGTACTGTTGAAGCCTAGCTTGGAGATTTTGAGCATTACTTTGCTAGCATGTGAAATGGGTGCAATTATGCAGTGTTTTAATCATTCTTTGGCACTGCCTTTCTTTGGGATTGGAATGAAAACTCACCTTCTCCAGTCCTGTGGCCACTGCTGAGTTTTCCAAATTTGTTGGCATATTGAGTGTAGCACTTTCACAGCATCATCTTTTAGTATTTGAAATACCTCAACTGGAATTCCATCACCGCCACTAGCTTTGTTCATAGTGATGCTTCCTAAAGCTCACTTGATTTCATATCCAAGATGTTTGGCTCTGGGTGAGTGAGCACACAAGCATGGTTATCTGGGTCACTAGGATCCTTTTTGTATAGTTCTTCTGTGTATTCTTGCCACCTCTTCTTAATACTTATGCTTAGATTTTGTGTAATTTTTATTGTGTAATTATTACTCTCTCAGCACCAATTATATGTCTGTACAGATTTTGATAAAGATATCTATACATGAACTAAAAAATTAATTTGACCTGATTCACCTGTCCAAATTTGCAGAATATTTTAGTGAAAATATTTCATGTTTATTGAAGATGGTAGCACTGGTTTAAAAAAAAAAAAAAAGTACTAGGTAAGTTGGCAGCTCTGCAGGGAGCACCCACTGTGGGTATAACAGAATGTTACAAGGTGTGGAAACTATAAAGATGGATGGTCAGTCTTTGCTCCTAGAACTATATAGTCTATTATTGGCATACTAATTGCTTACATGTAAGAAGAAAGCTGAGCACCAAAGAATTGATGCTTTTGATCTGTGGTGTTGGAGAAGACTCTTGTGAGTCTCTTGGATTGCAAGGAGATCCAACCAGTCCATTCTAAAGGAGATCAGTCCTGGGTGTTCTTTGGAAGGACTTATGCTAAAGCTGAAACTCCAGTACTTTGGCCACCTCATGAGAAGAGTTGACTCATTGGAAAAGACTCTGAAGCTGGGAGGGATTGGGGGCAGGAGGAGAAGGGGATGACAGAGGATGAGATGGCTGGATGGCATCACCGACTTGATGGACATGAGCTTGGGTGAACTCTGGAAGTTGGTGATGGACAGGGAGGCCTGGCGTGCTGCAGTTCATGGAGTTTCAAAGAGTTAGACACAACTGAAGACTGAACTGAACTAAGATTTCTGCCTAGTCTTAGATTCTGAAGATTTTCTTATATGTGCTCTTTTGAAAGTTTTATAGTTTTATGTTTTCTTTTTAAGAACAGATTCTGCTGATAAACTACAAATCTGCGCTGAAAGTAAGGAAAAGATGAATATATATCATCTTATTTACCTTTAGAACTCAGCCTTTTAAATGAGGATCCACCCAAGGCAGGTGACATGAATTTTGTCCAAATCAAGAAACTTGGCCACTTTGCCCTTTACATGCAGGATGGTGGTGTCGACTATTGTAACCAGATAATATTTTGCAAATTTCTTTAGTATTTCAGAATCATTGCTTCATTTACACATAGCTGCTGTGTTTTCTTTTGGTGGTATTGACTCAAGGATTTATATTCTTGTATACACATTTCATTTTTTCACAAATATTTAACTAAGCTGATCTCACTTGTTAAGCATTTTTATGTAGAATTCTTTAGCAAAGCTGCCCACACAAATCTAAATTCAGGGAAGTTTTCTTTAAAGGGAAAGTTAAATACTGAGAATTCTAGGCATGTTCTAGATAACTATTTGACTCTATGTAACCTTCACCTAATCTGTCTAGTATTTACCAATTTGTAGTAACATTGATTTTCTACTTCATTGCAGCTTATCAATCTGTTATAGATTTTAAGGCTCACCATTTTTTCCCCAATCAATCATACTAAAATCATCTTATCTCAAGGAACTTTTACAACTAACTGAAGAAAGTAAAACCTCTATCAACCAGAAGCAAGATTTTTGAGACTGCAGATTTAAATCTTTCAGTCTAATTTCATGTCTTACTAATAGCCATAATTTGGCTAACTATTCCTAAGTAATTTCATCCAAATGTGTAGTCTACAGGAGAGACAGAGTACATTAACAGGCTAGGACTTTGTAAGAAAGTATGCATTAATATTTTGTAGGATAGTATGTACCTCTGTGATATGTTAAAAAAAAACACACACACAAATGAGACAATGGAGACATCTATTTAGAGACAAAGACAAGGCAGAAATATTCCTCTATCATGATGTTGTTCAGTTGCTCAGTTGTGTCTGACTCTTTGCGATCCCATAGACTGTAGCCCATCAGGCTTCTCAGTCCATGGAATTTTCTTAGGTGAGAATACTGGAGTGGGTTTGCCATTTCCTTCTCCAGGGAATCTGCCCAACCCAGGGATCGAACCTGTGTCTCCTGCACTGGCAGGCAGATTCTTTACCACTGAGCCACCAGGGAAGCCCCCTCTATCATAATGAATGTGGAAATGTCCATTAAAAGGTCTGTTGGGAAATGAAATGCTAAACTTAAAGGCAGGACCCTGCCTGGTGTGGAGAGGACCATTGGTGGAACTCTCTTTCTGATCCATGGGAGGCTTTCGGGGATGGGGAATAGGAGCTACAGTTTGACAGACCTGGGCTCAAACTCAGTCTCTGTGCGTTAAGAGCTGTACTTGGTCTTAAGCATAATACTTTGCCTCTTGGTGCCTCTATTTCCCCATCTGTAATATGAAGTTGCTACTATTCATCCTCGAAGAAAGGCTTTCCCATCTGTAAAGAATCCAGCATAAATCTCTGTAACTGTCAAAGGCCCCATTTCTCCCCTCTCCACATCAAGCAAATGCAACAGCGGCATGACCAACCACGGTCTATACACTTTGAGAAGAAGCCTTCTTACAGTAGGATAGAGAGCAGCCTTAGCTGGCTTCAAAAATAAAATAAATCCAGAGGAAATATTTTCACAAATCTGTGAAGATAGAAGGCAAAGGCAGTCAAGTGAGAAAAGATTTTTGTTTCGAAAAAAAAAAAAAAAAGCTTGGATGGAAATGAAAGACGCTCGAGGTGGTACTGGGAAACAGTGGGTTGATTGTTAGAGTAATTAGTGGCAGAACTTAAATGTCAAGTTGTTTTTGGATCTGAAAATTCCCACAATAAACCTGTGTGAAGGTTTCTCTGTGGGTGGCAGTTGGCCAGGTCTGAGTGCAGATATTTGAGTTTCTTGGAGACAGGAAAGGATACCATCTGGACTACTCAGGACTCAGAGCTTGAGGCTATTTGGTAGGCTGGTAGTACTCATCAAGAGCCATCTTTTGGGGACTTCCCTGGTGGGCCAGTGGTTAAGAATTCACCTGCTAATACAGGAGACACGGGTTTGTTCCCTAGTCCAGGAAGATTCCACATGCTTCAGAGCAGCAAAACCCGTGTGCCATGACTACTGAGCCCAGGTGCTCTAGAGCCCATGCTGTACAATGGGAGAAGCCACTGCATTGAGAAGCCTGCACTCCACAACTAGAGAGTAGCCTGTGTGCAGCAACAAAGGCCCAGCACAGCCAAAAAAAAGAAAAAAGAAGAATCAACCCATGTATGAGCAAGAGAGGAGGCTACCTCTGTTCTGTGATCCTGTTTAGACTGTGATTTGACAGAAATCTCTAAAAATGTTTCCTCACCTGTTGTCCCCTTGTTGAAAGTTTTGCTCTAAAGCATTTATTTCTTTGGGTTAAGGTATTATCATTTTCAGATGTTCTCTTCTAAACTGGAAGAATCTATAAGAGGGTCTAATACAACCCATTTTTGTCCTATTCCTTCCGTTAGTTTTAATTTCCCTAGTGGAGAATCAACTTGGACCTGGGCTTTGCTCCTTCTAAGGCTCAGGCACTGTGGATGTCTGATATGATCCTGGGGCAGTTCACAGAGCTGTTTGTACAGGCTGAACAGGTCGGGGCGGAAACTTCATTCAAAAACCAAAAAGAGTCAGATCCTATGCTTAGTTGAGCCATAAAGCCTTAGACACTGAAGAGGAAAATGATTCTGAATATAAAAGTGGAGTGTTTCTCTTTTGACAGGGAAAGAGCAGAGGCAAAAATAGAAAAATCTATTTCACTAAACAGTGAAGTCTGAGAAACAACTCTAAGTACTCCAACCCTTAGAAATTAACCCAAGTAAAAGAGAGGCGTTGTCTTATGAGCTCCCATAGATCAGCTCAGAAGCCCTGGTTACCTGTGGGTCAGTGACCTTGGGGCCACTTGGGAGGGTGGGAGTTTGGGAACATGGAATTGGCCTGGGGCTGGAAGTTGTTTGTTAAGAAGTGGGGGAATCTGTGGAGTTAACTCAGGTTGCAATTGGAAAATATGTTTATATAATCAGATACAATATTGAACATACAAAGACAGAGAAAAAAAAGACATAGATTTTAAAATTCGATTGTGTTTCAGCTTCCTGAACATAGGGGATATCAAGATTCAGCAAAATAGGGAGTCAATGTGAAATAATAATTAAAGGTTAAAATCAGTTGAGGAAAGAGCATTCTAATCCTTTGTTGACCAATTTTGGTCAGAGACTAATCTTTAATTTAAAAAAAGGACTAGATCATTAAAGGTGTGGGAAAAAAACACAATGGAAAAAACATTTAGAAACATTTGCCAAAATCCTGTCAGAAAATTTTACCACACAGAAAATTAAGTAAATAAAAATTCTTGGTAGATTCATATATCTTGGGAGTGGTATTTTTTACTCTAAGAATTATTTGGTTCACTTATGTAATGAATATGAATTGATTCCTTTTTAGGTTGGTGTTTTATTTTTCAAATGAAGTCAGGTTTATACAAAGTTGGGCTCAGTGTTCTCTAAAGCTTATATTCTCATCATTGGCACTGTCTATTTGGTGGCAGTAATTTGAAGGATGAGGTAAAATTCCTGGCTGGAATTTATAAAGTCAAACCAGGACTTACCTCAAAATACTCAAGTGCTCAAATGATGTGACAGGAATATATGCAGAGAAAAAACTGTGAGATGTGTTAGTCATCAAGGTATTAATATTTAAAATAGATGAGAATAGGACCCTTGGGATTTTGATGGAGAAGAGTGAAGCTTCCTAAAAGAGGTGGAAAGGACACAGCGGGAATGTGGACCCAGATGCGTGCGTTTGGGAGCTTTGGACAGCATGCACTCCCAGGTATGGAGGATGGCTCCTGGATGGGTGGAGGGCAGAGAATAAGGAAAAGAGGGGGCAGAATGGTGCTCCCCATGGTAACACTCAGCTTAGATACATTCCTTAGAGACACACAGTTAGCATTTCCTCGGAGATTCATGTGGCAACTTTTTATGACCTCTTAAAAGTAAGCATCCTACTTCTGAAAAACTGAAGCCTTTTCAACATATATTGTACATGGCATTCAGTTATCATGCTTACATTCCAAACAAACCAGTGCAGCTTTCAGGAGCTTTGAAAACTTGTGGCTTCAGCACTTTTCCTCTCTTCCTTAATCCAACTTAAGAAATGTTAATGAGCCTCTGGACAAAAAAAGTAATAAACGAATGCTTGAAGTTTTAGACGATGGGTGGGGTGTAGATAGATGGATGGGTGTGTAGAAATCGATGATGGTTTGGAAGCTTTACTAAAAAGAAAATCTTTGTTAGGTCAGGAAGAGAGAAAAGACATTTCAGATAGAGTCATGGCTTCTTCAGAAAATAGAAATTTGGTGAAATTTGAATACAGGATATTGAAAAGAATCTCGTGAGAAAAACAGTAAACATAATTATAGCTATTATTTAGTTGAACAGTTTTTTGGTACATGAAACTAGATTAAAGTCAAATTGTGAGGCCTGAAATGTTATGCTAATAGATTTACGTTATACTTTATTCTTAGAACAAATAGAGAATGATTCCCTGTAATCGAATTGTGAAGGAAGTCAAAATTCTGTAGTGATCTAATCACTGAGTATTTATTTTGTGTCAGGCATTGGGCTAAATATGTTAAACATTTCTCATTTATTAGATCAGAAATTATTATATTAGTATAACAAGACATGAAAAGGGCCTTGATTAGATTTCTAGTGATAGTGAAAGGGCAACAATTTAAACGGTTGTGGAGAAAATATTTCAAGAAGATGATCATTCATTCATTCAGTTTCTTACTCGTTCAGTCAGTCAAAAAGACATTTATTAAAGCACTTGCTCTTTCCCAGGCTCTGAGCCAAGTGCCAGAAGCTAAGTGTGTGTGGTGAGAGCTTACTGTGTGCCAGGAACTGTTCCAGGTGCTTCGCAGGCAGGTGCCTTATTATTACCATTATTATAGGTGAGAAAATGAAGACACATAGAAATCAAATAACTTGTCCAGTGCAGTCAGCTGCCTCACAGGATCTGACCCACAGGATCTGGCTCCAGAGTTGTCATTCTTTCACACTCTATACTACCTCTCACAGGTGGATGAGACCTCAGATCTCAAATGTGCCAATTTTTAGTTGGAGAGAAGGAGATGGATCAAATAAGTAAATTGCCTAAAGTATATAAAATGATAAAGTTCAGTTCAGTTCAGTCACTCAGTCGTGTCTGACCCCTTGCGACACCGTGAATCACAGCACACCAGGCCTCCCTGTCCATCACCAACTCCCAGAGTTCACTCAGACTCACGTCCATCGAGTCCGTGATGCCATCCAGCCATCTCATCCTCTGTCACCCCCTTCTCCTCCTGCCCCCAATCCCTCCCAGCATGAGAGTCTTTTCCAATGAGTCAACTCTTCGCATGAGGTGGCCAAAGTACTGGAGTTTCAGCTTTAGCATCATTCCTTCCAAAGAAATCCCAGGGCTGATCTCCTTCAGAATGGACTGGTTGGATCTCCTTGCAGTCCAAGGGACTCAAGAGTCTTCTCCAACACCACAGTTCAAAAGCATCAACTCTTTAACGCTCAGCCTTCTTCACAGTCCAACTCTCACATCCATACATGACCACAGGAAAAACCATAGCCTTGACTAGACAGACCTTAGTCGGCAAAGTAATGTCTCTGCTTTCGAACATGCTATCTCAGTTCAGTTCAGTTCAGTCTCTCAGTCATGTCTGACTCTGCAACCCCATGAATCACAGCACGTCAGGCCTCCCTGTCAATCACCAACCCCCAGAGTTCACTCAGACTCACTTTTCTTCCAAGGAGTAAGCGTCTTTTAATTTCATGGCTGCAGTCACCATCTGCAGTGCTTTTGAAGCCTAAAAAAATAAAGTCTGGCACTGTTTCCACTGTTTCCCCTTCTATTTCCCATGAAGAGATGGGACCGGATGCCATGATCTTTGTTTTCTGAATGTTGAGCTTTAAGCCAACTTTTTCGCTTTCCTCTTTCACTTTCATCAAGAGGCTTTTTAGTTCCTCTTCATTTTCTGCCATAAGGGTGGTGTCATCTGCATATCTGAGGTTATTGAAATGATAAACTGCCATGTGTTATTTCCAGTTTTGGGCTATTATGAAGAAAACTGTTACAAATATTCATGCACAGGTTTAATGTGAATGCAAGTCTTTATTTCTCTGAGATAAATGCCTAAGAGTGCAATTCTTCTGTATTAGTTGCTTTTAGTTTTGAAGAAACTGATAAAGTATTTTCTAGCGTGGTTTTGCCAATTTACATTTCCATCACTAAAGTGCGAGTGATCCAGTTTCTCTGTATTTTGATCAGAGTCTGGAATTATCACAGTTTATAATTTTAGTTATTCTCATAGGTGTGTACCATTGTGGTTCTAATTTGCATTTTTTCTAATGGCAGAAAATGAAGATCATGGCATCTGGTCCCATCACTTCATGGGAAATAGATGTGGAAACAGAGGAAAGAGTGTCAGACTTTATTTTTTGGGCTCCAAAATCACTGCAGATGGTGACCCGCAGCCATGAAATTAAAAGCCGCTTACTCCTTGGAAGAAAAGTTATGACCAACCTAGATAGCATATTCAAAAGCAGAGACATTACTTTGCCAACTAAGGTCCGTCTAGTCAAGGCTATGGTTTTTCCAGTAGTCATGTATGGATGTGAGAGTTGGACTGTGAAGAAGGCTGAGTGCCGAAGAATTGATGCTTTTGAACTGTGGTGTTGGAGAAGACTCTTGAGAGTCCCTTGGACTGCAAGGAGATCCAACCAGTCCATTCTGAAGGAGATCAGCCCTGGGATTTCTTTGGAAGGAATGATGCTAAAGCTGAAACTCCAGTACTTTGGCCACCTCATGCGAAGAGTTGACTCATTGGAAAAGACTTTGATGCTGGGAGGGACTGGGGGCAGGAGGAGAAGGGGACGACAGAGAATGAGATGGCTGGATGGCATCACGGACTCGATGGACGTGAGTCTGAGTGAACTCTGGGAGTTGGTGATGGACAGGGAGGCCTGGCATGCTGCGATTCATGGGGTCGCAAAGAGTAGGAGACGACTGAGTGACTGAACTGAAATGAATGGCTAATAATGTCAAACATCTTTTTGTGTGCTTATTTGCAATCTGTGGGGCTTCCCTGATAGCTCAGTTAGTAAAGAATCCATCTGTAATGCAGGAAACTCCGGTTCGATCCCTGTGTCAGGAAGATCTGCTGGAGAAGGGATAGGCTACCTACTCCAGTATTCTGGCATGGAGAATTCCACGGACTGTGTAGGCAATGGGTCGCAAAGAGTCAGACACGACTTAGTGAGTTTCACTTTTTGCAATCTGTACATCTGCTTCAGTGAAATGTCACTTCATGTCTTTTGCCTATTAACTAGATTTTTTTTTTCTGTTTAGTTTTGAGAATTATTTACACATTCTAGTTACTGGACACCAGTCCTTCATTGGTTATGTGGTTTGCAAGTGTTTCCTCCTAGTCTGTAGCTTGTCATTAACAAGATATTTAGTATAATGAAAGTTTAAATTTTAATAAAGCCCAATTTATCAGTTTGGTATCAACTATAAGAACTTTGAAGTATCACTATGAACAAAGCTAGTGAAGGTGATGGAATTCCAGTTGAGGTATTTCAAATACTAAAAGATGATGCTGTGAAAGTGCTGCACTCAATGTGTTAACAAATTTGGAAAACTCAGCAGTGACCACAGGACTGGAGAAGGTGAGTTTTCATTCCAATCCCAAAGAAAGGCAGTGCCAAAGAATGTTCAGAATACTGCATAATTGCACCCATTTCACATGCTAGCAAAGTAATGCTCAAAATCTCCAAGCTAGGCTTCAACAGTACACGAACTGAGAACTTCCAGATGTTCAAGCTGGATTCAGGAAAGGCAGAGGAACCAGAGATCAAATTGCTAACATCTGCTGGATCATTGAAAAGCAAGAGAATTCCAGAAAGACTTCTACTTTTGCTTCATTGACTGTGCTAAAACCTTTGACTATGTGGATCACAACAAAGTGTGGAAAATTCTTCAAGAGATAGGAATACCAGACCATCTGACCTGCCTCCTGAGACACCTGTATGCCGGTCAAGAAGCAGCAGTTAGAACTGGACATGAAACAACAAATTGGTTCAAAAGTAGGAAAGGAGTACATCTTGTACATTGTATATTGTCAATCTATTATTTAACTTATGTGCAGAGTACATCATTCAGTATGCCGGGCTGGATGAGGCACAGCCTGGAATCAAGATTGCTCGGAGAAATATCAATAACCTCAGATATGCAGATGACACCACCCTTATGGCAGAAACAAAGAGGAACTAAAGAGCCTCCTGATGAAGGAGAAAGAGGAGAGTGAAAAAATTGGCTTAAAACTCAATATTGAGAAAATTAAGATCATGGCATCTGGTCCCATCACTTCATGGGAAATAGACGGGGAAACATGGAAACAGTGAGAGACTTTATTTTTTGGGGCTCCAAAATCACTGCAGATGGTGACTGCAGCCATGAACTTAAAAGATGCTTGCTCCTTGAAAGAAAAGCTATGATCAAAGTAGACAGCATATTAAAAAGCAGAGACATTACTTTGCCAACAAAGATCCATCTAGTCAAATCTATGGTTTTTCCAGTAGTCATGTATGGATGTGAGCGTTGGGCTATAAAGAAAGCTTATTGTCAAAGAATTGATGCTTTTGAACTGTAGTGTTGGAGAAGATTCTTGAGAGTCCCTTGGCCTGCAAGGAGATCTAACCAGTTAATCTTAAAGGAAATCAGTGCTGAATATTCATTGGAAGGACTGATGCTGAAGCTGAAACTCCAATACTTTGGCCACCTGACGGGAAGAACTGACTTGTTGGAGAGGACCTTGATGCTGGGAAAGATTGAAGGCAGGAAGAGAAGGGGACGACAGAGGATGAGATGGTTGGATGGCTACACCGACTCTATGGACATGAGATTGAGTAAGCTCTGGGAGTTGATGACGGACAGGAAAGTCCAGCGTGCTGCAGTCTATGAGAGCCCACCAGGCTCCTCCGTCCCTGGGATTCTCCAGGCTAGAATACTGGAGTGGGTTGCCATTTCCTTCTCCAATGCAAGCATGCATGCTAAGTCGGCTCAGTTGTGCCCGACTCTGTGAGACCCTATGGACAGCAGCCCACCAGTCTGCTCCATCCACAGTATTCAACAGGCAAGAATACTGGAGTGGCTGCCATTTCCTTCTCTAATTTTTGCACTAATTTTAGTAATAGTTAAGGTTTTTGTCAAGTTTCTTTCTCCTCCTCCTCCTCTTCCTTCCTGCCCTCCTCCTCCTTTCCATCTCTCCCTCTTTTTCTCCTTCCTTCCTTCCCTCCGTTTCCTTCCTCTTCTTCTTCTTCTTCTTCTTTTTTTTTTTGCCTATGACTATTCAGTCACCTTAGCAGGAGTCGTTGAAAAGACATTCTTTTCTCCTGAGCTGTTTTTGTGCCCTTGTCAAAAATCAGTTGGACATATTTGGGGTTTTCTTTTTGTTCCATTGATCTATGTGCTTATCCCTCTAACAGTATCACAGTCTTGATTACTATAGCTATATTGTAAGTCTTGAATTCAGGTAGACTTTATTATTATTTTTTTAATTGTTTTAGCTATTCAGTTTCTTTGCCTTTCTGTATAAATTTGAGAACAATTCTGTCTATGTTTATGAGAAATCTTGAGGAAGTTTGATGAGAATTGTGTTAAACTTTACATCTCAGTTTGGGGAGAACTGACACCATTTTATGCTGTCTTCCAATCTTATTAATGGGCTTTCCAGTTGGCTCAGTGGTAAAGAGTTTGCTTGCTAATGCAGGAGATGCAAGAGTGTCAGGTTCTATCCTTGGGTCAGGAAGATCCCCTGGAGGAGGAAGTGGCAACTCTGGTATTCATGCCTGGAGAATTCCATGGACAGAGGACCCTGGAGGGCTACAGTCCATAGTGTTGCAAAGAGTTGGACACAACTTAGTGACTGAACACTTCAATCTATGAATATGGTGTGTCTCTCCATTTATTAGATCTTTCATTTCTTTTGAAAGTGTCTTATAATTTTCAGCACATAAGTCCTGTGCTTGATGTTAGAATTATATCTAAGTATTTTAATTTGGGGAGAAAATATAAATGGCATTGCATTTTAAATTTCAGTGTCTGTATATTCATACAAAAAATATAACTAATTTTTCTATGTTTATTTTATTTTTTGTGTTCTTGCTGAACCCATTTAGTTGCTCAGTCGTGTCCAACTCTGCGATTCCATGGACTGTAGCCTACCAAGCTCCTCTTTACATGGAATTTTCCAGGCAAGAGTAGTGGAGTGAGTTGCCATTTCCTTCTCCAGGGGATCTTCCTGACCCAGGGATCGAATCCAGGTCTCCCATATTGCAGGCAGACGCTTTACTGTCTGAGCCACCAGGGAAGCCCCACTTATTAGTATTGCTGCTGCTGCTGCTAAGTCGCTTCAGTCGTGTTCGACTCTGTACGACCCCACAGACGGCAGCCCACCAGGCTCCCCCGTCCCTACTAAAAGTTCTTTTGAAGATTCTTTAAAATTTTCTACCTAGACAATCATGTCATCTGAAAATATGAGCAGTTTTACTTTTTTCTCCTTTCCAATCTCTATGCCTTTTAAAATTCCTTATTAGCTAGAACTTCCAGAACTAGATTGAATAATGGTGATATGGCATTTTTGCTTTGTTCCTGATCTAGGTGGTGATGGTGGGGTGTGTACATTTAGTCTTTCATCATTAGCTAGAGACTTAAAAAAAAAAAGATGTTCTTTATCAAATTGAAGAATTTTCCTTCTATCCCTAGTTTCCTGAGCATTTTTATCATGAAAACAATATTGATTTTTCTAAATGTCTTTTCTGCATCAATTGATAAGATCAAATGATTTTACTTCTTTAACCTATTAATATGGTGGATTGTATAGAGTGATTTTTAAATATCGAATGAGACTTGCATTCTTACGATAAACCTCACTTGGTCATAGTGTATAACTCTTTCTATATAAGATTGAATTCTATTGTATACTATTTTGTTAAGAATTTGTGTCTATGTTAATGAGGAATATTGGTCTAAGTTTTCTTTTCTATAATGGATTATATGGAATCCATGATATGGAATTTTATAATGATTATATGGAATTGGTATTAATTGTTTTTTTTGAATCCATTTAATGGAATCCATTATATGGAATTTTATAATGATTATACGGAATTGGTATTAATTTTTTTTTAAGTTTTTTCACTCTCCAGTGAAACCACATGCACCTTGAGATTTCTTTTGTGAGTTTTCCAATTGTGAATTTGAATTCCTGATTAGTTATAGGGATATTGGAATTATCTAGTTCAGATTAGTTCAGTTGTTGTAGCTTCAGGAATTGGTCTGCTTCATCTATTTTGACAAATTTATGTATGTAGACTTATTCATAGTATTTCTTTATTTTCTTTTTGGTGTTTGCAGGTCTATAGTGATGTCTTGTGTTTCATTACATGCATCTACAGTTTGTATCTTTTCTCTTTTTACTTTAGTTTTTCTAGAGGTTTGTCAATTTTATTGATCATTGAAAAATAACTCTGTTTCATTGATTTTTCTCTTTGTTTTCCTCTTCTTAATTTTGCTGATTACTTTTCTTATCTCTATTATTTCTTTTCTTCTGCTTGCTTTCAGTTTGGTTTGCTCTTATTCTAGGTTCTCGAAGTGGGAGATTATATTATTGATGTGAAATATTTTTATCTTTTCTAATGTGTACATTTCACGCTATAAAGTTCTCACTCAGCACTGCTTTAATTGCGTCCCACAAATTTTGATATAGTTTCATTTTCATTCAGTTCAGTTGTTTTTTAAGTTTCCTTGAGAATTTCTCTTTCATCTGTGTATTATTGTGTTGTTTAGATTCCAAGTATGGATATTTTCCTGTTATGTTTCTCTTACTGATTTCCAATTTGATGTGGTTGGAGAATGCACTGTGTAATTTCAGGTCTCTTAAATTTGTTGAAATTTCCTTGGACACTTCTGACACCAAATGTGTGAGGTTCTCTTTCCCTCATAGGAACCAATTTTCCAACTTTCCAGACAACTCCTAAGTGTCCTATACTTTATTTCAATCTGACAATAACTGGTCAGAGTTAGTGTCAGATTCCATAGGCTCAGGGCCTAGTCCCACAAGACCTCTCACTTCAGAAACTAGCTGCAGTCATGGGTCCCCAGGGGAGCCACAACTTTGTCCAACGTAGCTACAAAGTTGGGTTACCTATAGCCTTCCCTTAGATTTGAAAATTTGCTGAAATGGCTCATAAAATTCAAGGAAACATTCACTTATGATTAGCAGTTTCTTATATACAGATGAAGAGGCATGAAGGCAAGACCCAGAAATGTCCTGAGAGCAAGAGCTTCAGCGCTCATGAAGTAGGGTATATCAGCCTCCTAGGACATGGACGTGTGCACCAACTGGGAGCTCTATAAAGCCTGTAGTTTGGGATTTTTACGGAGCTTTCATCATGTGGAAATGGTCAATTATTAACTCAGTCTCCAGACCCTCTCCCCTGTTTAGAAAATGGGGTTGGGGCTGAAATTTCCAAGCTCCTAATCACAGGTCGGTGCTTCTGTTTACCAGTCCCCATCCTGAAATTATCCAGGAGCCCACTGAGAGTTGCCTCTTTAGAACAACAGAAATGAAGGAGAAATCAAGACATTTTCAGATAAAGGAAAACTAAGGATTTATCATTAACAGACCTACTCTAAGAGAAAGTTGTTATTTTATAACCCAGGGAATTCCAAATGATTTTAGGAGCTTTGGGTCAGGAACTGGAGTTAAAAAACCAATTATTAGTTAAAAAAAAAGATGCTCCTAGCATTGTATCACTCAGGAAATTAGAAGGGTTTTAGGAGCTCTGTGTCAGGAACCAGGGACAGAGACAAAATATATGTTTTCTCTTATGTCACACTTGCCTATGTGGTTTTATTTAAAGTGAATATACTGATAATGAGGCTTCCTGGGAGGGTGTTAGTGGTAAAGAACCTGCCTGCCAGTGCAGGAGACATAAGAGATATGGGTTTGATCCCTGGGTTAAGAAAAATCCCCTGGAGGAGGGCATGGCAACCCACTACAGTATTCTTGCCTGGAGAATCCCATAGACAGAGGAGCCTGGCAGGCTACAGTCCCTAAGGTTACATAGCGTTGGACACTCCTGAAGGGACTTAGCACACACACATGCATGCATACTGATGAAGAGGGTGATAAAGGAGGTAAGAAGGAAAATGACAATGGTTTGGGTTAACTACCAAAGAATATATAAATAAAAGAAGGCCCACTAATGGTTAAGAATCTTAAATTTTTAGTTGCAAAAATCCATATAGTGTCTTCCATTTTGTGTTCTTTCACACTCACCCCTGTCCATCCCCAATTTCTTACTTTCAGAGAGGTAGGAAAAGAATCAAGGTTCATATAACTAGTGAAGAGTGAAAGTTGATTCAAGTCCAGATCTGTCTGTCTGTCTTTAAAGTCTATGTTAAAGTCTATAAGTTAAGGAACTGTGAGGCTGGTTATCAGATTACAGCAGAATTAAGAGGAAAAAGAAGATACAAGCCCAAGTGTGAGCAATAAGGAAGATAGAGAAGAACAGAGGAAATCAGAGGACATTGCAATTTTCTGATTTTATGTGTCAACTGTTTATTACATTTATAATGATAATATCCACTTTTTAATATTTTTATAAAAATATGGCATAATATTTGTAAAGCATGTAGGGTAGTGCACAAACACTTACATGTTCAGATATAATACTATTTAATTTCTTTGAACATAACTGCTATAACTACTCTGTTTAGCAAAAAGAAGCCAAGTTAAAATAAGTGGAACTCTTTAAAAGTAGAAGTAGAGAAAAATTTATTTGTATTCACTTTTATATGCACAAAATCTCTGGAAGAACAAATAGGAAATTTATTATGATGGTTCATTGTTGCAGGGCGGGGTACAGTGGTACAGGTATTATGGTTGTGGAACTGGACAGATGGGTTGGAGGGGTCTTTTTAATCATATCTTTTTATAATTTAAACAATTTAATTCCTATGACTTTATTACTTATTCAAAATTTTTAAAAAATGATAAAAAGTAGAATTGGCAGTCTTAAGAATTTATCCATTCCCTTCCTTGAAAGTGTTAGGTTGAATGTCCATGCCCATTAAGGAAGTTGTAAGCAGATACTCCTTCCACAGGTGAGAGGTAGAATTTGTTCTCTAAGGGAGTACCTTGGACTGCAAGGAGATTAAACCAGTTAATCCTAAAGGAAATCAACCCTGAATATTCATTGGAAGGACTGGTGCTAAAGCTGAAACTCCAATACTTTGGTCACCTGATGCGAAGGACTGACTCTGGAAAAGACCCTGATGCTTGGAAAGATTGAGGGCAAGACGAGAAGGGGAGACAGAAGATAAGATGGTTGGATGGCATCATTGACTCAATGGACATGAATTTGAGCAAACTCCGGGAGATAGTGAAGGACTGGGAAGCCTAGCATGCTGCAGTTCATGGGGTCACAAACAGTTGGACACGACTTAGTGATTGAACAACAACAACACTGTCCCTGTATTGTGATTACCTGAATGTGAGTAGGTTCTCTATTCCTCAGCCCATTTTCAAGAAATATACATTAAGTACGTGGTGTAGGGAGTCTGTTAACTTAGTCAGACCCAACAAACACTGCTGCTAATTGCAGGTTTTATCCACCTTTTATGTTGACTAGAATACTTTGTCAACTAAAAAGGCTTTGCATTAAAGGAGAGATTGTTCTACACCTAATATCATCCAACTGAAAACATTGTCCTGCCAGTGTCTGAGTGCCAGATATGGCCCCTGGATTGATGGGGGCAGAGTGACCTAATGACTCACATTGACATCATCCAAAGACCACGGCTATCTGTTGGTTCTCCTTTGATAAAGGAGACAGATTGCCCAATGTCTTTATTCATTTAAAGTTTTACCCTTACGTGTGGAAAAGACCTGATCTGGGTGCTTACCTTTCTTAGTGCGACTTTTGCTCTGACTTGTGAGCCCTGTTTTGGACTCCAGCTTCGGTGTTGTTGACTCCTGTCTGCTGGTCCTGAACTATGCTCTGTGGTTAGGCTTGCTGTTTGCTTTTCATGTTCAGAATTCTACTTTCTTTCCCCTTTGATCTGACAGGACTTCAAGGTGCTTTTCAACTTCCCAAAGAGAATAATTTTCTAAATCACTGTTACCGTGGAGTTGCCTCTATCCTTACTCAGTATTTAGTTTCATTCTCTATACAACAATAGCCTTACTGCCTGATATAGAAGATGTCCTGTTATTGCCATCAGGTCAACCCAGTACTATTGTGGAATCTTGTGACCTTTTACCATGTGTTGGAATTGGAAAGAAATTTTGTGTATTTTTGCGCATAATTCATCATTTGGTAAAATAAATCACAATTATCCAGGAGCACTGTGTATCAGAGCAATTTTTCTTCATCTCAATTAATCTGGGAATGAATATTACTAAGACAATATTGGAAAACTTTACCAATATTGACCTCATCTGACTAGTGAGTGGGTAGTAAGTAACTCACCTTTTAGAGATAAATGAATCCTTTCGGGTAACGTTGGCACTTAACAGTGTGCTGTAGACATGTATTGTTAAGTGGGTTAAGCAATTTATGATTGGACTTACCTCAGTTTCAAGAGCCTGTGCTGCTAGATACCAGTTCAGTCACTTTAACTGATATCAGATAGAATTCAAGTAAGACTTGGTTAATTGTCTTCAACAGGAGACATCTTGCTATCGAGCCTGGGAATTGCAAAATTTTTTCATCACTTTTTGAGAAAGAATTTTGTGAAATTTGAGCATATTTTACAACTAAAAATTTTTCCAAGAACTGAATTTATTTCTAATTGATTACTCAGTGCCACATCACTGGGCAAAAAGTCCCCAGAGTTCAGTTACCTCTTGGTCACATCTAGTTTGATAAGAATATTTAACTGAGCATACCAAATATTTGCTGTGTCTTGTTCCTTGAAACTTAAGTTATTTTTGAAAGCTTACTTAAAGCAATTGTAGGATACATTTTTCTTTGGATTTTTGTAGGCTAATAAGCATCTTATTTACAAGTTCTAAAGTATAAATATAAAATACATTAAAACCATTTTTATTGCTGAAAAGTAAAACATTAATATAAGTATCATACATTTTTGTACTCATTTTTTTAGTTAATAGTTTACTAAGGAAAATAACTTTCATAGTTTGCTTTTGAATTTACGCAAATGGTAGTTAAGGCTAGTTATAACATTCTTGGGCCATGACTGAGAATTCTGTAATTTTCTTTTCTTTTAGCATTGATTATGTCAGAAGAGTCTGCTAAAGCGAGCTGATTTTAACTGCTTTGAAAGAGACTTGCTCAATAACTTTCTGCCTCATTATTTTCTGTTCTTCTGGGACTTCAATTACAAGTAGTTAGACTTTCTCACTGTATCCCCTATATCTTTTACTCTCTCTTCTGTATTTCATCTCTTCATGTTTTGTGTTGATTATTTTATTCCAATATTGCTTCTTGTTCACTAATTTCATCATTTGCTGTGTAGAATATAGTTTAAGATTCATGTATTTAATTTTTAATATCAGTTATTATCTTTGTCATGTTCAGAGTTTTTGTTTGATTTTATTTTGTGGATTCTACCTCTTTGTCAAAATTCTTAATGTTGTATTTTTGTCTTTTTCGACATGCTGATATAGACAAAGTCTGTAATATAACACTTTCATCATTTGGATCTCCTGCAGCTCTAAATCTGCTTTCTCTTATTACTCTTGGTTTTTAATTATATTTTCTGGTTACTTTTGATTGTGCTAAAAATTAGATGATGAAAACCTAATAAATTAATTTGAAGTATATCATAGTGTTATCACAGAGCTTATTGACTGTATGTTTTCTTTTGGCGAGAGCCTAGGAACACTAGCAATCCCAGATCATCTCATTCTAATAATAGAAATTAATATGATATGAAGCTATGCTTCCGTCCCTGGAAAGGTTGAACTGCTTCTGGTATATCTTTACTCCTAGAGCTTAGCCCTGTGGAGTTATAACCCCAAATATGGGGTATTTTACCTGAGAAATTTAGTTCTTTTAGCCTGAGAGGCTTTAAAAAGTCTGATCAGCATCTCAGATTCTTTCCTAAAAGAGGTAGAAATTCACCATGCACCCTCCCACCCCCCCAAAAAAAGGTAGTCCTGAATGCAGGGCTTTCTTCTCTGGGTTTCTTTCTTCTCATGATCAATTTGTAGTCATAGAAAATGTTGATGAACTAAAAAATAAAATAAAATCTTGTTTTTCTAAACCTTTATCATATCATTTCCCCAGCCCACCTACTCAGAAGCTTACTTTTCAGAAACTTATTGATGAAACTTCAAAAATCCTTTCTGGATCTAGGTCCTTCTTTGACCACAGAGTTACATTGCCTTGACAAATGTGTAGGAGTTATATAATCTTTACAAGCTATATAATCTTTCTTAATCTTATTGACATTTATCAGAATGAAGATTTAAAGGATGAGTCTCCCTAGGGATTTAGGAGGATTTCAATTTGTGAGAGGAAAAAGCTTAGTTTTACTGATTTTTATTTATACAAGCTTTGCAATTGGTGGAATTAATAATTTGACAGTATGTTTACCTTGTTTTAGATAAATAATGTAGGTCATAGGAGTGGTCACATTTGCCTTGAAAAGAGTTAGGAAGCATAACTATTCAAAGTTTTTCTCCAGAGTATTTTCCACAAAGGGTTTATTTGTAATTTTAAAGAATGACCAGAATTGTATGGCCTGTTTGTAGGCCACAAATACAAAACTGTCCTATGCCAAAAAGTAATTAGGGCCCAAAATGAACTTTGTAGTAAAGTCCAAATTAAAACTTAGCTACAACTTGCATGAAATCCATTGGCTGATCTAGCATTATCCATTTCATAGCACTGCTGGGGCCAACATGATAGAAAAATGTGATAATACAGTATTGAGCCTTCTGATTTTTTTGGTCACCTAGTGGTTCTCTAAACAAAGATAATGTAAGTGAGCCTCATTTTATGTAGTTGGAAAAGTACTTGGGAATATATTTAAAAATATATTAAAAACATTTAAAATATACTTTTAAAAGTATTTAAATACTGCTGATCTTTTGCAAATTAAAAAAGTGCTTGAAAAACATCACTCATAATTACTACATTTGTAAATTCAATATTTTTTCTATTTCTTAAACTTCAAAAACTTTGGACATAGCTGTTTAATGCTGAGAGTGTCAATGGGAAGTAAATGTTAGGTATAAGGAAGGCGAGGAGGTAGCTAGTACGGGAAGGAGGAAAGACCTTATATGAGGTCAGAACATTTCATTGCAAGCCTTTGAATAAAAGGAAGAAGACAGCTCACAGGGCAGCTGACAAAGGCAAAAATCTTTAAGGTACGGAATAGAAAGAAAGCTAACAATGCTATTAAGATAAAGACTTTTCCTTGTGTACTACTGAGAGTGAGAGTGAGATTACAAACTGTGTCTATCTGGTGAGTCAGGTTAATCAGTCACTATTCTTGTAGGTATAAGCAAAACAAGCTTATAACATGCAACTAACATCTCCCTTGTAGTACCTCATTCATCGCTGATGGCACCTCAGAATAGCATTGTTTACAAAGCTCAAAGCACTTCATGGACATTTTCTGTTTCTTCAGATGCTTTATTCTCCCAGATAAACCCACATGCACCTGTACCTACCCAGTCCACAGTGGAAGTTCAACCAGAGTTGTTGACTAATAGACTAAGCATATGAAGCTGCCCAACTTCCCAGGTGGTTCGGTGGTAAATAATCTGCCTGCCAATACAGGAGATGCAGGTTCAATCCTTGGGTCAGAAAGATCCCCTGGAGAAGGAAATGTCAACCTACTCCAGTATTCTTTCCTGGGAAATCCCATAGACAGAAGAGCCTGAGGGGCTACAGTTCGTGGGGCTGCAAAGGAGTCAGACACTACTTAGCGACTAAACAACAACATGGAACTGCTCAGCCCTCCCTAATGCTGGACTTGCACCTAGCAAGAGATGTGTTCGAAGGTTCTGCTGGGATCTTCCTAGTCATTTCTCCATAGCCTCTCTGAATTTGCTGATACCATCTGCCAAGGTCTGTGCTAAACTACACACTTGGAAAGACTGAAAAACTACTTCTTTTCAAGATCAGTTACCATATGATAATCTTCCCCACCCTCACCTGTTCCCTTCTCGCTATCACTATTGTCCCTAGAAGGTGATGAGAATGTTGATTTCCTAGGAGGATATCTGAAAGCCCAGAGATTATTTGCTGCATCTCCTGGTCATTAGACTGGGCTTCCCTGATAGCTCAGATGGTAAAGAATCTGCCTGCAATGCAGGAGACTTGAGTTCGAACTCTGGGTCGGGAAGATCCCCTGGAGAAGGGAATGGCAACCCACTCCAGTATTCTTGCCTGGAGAATCCCATGGGCAGACTATGGGGTTGCAAAGAGTTGGACATGACTGAGAGACTAACCGGTCATTAGTAACTGTAAAAGAAGAATCAGAGTTTCCTCTGTCTTCCTCATGTGTCCTAACTCATGTTGTATAACTGCTTCCTTATAGATAGATAACTGACTTTCAATAAAGAGCAGATAATAATTTCTTTGAAGAGGCTTAGAAAGCATGAGATACTGAAAAAACAAGGAGTTTGGGTTCAGAAATCTAATAGTTGTGTAAGAACACAGCGCTTACTAAGTAGTTGGCCTTGTGCTTTAGTTTCCTAATATATATTAGGAACAATAAAACCTAACTCACGGGGGAAGGAGAACATTGCAAGAATGCTGAACAGTGAAAGTACTCCATAGATCACAAAGGTTTTATAATATTGTTCATTATTATTTGGATGTTTGATTTTGTATGCCTGAAAAGTTGAACACTTTTTACCATTTGATTTTGGAGCAGGGAAAGGCAGAAAGAAAGCAGAAAAAAATTTTCTGCTTCACCCTTCTATGTCTTCCAGGTGATTGCAGTTGGAACTATCCAAAGTTTAGCATCTAGAAGGATACTAGTTTAATTAGCAGTTCTTATTGGTTTCACTTGTATTGCTTGGTCATGGATTTGGGGAAATTAAAAGCAGTGATAACATTAAGGTTCAGAAGAATTATTGCTATGATGTCCAGGCCAAATTTCTGATAGAGTCCTCCAAAAATCTATGAAGGGATCATTCTTACAGAACCTGCCTCAAAGAATTGTTCTTTATTTGCCATGCAGAACTTTGTAAATATTTAACTCTCTTTAGAGTTTGGAATGTGCAAGTGTGATTTATTTTTTCTAATGACTGAAAAGAGGCTTGGTATCAGCAAACAAAGGTATGAATTGAAAGAGAATTCGTGATACAATATGTTTCTTTGTAAGTAATAAGCAGACCAGCATTTTAAAAAAGGGAGTGATTCCCAAGATGACTTGTCTCTCAGCAATGCCCAAGAAGTGGGGCTTCAACTGATAACAGCTTTATTCTCTGCACATTCACTGTGTGCCAAGCTCTGTTTGGACTAAGTGCTTTATGTGTGAATTCTGCTCTCTGCAATATAACATTGATGAGTAGAGTGTGCAAACTGGATTGTGTTGAGAATGTTGGTGATCTATTTTGGTATGTTATAATGTAAATTTTTTTCAATTTCTTTAAATAATGAATTCAAGATTCTTGAGAAAGAAAAAGAGGATAGAGAGATAGCCATACACACAATAGGGAGAGAGAGAAGGAAGAAAAGAAGGAGAGAAAGAAACAAGAGAAGGAAAGAAGAAGAGAGGCAGAGAGAGAGAAAAGGTAGGAAGAGATTGAACCAGATTAGTTGTGAGATTCAGGCCTTTGTGGAAAAACATGACTCATGACAGGTAAAGAAAACACAACTTTATTATTGTCTCCCTAGCCTTGCTTCAGACATTCAGTGAGAGTAATTACTATCTCTTGCTGCTGACTCAGAACTTGGGAAGGTTCCATAACTTTTTAGCTCACACTTGGGTATTATATATCCTACTATCTCTTTTAAGAAATAAGCCTAGTCTTTGTGAATGAACCAGAGTTACCAAGTCTAAGATGTCAATACAAACTGAATTTGATTCAGCATCAGATGTTTTCCCTTTTCCCATCTCAGGCTTTCTTCTTGTTGATAGAGGTAGTGGGGTTGGCATGGCTGGTTTCTGTCATTCTATGCTTTGTGTTTTCCTCCTCCCTAGCAATCTTTTGTCCCAACTTTTGAGTTTGTTCTGACCCTGCTGAAGTTTTAAAGGGCAGGAGTGAGGCGACAGAAAAGGTTATAAATTGGCCCTCTTGGTTATGTACAGCTCTAAGGTGGTTATCTCCTTGGTGACCAGTTTGTGGTTTTTCTCTTATCCCTGAAGACCTCTCACTTTTAGGCTTGTATACCTGTCGGATCCATCTCTGCGGTGGATGGTCACTTCGACCCCTACCACAGTCCCTGAGAATCAAGGTCTTCTACCTTCTTGTTCCATCTTTGCTCCTCCGGACGGCTTTACCTCACATGACCATTTGGATGCAAGGCCAGTGCTTTCTGTCAATGGACCTGCAACTCCTCCACCAAAAACATTCATACAAACTTTGTCACATCAGAAATTTGGGAGAGTAGGTCAATCCCCTTGGGACTAACCCATTGAAGAGCTCCTACCACAGGTCACTCTGACTAGCTCACACTTGAGTCAAGCTTCAGTCTTTCATGCCCATTAGATGCAAGGGAATACCTAGTTCTTCAGATGGAGCCGTGAAAGTCCATTTACTTAGCTGGAGAGACGTGAGACCATATCACCACTCTTCTCTCCTGGGTGAGTGGGAAGAAACTCAAACTGCAGCTCTCACTGAAGAAATCTCTTCTTAAATCCTTTTCCATTTTCATTTTCTCTCTCTCTTTCTTCTTTTTGTATTTTTCAAAGTAACTCAGGTGGATCCATGACTTAGGACACTACTTGTCTTAATTTTTTGGTGAGGACAGATTCTGCATATGGCAACCTGTCCCACACTCAGTTTGGCATCTGAAACAGATGATACTGGTACATCAGTACAAATCAAGGCAATAGAAATCTCCCTATATTTTAGCAGCAACCGTCTTCACTTTCAAATAAACCTGAAATGGAAACAAGCAAATTAAGTAATTCTAATGATTTTATTTGTCTTCCCAGCTGGCTCAGTGGTAAAGAATCCGTCTGCCAAGTAGCTGGTTCAATCCCTGGGTTGGGAAGATCCCCTGGAGAAGGAAATGGAAACTCATGCCAGTATTCTTGCCTGGAAAATTCCATGGACAGAGGAGCCTGGTGGACTGTAGTCCATGGGGTCACAAAGAGTTAGACATTACTTACTCACTTAACAGCAAAAACAGATGATTTTATTGATCATAATCTCAGAACCTAGGATAGAAAGAACATAGTAATGTTTCCTTACAAAAGGAGGGGAAGAAGAGATGCAGATAAGTCACCTTTTGTCATCTGGTGCATGCACATGCCAGTGCTCTGCTCTCTTCCTTTAGATTCCATTAGCTTTGATCTTGATTTTGTTCTTAGTCCCAGTGGTCACATCTACTCTGCTTACATGTATAACTCTCCCTTGAGTAACTAAGTATCTGACCTTGGTTGTCTCTCTGACTTCACATTTGCTACAAAAACTAGATTTGGGATGGGCTCACACTCTCTTGATAATGAACCCTGATCAACTTTATTTTTATTAATTTATCAAACAGTTACTGAGAACCTGCCATAAGTCAAGCATTAAGTAGGCACTGAGAATGCAAAGCTTAAATGATAGTTTTCATGTGTTAACACAGATAACTGATATAACAGACAGACACTAAGTGTTTTGTGGGGATCATCTTACTTACTATTAAAACTAACCCTGCAAGTAAATATCATTATTATCATTTCTATTTTATATATCAGAAAACAAAATATAAGAAGGCTAAATAAGTTCCCCGGGCTCCCATAGGAATAAGCTGGAGCAGACAGTCTAATTCTTGACCCAATAAGCTACACAATTCCTGCCTATTGAATGACTTCAGTCTGTTTTTGGCATAGAGCTAGTGAATTGACTATGGGGCTGGAGCTGGTGATTATAATGAAGCACCTAATGAAAATTATGGAGATGCATTATTGTGTGGTGGTACAGAGCACTTTCTTCAATTTAAGTCTGAATTTGGCAATAAAGAGTTCATGATCTGAGCCACAGTCAGCTCTTGGTCTTGTTTTTGTTGACTGTATAGAGCTTCTCTATTTTTGGCTGCAAAGAATATAATCAATCTCATTTCAGTATCGACCATCTGGTGATGTGTATGTGTAGAGCCATCTCTTGTGTTGTTGGAAGAGGGTATTTGCTAAGACTAGTGCATTCTCTTGGTAAAACTGTTAGCCTTTGCCTTGTTTCATTTTGTACTCCAGGCCAAACTTGTTATTCCAGGTATCTCTTGACATCCTACTTTTGCATTCCAGTTCCCTATGATGAAAAGGACATATTTTTTTGTGTGTGTCAATTCTAGAAGGCCTTGAGATCTTCATAGAACCATTCACCTTCAGCTTCTTCAGTATTAGTGATTAGACTTGGATTACTGTGATATTCAGTGGTTTGCCTTGGAAACAGAGATCATTCTGTCATTTTTGGAGATTGCACCCAAATACTGCATTTTGGACTCTTTTGTTGACTATGATGGCTATTTCATTTCTTCTAAGGGCACTCATCTCATATGCTAGTAAAGTAATGCTCAAAATTCTCCAAGCCAGGCTTCAGCAATATGTGAACCGTGAACTCCCTGATGTTCAAGCTGGTTTTAGAAAAGGCAGAGGAACCAGAGATCAAATTGGCAACACCCGCTGGATCATCAAAAAAGCAAGAGAGTTCCAGAAAAACATCTATTTCTGCTTTATTGACTATGCCAAAGCCTTTGACTGTGTGGATCACAATAAACTGTGGAAAATTCTTCAAGAGATGGGAATACCAGACCACCTGACCTGCCTCTTGAGAAACCTGTATGCAGGTCAGGAAGCAAGAGTTAGAACTGGACATGGAACAACAGACTGGTTCAAAATAGGAAAAGGAGTACGTCCAGGCTGTATATTGTTACCCTGCTTATTTAACTTATATGCAGAGTACATCATGAGAAACGCTAGACTGGAAGAAACACAAGCTGGAATCAAAATTGCTGGGAGAAATATCAATAACCTCAGATATGCAGATGACACCACCCTTATGGCAGAAAGTGAAGAGGAACTCAAAAGCCTCTTGATGAAAGTGAAAG
>SJYQ01003292.1:46960-69495 GCA_006410935.1 Redunca redunca
TTGGGGGCAGGAGGAGAAGGGGACGACCCAGGATGAGATGGCTGGATGGCATCATGGACTCGATGGATGTGAGTCTGAGTGAACTCCGGGAGTTGGTGATGGACAGGGAGGCCTGGTGTGCTGCAATTCATGGGGTCACAAAGAGTCAGACACGACTGAGCGACTGAACTGAACTGAAGGGATTCTTGCCCACAGTAGTAGACATAATGGTCATTTGAATTAAATTTGCCCATTCCTGTCCAGCTTAGTTCACTGATTTCTGAAATACTGATGCTCACTCTTGCCATCTCCTGTTTGACCACTTCCAATTTACCTTGAATCATAGACTTAACATTCCAGGTTCCTATGCAATATTGTTCTTTACAGCATCAGACTTTACTTTTACCACCAGACACATTCATAACTGAACATTGCTTTTGCTTTGGCTCAGCATCTGAATTTATTCTGGAGCTATTTCTCCACTCTTCTTCAGTAGCATATTGGGCAGCTACTGACCAGGGGAATTTGTCATAAACATTTTATGGGGACATAGATCAGTACACATCAGCCATGTTGAGTTGGTTGGATATATTCTGATGTATCTGCAAGTTCTTAAGCCACTGAGCAGCAGAATAAGATCACAGTGTATGTTTCAGGAAGATGATCTACAGTAAGAATGACTTAAGAATGATTATAACAAGTGATGTGGAAAGATATGAACTATGGGTGGAGGAGAGTTGACAACAGATGAGATGTCATGGATTTGGAGTAAGGCAATGATAGTGGGCTTCCCTGGTGGCTCAGCAGTAAAGAATCCACCTGCCAAAGCACGAGCTGTGCATTCCTTCCCTGGATGAGGAAAATTCCCTGGAGAAGGAAATGGGAACCACTCCAGTATTCTTGCTTGGAAAATCCCTCAGGCAGAGGAGCATGGGGGGATACAGTCCATGGGGTTGCAAAAAAGTCAGATATGACTTAGCACTAAACAATAACAACTGATGGTGGGATCCTAGAGAAAAGCAAAAATCAAAGATTCATGAAAACTGAAGAATCAACAAATTTGGGTAACTACTTAGATATGAGGAGTGAAAGGCATTAAAATGCCTCTGAAGTTTTGATCCTCTGTAATATAAAGAATAGTGGGGCTATTGGTAGATCAGGGAACTGTAAGGAAAAACCCCATAGCTGATGTGCACAGGATACAGTGTTGAAGGAATAATTCATTTTCTACCCCAGTCATGTCACATACGTGTGTGTGTGTGTGCATCTATGTCTATGTTCATCTAAATGAAAACATGATCCTGTTGACAGCTGAAGTTTATATTTCCTATGAGGTGCTAGCATTAATAAATTAATCCCTGAATTAATAAACTCAATACAACAAATATTTATTGAGCAGTCTCTGTACAGTCTCTGCACAACAGTCTCTGTGCCAAGAATTGTGGGAGAGCTGATAATTAACAATCTTTGTCATCTAGCAGCTAACAAACTATGGAAGGGATCATGGACTTAAATAACTTGAGTCTAAAGTAGACTAAGGATTTTATTCTAGTAAAGAAAATGTGTTCTATTGATGGTAAATATTGTGGGGAGGGGGAAGGAAGTTGATTTAGTATTTGGAAAGAATTCTATTTGGAGACAGTAGGGCGAATGCTCAAACTACCGCACAATTGCACTCATCTCACACGCCAGTAAAGTAATGCTAAAAATTCTCCAAGCCAGGCTTCAGCAATACGTGAACCGAGAACTTCCTGATGTTCAAGCTGGTTTTAGAAAAGGCAGAGGAACCAGAGATCAAATTGCCAATATCTGCTTGATCATCGAAAAAGCAAGAGAGTTCCAGAAAAACATCTATTTCTGGTTTATTGACTATGCCAAAGCCTTTGACTGTGTGGATCACAATAAACTGTGGAAAATTCTGAAAGAGATGGGAATACCAGAGCACCTGACCTGCCTCTTGAGAAACCTATATTCAGGTCAGGAAGCAAGAGTTAGAACTGGACATGGAACAAAAGACTGGTTCAAAATAGGAAAAGGAATCCATCAAGGCTGTATATTGTCACCGTGCTTATTTAACTTATATGCAGAATACATCATGAGAAATGCTGGGCTGGAAGAAGCACAAGCTGGAATCAAGATTGCCGGGAGAAATATCAGTAACCTCAGATATGCAGATGACACCACCCTTATGGCAGAAAGTGAAGAGGAACTCAAGAGCCTCTTGATGAAAGTGAAAGAGGAAAGCGAAAAAGTTGGCTTAAAGCTCAACATTCAGAAAACGAAGATCATGGCATCTGGTCCCATCACTTCATGGGAAATAGATGGGGAAACAGTGGAAACAGTGTCAGACTTTATTTTTGGGGGCTCCAAAATCACTGCAGATGGTGACTGCAGCCATGAAATTAAAAGACGCTTACTCCTTGGAAGAAAAGTTATGACCAACCTAGATAGTATATTCAAAAGCAGAGACATTACTTTGCCAACAAAGGTCCATCTAGTCAAGGCTATGGTTTTTCCAGTGGTCATGTATGGATGTGAGAGTTGGACTGTGAAAAAAGCTGAGCGCCGAAGAATTGATGCATTTGAACTGGAGAAGACTGAGAGTCCGTTGGACTGCAAGGAGATCCAACCAGTCCATCCTAAAGGAGATAAGTTCTGGGTGTTCATTGGAAGGACTGATGCTAAAGCTGAAACTCCAGTACTTTGGCCACCTCATGCGAAGAGTTGACTCATTGGAAAAGACTCTGATGCTGGGAGGGATTGGGGGCGGGAGGAGAAGGGGATGGCAGAGGATGAGATGGCTGGATGGCATCACTGACTCGATAGACATGAGTTTGGGTGAACTCTGGAAGTTGGTGATGGACAGGGAGGCCTGGCGTGCTGTGATTCATGGGTTAGCAAGGAGTTGGACACAACTGAGCAACTGGACTGAACTGAGGGCATGATCTGTTCCTTGAAAAATGGCTGAACTCAGCAGAAATGGAGAGATTATTCTAGAAAGAAGGCATAACATGCATGGGCAAAAATTCAGAGATGAGAAAATGAGAAAGAGCTTGGTTGAGGAAGAAAATCAGAAAATCATGGGTTAAGTGTAAAAGTAGATAGAAGTATTCAGGAGAGGAAAGTCATCTATCCTAATAATCAAGTATTTTCAATGGGGCAGTATTACTCCTAAAGTGGTAAAAAAAATGGTTCTTACATTTTTGTGTATAAATCACAGATATATATACAATGAATAATGAGATGTACAGTGACTACGGCATTAAAATAATACTTGGGTGATTAGAAAAAATATACCTAAAATGACTCCTTAAAGGTATTACATTAAAAAAAGTTTGAGGAACACTACTACAGATACTGCTGGTGCTGCTAAATCGCTTTAGTCGTGTCTCATTCTGTGCGACTCCATAGACGGCAGACCACCAGGCTTCCCCGTCCCTGCGATTCTCCAGCCAAGAACACTGGAGTGGGTTGCCATTTCCTTCTCCAGTGCATGAAAGTGGAAAGTGAAAATTGAAAGTGAAGTCGCTTAGTCGTGTCCGACTCTTAGTGACCCCATGGACTGTAGCCCACCAGGCTCCTCGTCCATGGGATTTGCCATTGCCTTCTCCGCTATTATAGATGGACCTCAGCAAAATGGTGAGTTTTATGGAGCCCTCTGAAGAAAGTAACTTGTCTTGCTTTAAGCTCTGGTTCTGGTCCACTTCTTGAAGATAAGTTAAGGTGAGTCAAGGTAATTTGAGTAAAAATACTCCACAAAGTGTTAATATAATTTTAGAAACTGTATGTGAGATAAATCATTCAAAATTGTTTTTTTCCTGATTCATGGAAAAAATGACTTCCAAAGTAATTTTTTTCCTTCCTCTTGATTTTGGCGGCTTGGCCTTATAAAGCACGTGGAATTGCAGGATGCTTTCAGAGACCATTATAGTCATTAAATAATGAACACTCTCTTCTCCAATCTCACAAATTCCATTAAGACTGACATCATCACTTTTAAAACCCAAAGACATAGACCTGCTTTATAAAATTGAAGAATAGTTTGATTATAGAGCTAGGATTGAAGCCTATTATTTTTAGTCTGGGAGAGGCTCTCAGCTTGTTTTTAATCATTTTATTAGCAAGTATTTATGGAAACACAAAATGTGTAGTTATTCTTATTGTAAGTGCCAGGCTCCATGGGGCAAAAGATTTAGAATACTGAAGATACATTTACTGATCTATTAAAGAGTTAGACAAACAGTAAATAAACTCATGAGAGTTTGTGCTAGAATGAATTCATGTTGTAATCTGATAACCTAAATCTGGTAAACAAAATAAAACTTTAGTCTTTTTTATAATGTGGGTCCTCTTTGGGGCAGTAATACTATATTCCAGACTTCGCAAAACTAAGCAGGAGTCATAGAAGGATGCATGACAAAGACAATTTACACTCACCTTGAGAAACAGAATCTATTGAAACTCAGTAGAAAAAAATAGACTCAATATATTTGCAACAGGAATATGTCATTGATTATATCCCTATTGATCAAAAACTATATTCTCACCTTCTGAAGACTGGCTTGGGTGTGTGTCTTTTAGCTAATGAAGGTGAGTGGAAGTGACGTGTATCACACTCAGGCAGAAGCTTTGAGAGTGGGTTCATTCTTTGCAACAATCTATTTCTCTGCTGTGATGCCAATGACATTTTGCTGCTGCTGCTGCTAAGTCGCTTCAGTCGTGTCTGACTCTGTGGGACCCCACAGATGGCAGCCAACCAGGCTCCACCATCCCTGAGATTCTTCAGGCAAGAACGCCGGAATGGGTTGCCATTTCCTTCTCCAATGCATGAAAGTGAAAAGTGAAAGTGAAGTCACTCAGTAAGTGCCCGACTCTTCGTGACCCCATGGACTATAGCCTACCAGCCTCCTCTATCCACGGGATTTTCCAGGCAAGAGTACTGGAGTGGGGTGCCATCGCCTTCTCCAAATGACATTTTAGATGGAGGTTATTCTTTCAGGTTAAGTCTCAAAATGAGAAGAGGTTCAATTAATCTTCCTTGACATGTGCCATGAATAAGAAATGGAGTTCTGCTCCTGCAAGCTAATGCAGTTTGGTTTGTTACTACAGCATAGCCCTGCCTAAGCTGACTGCTGCTAAAAACTAGGATGGCAAGACATCAATGAGTAAATACAATTCTGAAGCGGCTGATTAATGAGAACTGTAAACAATCCATTCAAAGAGAACCAGCTGGCTGGAATTCAATAGGAGAGGCAGTGATTATAATCTAATGGTCCTTAAGTAGCTAAGACAGAGTACTCAAGGTTGGTTATATTTTATGTATATATTTGTGCATTTACTGTGTATTTGTCTATTTCAGTTAGCAGAGAAAGGAATGAACTAATTATTTGAAGGGGAAAATAAGTAATGAAAAATTGTTGTGTATTACTTTATTATTTTTCATCTATGCAAGGCAATTTATATTAATTTGCGTCTCTCAGAAAGTGGGTAGTTTCAGGGAATGAAAAGCCTGACACAGTTTGTCTGTGAATCTCAAGGTAGAGTTTTTCTATCATTCAGCTGTTGGATATTCACCCATACATGGTCTGCACCACCCACTTCTCTGCTCTAAGTTGGTAGTAGGGGAAGCATTGGTGATAATGGCTTTTCTGAAGTGATTCAGACAGTAAAGAATCTGCCTGCAATGCAAGAGACCTGGGTTTGTTCCCTGGGTGGGGAAGAGCCCTTGAGGAAGGGAATGGATACCCACTCCAGTATTCTTGTCTGGAGAATCCCACGGACAGAGAGGCCTGGCGGGCTATAGTCCATGGGACTGCAAAGAGTCAGACTGAATGACTAACACTTTCAATTTCACTGGTGATAATAGGAAAACTATAGGTGGATGTGTAAATATGATCTTATTTTATCATTACATTGTCTAGTTTCCTTTCTAAATTGATCTCCAGCAGAACTAACATCAAACTAGAAAACCTGTTATGCTTGTGTTTTGTTTTCTGATGGAAGCATTGGAAGGTGGGAAAGTCAGAAGCTTAGATAATCCAAGAATTCTTTAATTCCTAATTCTCCCCTTCCATCGACCATAATAAATATAAACAGGTATCCAAGGAAATAATATTTATATATCTTGGATACATATAAATACATAGGTATCTATCTACATATAAAATTAAAATTAATACTTTGTCTCAAAATTTATGTTAATAAATGCAGAATATCATTGACTGTCCTCAGGATGCCAGCTTTGGAACAAGACTGTTTAGTGTTAAATCCTGTTTCATCTTCTTGGTGGTTGTGTGACCTTGGACAAGTTAGTTGACTTCTATGTATCTCAGTTTCTTCAACTATAAAAAGAAGAAAATTTCAGTTCTTACCAGTTCAAAGTGTTTTGAAGGTTGAAGGTTTCCATGAATATAAAGGCCTGAGAACAGAGTATGAACCATAGTAAGAAACTAATCACTATTCATTATTATTAATTTTATTAGGCATAAATAATATTCATGCTGCTGAAGAGGCAAATTTGCCTGCTCGAGGGTATTTAAAGACAGAAGTGTAGAATTTAAATGTATGGCAAGCAAGAAGCTTGCCCTTTCTCAGCAGAGAGTCAAATAAAGTCAGAGAACAGTGACATAAGAGAACCTTAGAATTGGGAGGTAAATTGAACTCAAAACTTTTAGAGTCATTCTTTCAATGATAGCTTCTGCGTGTGAGACATTTACAAACCATTCTTCTCTAACAGAACTGATTTTGGTGTCTTATTCCTGATCCTATTCTCTCCCTGGTGACAGTAGCCCTGAGCCTGATCCCTCTGACTTTCAGATTTACCAATGCAAAACTTCTTTCCAAGTGTCAGAATGTCTGGATGCTCACCACAGACTACATGCCACAGCACAGGAGGTATCCAAGTGGCCTATAAATAGAGCTGTGTCTGGGCTGGTGCCAATTCTTCCTGCATCAGAAATTTAATAATCTCCTGCTGAAAATTTCAGACTAGACTTCCTAACAAAATAGCAATAATCAGTTCCATCACACCTTAACTTTATTCTAGATTGCTGTCTCTGAATACAAAGGACTTGTTTTTGTTAAAAGAATGAATTGATATATAGATGCAGGAAAGATTTCCCCTATTTAGTTCATAAAATATAAAAAAGGAAAGCAATGGAAGAAACTGGCTGGTAAATTTGATTTTAAAAGCTTAAAAACTCACAATGTAAAAAATTATGAGCAATATTAAAATATAGATGATGCATTGGAAAATTGTATAAGTTATGACAACTGAGAAATTAATTTCTCAAGGCTTAAATAGCACTTATATGCCAAGAAAGAAATTGAAAATGGAATAAGGATGAGAGGAGATAATTCACAATAGAAGTAATTAAAATCAATAAACATGATGAGTTTTCAAATTTCACTAGTAATCATGAAACAAATAATGAAGAGATGCTTTTTTTTTGGCCTATGCTATTGGCAATAATTAGAATAGGTAATCCTGACAAGACTACCATAAAATTGGTATTCTTTTAGAATATCTAAATCTCACTACAATATTGTGGGAAAGTACCATACTTTAAGAATATAATCTTACAATATACTAGCAAAAGCCTTAGTAAAGTTCATACCCTTTGATCCAGTAATCTCAGTTCTAGAAATCTCCTCTGTGGAATTAGTGTTCATAAAAAGATTTTTGCACAGAATATTTACCAAAATCTTATTTGTAACAGCAAATAAACCTGTAACATCAGCAACAAAAAACAACCAAAGCAAACCAAAACCAAACAAAAAACTGGGAACAAGTATTCTTAATGAGTTAAAAATAGGGAATGATCAAGTAAACTACAGTTTATTCATATGGTAACATTATTAATCAACATATTTCCAGATGCAGCCATTATTAACTAAGAAATAATTTTTAATAACATGAAAATATATGTGAGTATATATCATACTTTGTTATATATCATATATGATAGACATCATATAAATTGTTACTAACCATGCTTTGGGAGAACTTTTATTAACCTATGGGTTGTTGTTTAGTTGCTAAGTCATGTCCAACTCTTTTGCAACCCCATGGATTATAGCCCACCAGGCTCCTGTGTCAATGAGATTTTCCAGGCAAGAATACTGGGGTTGGTTGTCATTTCCTTCTCCAAACCTAGTGGTGCATACATATGTCATAATAGATGCATGTATCATAATAAAATGCATGTATTTTGTATATCTATACATGTACTTAAACACATATATACATACTCTAGGAAAAAACTCGAAGAAAATCTTAACAGTTATTGCTTACTGATAGGAAAGAAAGAACTACGAGAAACTTTTGAGTTAGTATGAATAATCCTGCTACAAAGGTGCTTTATACAGCATTTATGCATCCTTTTTAATCTGAGCCTCAATACAATACTGTGGGTAAGTGCAGGCAGGTATTATTTCTCCCTTTTTATAGACAAAGATGCTGAGGCTGAGAGAGATGCTTGGTTTAGTCAGGATCACTTGGAAGCTAACACTAGGCAGAGCTGAAATTTGAACATGGCTCGCTTGATGCTGTATCTGGATGCACTTTTACCAAGTCTAGTTGACTGTAAGATCACATGGCTAGAAAATTTATAGCTACAGAGAGGCCAGGAAACAGTGGGAACCTCCAGCTATAATTCTGAAAAGTTTTAGGGGCATGAATAAGACTTGGGAAAGGTCAGTTGAGATTCTAGATAAGTGTCTATGCAGATGAAAGTTTCTGCAAGCTTAAAAAAATTATTTATTATTGAAAATACCTTAGTGCACTGGCTAAATTGAAGAGCCTTTTTTATGAGTCATCCCTGAGAACTTTGAGGAAAGTAAGTGGGTGGTATTTCCTTCTATACCAAGGGAAGCAAACTCATAAATAAGGAAGAATACTCTTTGTGATAACACAGTGAAATGGTGGACAAGAGTGAGGTCCATCTCCCAGTTTTGATGTCTGTGTAGTGGGTTCATATTCCCATCACCGCAGATAGGGTGCATTACTGAGGAAGTACACAGGGCTTGTTCCCAACTGAGCAAATACAGTGATCACTGAGTGTATTCCATTTGCATTCCCAAATAAGAGACTGAGCATTCTTAGCCAAGAGTTTTAGAATTAGAAAAATGAGCATTGGGGTAATTTCATCAGGAAACCAGAGCAGGTAACCTTTATTCCTCTTGTATTTAAGAAACCTATATTGTAGTTGGTACACGAAGTCTCTTTGGGGTTAGAGTCTCCTGGGTGCCATTTATTTTATCTCTAGGTATCAGGTTTTGTTTCATTTCATCAATAAGCATTCATTTATGTAATTTGGTCTCACCTCTTAAAACTTTATCTACTTTGTTCAAACTAAAAGTTTTTCCTCCATTTTCTAAGTTTGTCTGGTTACAGTGCTTTTCCTTCTGAATTTTCTAAATATGTTTTTAATTCGCAAAATCTCTTTGCATAGATAGACCTAGTGTTCCTTATCCTTGAAATGTAAAATACTATGTTAGTTTATTTTATGTCTGATTCTACTTTGGAAAATTGATGTGGCATGTTGCTATGGAAACATTCTGTACAAAGAAGACACTAGTAACTATTAATAGCTGATTGGAAACTATTATGACTCATACATATTTAGAATACTAATGTCAATATTTTAGCAGACATTTTATACATTATGGGAAAGGAATGCTTTGTTAAATTCTGATGGCTCATATCAACTTTAAAGGACTTCCCTGGTGGCTCAGTGGTAAAGAATCCTCCTGCAATGCAGGAGACATGGGTTCAATCCCTGGGTTGGAAGCTCCCCTGAAGGGCATGGCAACTCACTCCAGTATTCTTGTCTGGAGAATCCCATGGACAGAGGAGGCTGGTGGCTGCAGTCCAAAGAGTTGTAAAGAGTCAGGTACAACTGAAGCAACTGAGCATGCATGCAACTTTAAAATCATAATCTAGTATCCCAGAATTAAATTTGTTCATCTCTGGTCACACCTTCATGGCCATTCAAACTCAGACCCTGTCATTCTTCAAATGGGAATAATTTGTTGGCTGGGTTAATCTACTGTACATAAAAATATGCTCTGTGATAAAAGGGTATCAACAACATATACTCATGTTATAAGTACCAGTTTTTGTGTATGTCTACAGAATATGAGTGCATTAGTTTAGGCTTTTTGAATAGTTCTGTGGCTTTAATAGGGTGATAATATACTTAAGAAAGGAAATTAAACATACTTATTTACCATTAAAGAGCAATATAAAACAGACAGCAATGAAGACAATATAAAGTATGCCAAAATATGTTCCGAAGGGGAGTTTGGTTTAGATTGGGAGACATTGCTCTGTTGTGGAATCAAGCAAGAAAAATGTTTTATGGAGAGTTGATGAGAGCAAGAGGAACAAGTGCAGTGAAGTAACAGCATCAACTTTAGATCAAGGCAGGCCTGCATTTGAATCCAGGCTTTGTGATCCTGAGCAAGTTATTTTACCTCTCTGAGCTTTGGTTGTCTTCTATTAAACTGGGTTAACAAAATTTATTTTGCAGATAATTTGGAAGAATTGTGAAAAATAATGTATGAATAACATTTAGTTTAGATCTTGGTACACTGTAAATGATGAACAATGGTAGGTGCTATTAAGTAAATTGGAACTTGAATGACAGGTTGTACATATTTTTATGTATAGTAGTTTAACCCAGTCAAATAAATGACTACCATTTGATGAGTCCAATTGCAGGGGATTAAATGACAAGGCCTGAGATTGAGAGAGCCATAAAAGTGTAACCAGAGATGAACACATCTACTTGGGGCTAAGATTAAGTTATGATTTCCATGGTGGGAGCTAAGACTGAGGGATCAGGACAGACAGGGCAGAAAAATGAAGTGCAGGCAGAATAATAAAGACAGATCTTGCTGGTGGAGCAAAATGGTAAACAGGAGTGGTGGTGGCATTGTTTTAGCTGCTAAGTCGTGTCCAAGTCTTTTGTAACACTGTGAACTGTAGCCCACCAGGCTCCTCTGTCCATGGGATTTCCCAGGCAAGAATACTGGAATGGGTTGAATTTCCTTCTCCAGAGGATCTTCCTGACCCACAGATTGAACTCACATCTCCTGCATTGGCAGGTGGGTTCTTTACCAGTGAGCCACTTGTGAACAAGGTGGGAAGGCCTAAATATGCAGATATGTGTAAGGAGAATGTAGCTGGACCAGACTGAAGATTTTGGGGGGCTGAAGATGTTATACTATTTGTCTCGAATAGAGGCCATTTGCTTTAGATTATAAGCCACTTGACCTTAGCAGGTGGCTCGGCATCTCCCTTTTGAATGCTGAGATGCTGCCTTCTAGCAAGGTAAACATTCTATATGTATTCAATTTCTTGCTGTACGGCACCTTGGGGTGTCTTACACATGATACAGTTCTTATATAACACACCTGTGAGAGGGGAAGAGCTGTGAATAAAAATGTCTGATGTGGACTGAATGACTCAAAGCAGGTGAATGTGCTGTAGAGAAGGGCCTGGCTCTAGGTTTTCTTCCTCCCAGAGCCTTCCCGTAAAAGCCCATGTGGCCAGTCACGGCATTTACCATCACACATCTGCTCTGGAGGAGAGTGCAAGGAAGAGAACTGAGCACTGGCAGGACTTAAACAAGAGGCCTCAAAGTCTTCTGCAAATGAGTCATGAAAGCAGTTTTGCTGATACACTGTATTGGAAAAGAATATTAAAAAAAATATATGTATGACTGAATCACTTTGCTGTACAGCAGTAATTAATACAACTTTGTAAATCAACTATACTTCCATTTTTAAAAGGAAAACAGTTTTATTTTATATATACAAAGTACAGATCTGTTAATTATGAAACCATTTACGCACAGTTTTTGCAATAGCAAGTTGTCAAGAGACTAGTGCTTCCTTGTGTTTGCAAAGGGGTTCATCCTACTTCTAAAATGTTTATTTTTATGAAATATTTCATGTCAGGCTTGTGATTTTCTTTGGACAGGTAATAGCTCTTTCTCCTTTTCCTGTGATAAATGACTAGGTGAGAAAAGATGGCTAACATCTTATGAAATGATATAATGTTTGGAGAAGATTTGTATCCACCAATGTCACAAAACTAAAGCAAAAATCATCTCATTGGGTTTTCCTCAAGTTTTATGAGCAAAGAAAGCAGGTGACTGACTAAAGGAAAATTTTCCCTGGAAGATTATAGAGTTGAAGACCTTGGACTGGAAGGACATTCAGGGATCATCTAACTGATGTTTATTTTTACAGAAGAGAGTTGAAGCCAAGAGAATGTAAGTAAATGATTCACAACCTTGGCTGTTATTGGAATCACCTGTAGAGATTTAAAAATCACTGCTTGCTGGGCCCTATTTCCAGCATCTCGGATATAATTGGTTTGGGATATAGTTAGGACATCTAGAGTTTTAGAATCTCCTCAGGCAGTTCTTCTGTGTAGCTCCAAATTGAAAACCCCTGTGTTAAGTGAGATATACAATACTTCTTATACCCATATGCACTTAATAAGATGTCAATATGAACACCCAGATACGTCAGTAGGAGCTCAAATGGCTCGATCTGAAGCTATTTCCTCAAGCCTCCAAACCTCTTTCTGCATATTCCTTTGTTTGTCTTTCTATTTACTTTCCTTACATAGCCCATGGAATTTGCACACTGTCTCTAAACTAGCAAAACAAGTCATTAGAAAACGGACCAAGACAGGCATCATTCTGAGTGTAACTGACTAATCCATAATGCCTCTCCCAGAGGTACTTGTATGTGAACCAGAAACAAAGACCCTACTATAAAAAGCCTTCATGATAACAGTGAAATAATGACCCATTGGCAGTTGCTACCTATGGAGAGGCAATCCAACTTTCTCTCTCGGGTTGACTAGCTGCATTGTCCAGGAGAGCTTCAAGGTCTCCAGCTGTGAACACATGCATGTGCAAGCTTACCTGGCAATCGGCATCGGAGAACAAAAAGCCTGTCTCTCCAACTGTGAAGACCGGGATTCTTTCTACTCAGTGTGGATGTCTTCTCTCTACTCCCGTCCTTTCTGAAAAGACGAGAGGACCTGAGATCAGTGTCCTCATCCTGGAATAAAACTGAAGGATGTCTGGCTGGCCAAAGTGTGCCTCTTCATGGGATATGCAAATCTGGGAAGCTACATAGAGTTTGCTAACCTTAGACCTAGAACTTATCCTAAGAAATCGACTTTGTACCTCCATGATGTGTTTGTAGTATTGTCTATTCTTTGTCTGGTTATATCTTTCCATACGATTGCATTTAAGTAATTAGGCAATGATGAAAGCTGTTTATAATTCGTATTTCCCAGAGCGTCACAGTAGGTAGGAAATCTAAGTATCAATTTATTCATTGATTAGAATTCCTTCTGTCAAGGTATTACAAGTTTTCTTCTCTAGGATGATAGTGTGTTGATTCTTTGAACAGCAGGTCTATAGTTATTATTAGAAGTATCCACTGGAAATATACTTTTATTATGTTCTAGTTAGTAAGGTCTAGAAATAGAGGAAAGAAGGGGATATGGAAAAGCAAGGAGATGAATCATGAACAGTTAACTCTGTATTGAAGAACTTTATGCATGACCTTAAAATTTGGCCATGATTAAACAGTTTGTATCAGACTTTTCCTTCCACCAGAATGTATATAAATATGGAAAAAATATATAAAACAATTATGTGCAGGAAATGGGCATCAACCAGTGCAAAACTAAGAACTCTGAAAAAGGGAAGTGTGTGAGATATATCCTCGACGCCCCCTGGTCTCTTCCTGGGTGCAATTTCCAAATCATTATATGGGGGAATAGCCCAAGAAGAAAATAGAAGCTTTGCTGGCAGAGGAAACAGGGACTGTATTTCGAGTTACACTAATGATTAGGATTTGAGAGATAAGGTATTAGACAGGAGAGAGCTTTAGAGAAGGAGCTTCAAAAATCTACATAAAAATTCACACTGAGTCTTTGGCTGTCTCATAAAGCTGTGCTTTCACAGAATATAATTTCAAGAGATGGAGCAGAGAAAAATGCAAGGAGGCTAAAATATAAGCAGGAATTTCCAAGGTTTTGCAGTTTTCAGGACATTAAAGTTTAGGTCCAATTGATGAATATCTTGGGCTTGTCATTGTTGTTGAAACATCACATCCTAAAAGTTGGGAGAATGCTAGGAGTATGCTTTGAGTGCTAGGCTCTAGGAGAAAGGGCAAAAGTGAGACAGACTCACACTAACAAAGACTAAAATCAAGTTGTGGGAGGATCAGGGAGATCCTTTAGTAATTTAATTGCTTGTGTGTTGGTCACTTAGTCATGTCCGACTCTTTGTGACCCCATGGACTGCAGCCCACCAGGCTCCCCTGTCCAAGGGATTCTACAGGCAAGAATACTGGAGTGGATCGCCATTTCCTTCTTCAAGGGATCTTCCTGATGCAGAGATTGAACCCAGATCTCCTGCATTGCTGGCAGATTCTTTATCATCTGAGCACCATGAAATTAAAAGACACTTACTCCTTGGAAGAAAAAATTATGACCAACCTAGATAGCATATTCAAAAGCAGAGACATTACTTTGCCGACTAAGGTCCATCTAGTCAAGGCTATGGTTTTTCCTGTGGTCATGTATGGATGAGAGAGTTGGACTGTGAAGAAGGCTGAGCACCAAAGAATTGATGCTTTTGAACTGTGGTGTTGGAGAAGACTCTTGAGAGTCCGTTGGACTGCAAGGAGATCCAACCAGTCCATCCTAAAGGAGATAAGTTCTGGATGTTCATTGGAAGGACTGATGCTAAAGCTGAAACTCCAGTACTTTGGCCACCTCATGCGAAGAGTTGACTCATTGGAAAAGACTTTGATGCTGGGAGGGATTGGGGGCAAGAGAAGAAGGGGACGACCGAGGATGAGATGGCTGGATGGTGTTACTGACTCGATGAACAAGAGTCTGAGTGAACTCCGGGAGTTGGTGATGGACAGGGAGGCCTGACGTGCTACGATTCATGGGGTCGCAAAGAGTAGGACACGACTGAGTGACTGAACTGAACTGAAAAGATGATAATATTTTTCAGAGCTTCTATGATGTATCATTTATGATGTCTGTGCTAAGTCACTTCAGTCATATCCGACTATTTGCAACCCTATAGACTGTAGCCCACTAGGCTCCTGTATCCATGGGATTTCCCAGGCAATACTAGAGTGGATTGCCATTTCCTTCTCCAAGGTATCTTCTCCACCAAGGATCAAATCTGGGTCTCATGTCTCCTATAGTGGCAGGTGGGTTCTTTACCACTAGCACCACTTAAAAATGTATTAGACATGCAAATAAGCAGAAAAAGAGCAAATAAGAGATAAAACAAAATAAATAAGGGCCTAGAAGTGATATAAATATTGAATTTAGTATGTTGAGTTCAAAATAATCCTAATGTGTTAAAAAAAGGAGATGGTCAAAATGAATAAAAAGGTGAATTTTTTAAAACAAAGTTCTTTTCTTCTTTTAAGTCACTCAGTCGTGTCCGACTCTTTTCGACCCTGTGGACTGTAACCTACCAGGCTCCTCCATCCATGGGATTTTCCAGGCAAGAATACTGGAGTGGGTTGCCATTTCCTTCTCCAGGGGATCTTCCCGACCCAGAAATTGAACCTGGGTCCCCTGCCTTGCAGGCAAATGCTTTAATGTCTGAGCCATGGGTCTGCAAAGTACAATATTTGAAATTAAGGACTTTAGGTCTGACATGACTAATTAGCCTAGAATCTCATGACAATCACATTTACCTGCCACACAGGATAAAACCTATGATGTGAACATAGAAACCAATAAGTGTAGGCTGAGGAATGGTAATGAATGGTAATGAATAGTAATGAATGGTAATAAGAGCCCAAAGTTGCATATAATTAGGAGAAAATTCTTTTTGTGAACTGTACTGTAATTTGACCAACCAGATGAGTCAACTATGAAACATGATATTTAAATGGCCAGAAATACATACTTAGTCTATATTAGTTTGCTAGGACTGCTGATACAAAGTACCACATACTGGGTGACTTAAGCAACAGAAATCACAAGGGATTCTCCGTGTGTGTGTGTCTGTGCCTAAAACTTTTGTTCAAATTAATTGGAAGTAAGTTACTATTGCTTTCAACTCAAAAACCTAATCATTAAAATAACTGGAACAACACATAAGCCTTTGAGACTTCAGCATATTTGGAAATGCTCAGAATGGAGCAAAACTTGTACTTCCACATGGACAAACACCTATTTACTTGATAGCCAAAAGAATGAATAGCAAGGAGTCTGGAATGGCTGGAGGAAAAGATGGTAGAATTAAGAGGAAGATTGATTTTGGGCACAACTATGCAGGAGAGGCCTGATTTCAAAGTCTAGTTGTTGGGCAGGATCCCAAACTAAAGAAATTCTAAAGCCTACCTCCATGTTTAGATTATATAATTTGATCACATGGTATAGTTATTATTGCACATTGTTCTCTAAAATAGCTTGCTAATACATTCTTACACTTGAAGTTCTTAGCTGCCCTCCAAGTTAGCTCTATTTCTTTTTAAAATACAGTTTTCATGAAGTAACAACATGGCTGGACATGGCTGGAAGATGATGTTCACATTCATATCTTGGCACAAAGTTTTCTACACCAGAAAATATATCAGAGTGCAAGCAAAAATAGTATTCTTGAAAAACCTTGGGTTTTCTTTTTACCCTTTGTGTAGTGATGAATTGCACCTTGCCCAAGAGAGGGCTGCCTTCTCCCTTCAGCTTCTGGGAGGTAATCTCTAAGCCCTTGCAATGCCATGCCTTAGAGTAGTGTCTTTGTGTGACTGAGGGTTTGGGGATATGCCAAACAGTCTAACAATGATATTTATGGTAGAAACTTTGAATCATATGGTATCAGCTTGACCGCCAGTGTCTGGAAATAGAGGACACCTATGTAGGTGGTAAACCATAGAGCTCAAATAAAGACTCTTGACACCACTACTTGCTTGGCAATATTCCATGTATATAATCATACACTGTTGCTAGGAAAATAAGGCCTTCCATGACTCCATGAAGATAAAGCAACTTGAAGCTCTTAGAATCTCTCCTTCATTCTGTGCTATGTGCCTCTTCTCTTGGCTGATTTTAACTGTATCTTTAAGCCTAACTTAATCCGTATCCTTGGGGCTTCCCTGGTGGCTCAATGGTAAAGAATCCGCCTGCCAATGCAGGAGACTTGGGTTTGATCCCTGGGTTGGGAAGATCCCCTGGAGAAGGAAATGGCAACCCACTACAGTATCCTTGTCTGTGAAAGCCCACGGACAGAGGAGCCTGGCAGGCTACAGTTCTTGGAGTCGCAGAGAGGCGGACATGACTTAGTAAAAACAACACAGTCTGTATCCTAAATCATAATCATGAGTGTAAGAGATTCCAGTGATTTCTCTGAGTCTTTATAGTAAATTACTGAACTTGCAGTTGGTGCCTGATCTGATAGACCACTCCTTAACTTCACACTCTTTCAAAAATAATGTATAAGCTATGTTTTTATGATTGCAAATCATGACAAGTTACCTATGAAGAATTGCTGAGCAGCTCGCATGAGAATAATACTGATGGTTATGCATCATAAGGAAGAGAGTTTGGGGTTTAAAATACCTGACAGGTCCTCTAAGTACTGGGGGACATCCAACAAATACTTGCTGACCACCTTGCTACATGCCTTAAAGGTATAGTCCCTTAAATTAGGATGATTCCTAGATTTGAAAGAAAAATAATAATGACTAACAGAGAAATCTGATTCAATTCAAAGAAGAATTCGTTTGCTAACAAAGATAGATCCATTAATCCCATCAGGTTTATCTTTATGCAATAACTAAACTTATGATATCTGGAGCCGAGTAAACCTTGGTTGACTGCCTAATGTGAATTTTAGCACACACACTGTGACATTCATCACAGTCCTTAGTCTTTCTTTAAGAAAATGGAGAGAATATCTACCTCATAGATGTGCTGTGAGAATGAAATGGGATGACGCTTTAAGGCCAGTCACATAATCAATACATGTTTTCTATTATTATTATTAAAAATGTGCTCTTGTATTGAATCACTTTTTCTAAACTGAGTGCATGTCGCTTCCCAGCATATCTACATTAGAGTTAGTGGCCACTGAGTTCCTTGGTCCCAGGAGCTCTCCCAGCATCAAAAGGACAATGCAGGCCCAGTTTTGAACTGGATGCTGTAGCAGAAAAGAGCGCATGAACAGGTTTGGGATTTACTTAGCCGCAGAGACTTCAACTATGGCTGCTTTTGCTGCCTTTTGTTTTATTAGTAGAATACCAAAGAGGTTTGGCTCTTACATATACAGGAGTGCAAAGCCCCAGAGAAGGTGAAATTGCATTTTGTAATCTCATGGCTTTTAGGCAGAAGGATTATGAAGCAGCTGTTGAGAGTAAAATATTCATTAGTTTAGTCTGTAGCAACATTCAAATGTTTATACCGTTTCTCACTTGTGGTAGCTCAAGCTCTTCCTTAGACATTTTAATTGTGCAGAATATATTAAATAGGCAGAACTACACGAATCTTTGGTAAATTGCTTATTTCTGAGACTTTCTTCCTCCTCATGAAAATGTATAGATATTAGACATTAGTCTACACAAATTTATGGGATGAAGTCAAGAGATAGCGTAACATGAAAAGCCAACCTAACATTTTATAAAATTAAAATGCTTTCCCCTGAGTACATTAAAAAAAAGCCATGTTACCTCAACATTTGTCTCTGCACACTGCTACCTTCAGGCAGTTTAGCTGGTGTAGGTCACCACACTAGTCTCTTCCAGGTAATTATACCTCTATCTGACATGACACCTTGGGCTCTTTCTTATTTCTCAAAATTAATGAATCTGTTGGCTAGCAGAGTAGATCATATTATATGCATTTTAAGTAAAATGCTAAAATTTACAAGGCTAGACAGTGGCAGATTTAACCCCTGTTCCTCTTCATTGGAGTCATGGTCTCCAAACTCTAAGAGCATGAAGTAGATTTAACAGGGGAAGCCTGCAGGACATGTGTGTGCCTGGGTATGAACACACATGGATGCTAATTTACAGTCTGGTGCATGGACCAGAAATCTGCATTTTTAGTAACCACATTGGTAATTCTAAAATAGGTGACTGTAGGACAACACCATAGGAATTATATATGAAGGCTGCTGGTAGCAAAAACTATAGTTTATTCCTCGATTCTTTAAACATTATGTGCTGTTTAGGGTTAATACCATTCTCTATGGTGTAGAAGAAAATAGAACTGGTTTCCCTAAAGCAGAAATGACATTTTATTTTTCTCAGCCTTGCTGATGTCACTGCTAGATGGGCGTATAACACTTTTGAAAGGTTTAGATTGGAACTAAGTTTTACCCTTGGAATACCCGGGAGTGGTTTCTATTTGTGGTGCTCATCCTGCATTTAGGGAGTGAACATGAATATAATAGAAGCAGACCAAAGCTTCACCCATGAACTATCCCTCTTCCTGGATCACGGATATCTTCTACAGCCACTAATTCAATGGCTGTGTCTGTGTTGGTCTCTCAGTCATGTCTGACTCTTTGCAACCCCTTGGACTGTAGTCCACCTGGATCCTCTGTCCAGGGAAGGCCATCCGGATTCCTGCTCTGTGTCTGGTTTCATTGACTCCTACCAACTTCTACAAGTAGTTACCAGGAAACAAAAGAGCATGTTTTTCTGCAGCCCCACCGCTTCTTATCAGAAATATCTTAGCAAGCCATCTCATGAGAATAAAAAAATTGCTTCTGGGATCATACTGGTCATCAGTCTCCAGAGGACAGCAGTTTCTGCAGCAACTTGACACTCCCACTTTGTGCTGAAGTTGGAAGCTGCCACCTTTTTTTATAAAGTTCAGTTTTTGGCATAAGCTTAACCTCAGGTTTTTCTGGTCCTAATGGGAATTACTGTCCTTTCCACAGTGCAAGTGCTAGATATATAGTATCAGAATAAAATCCCACATTCTGTAGGGCTTCCAGGAACCATCACTGTGTCACAAAAACAACAAAACAAGCTAATGAAGCAGGTTGTATTTCTATCAGTAAACAGTCTGCAGATATATATTTCCTGAAACTAACAAAGATGATACATTAGGAAATTTCTTAGCAATGTTCTGAATTGTATGATTGTATTTAATAGTCTCATTGGGAAAATGTAGAAAGTGAGAATAGATTGTGTGTATGCTCATTCAGTCATATCCAACTCTGTGATCACATGGACCATAGCTTGCCAGGCTCCTCTGTCCATGGGATTTTTTTAGGCAAGAATACTGGAGTGGGTTGTCATTTTCTCCTCCAAGGGGATCTTCCCGACCCATGGATCCAACCCTGGTCTCCCGCATTGCAGGCAGACTGTACCATCTGAGCCACTGGGGAAGCCCAAAAGGTAACAATAGGGAATCAGAAAGTGTGTGATGATCCTCAGGCCCTGATGATTGGGTCCAGAAGCCAGATTCCAAGAGGGATAAAAAAGGGAAAGTAAAGGAAGACTTGTAATTTTAGAAAATTGACAATTTAGTGGAGAAAAATGGGATGGTTACATCCAAACTTCCAATTTTTTTCATTTTCTTTACATGGAGCACTTGAAGACAAAATAAAAACAAAAACAACTGAGATTAAAATATCCTTTCATAAGTTGATCCTTATGTTACTTGGCAAGATTGCATGAGTTAAACATCAGGAATTACTCCTACATAAGAGCAAGTGTTTCACTGTATGGCAGAAATTCATTAGTCTTGAGCCTAGTTCAGTGAGTGGCAGAATGGTCACTAAAATTTTCTTTTCTGTGATTGAGTGTTGCTTCAGCATCACTGAGTTCATTGTTCTTTTACTGTCGGAACAAGATGAAATTAAGAAGCCAGTTTGTTGGGAAGTCAGTTCTTGCTGTCTTGCAAATCTAAGAGAAATGTTGGAGCAATTGCTATTCCTGAAAACATACAAAGTCTGGAGAATTTTGTTGATTTTACTTTTCTCATAAACTAGGAGAAATGGATCAAGCCTGGCAGAGTTCAAAGCACTCTGTCACTAAAGAGAAGTATTTCCAAGGGTCAGAAAAATAAGAAGACAGTGTGTTTATGTCAACCCTTAAATTAGGAAATATCACTGGCTGACATTCCAAGCTATGTATTTCTGTCTCCGGCCATCTGAATGAGAGCTGGGGACCTGGTGCTAACTTTGAAGAGAATTGGAATGCTTGCTTCTTTCTGCAGAAACATATAAATTGAACAATTGTTTTAAAAACAGATAGTGTAATGCAGAGCTTAAAAAAAAACTCATTTAAAAATAAATACCATATGATTTCACTCATATGTGGAGTCTTAAAAAAAGGAATAAACAAAACTCATGGATAACAAAGAGGAGACAGGGGAAAGGATGTTGGGGGATGGGCAAAATGGGTGAAGGGGGTCAGCTGTATGGGATGTGATGGTAACTTGACCTTTAGTGGTGATCAGTTTGTAGTGTATACAGATATGAAGTTATAATGGTGTACACCTGAAATTTATATAATGTTATGTACCAATTTTCTTCAGTAAAAAAGAACTTTGTATTTTAGAAGCATTACCATGCAGGACACCTCTAAGATTAAATAAATAAATATCTTGGGTGCTCCATTATGAAAAGGTGAGTGTAGGTCAAAGATCTTTTAAGATCGTAGATGTTTGAAAATAGTACTTTAAAAATAGAGGAAAGTATGAACTATCTGTATTAATTTTAGTGGTATCATGAATAATGAGCATCCACCAATAATCAGTCTCAAACCTTAAAGGTATTATAAAACGTTCAATTTTCAGTCAAAGCCAACATTTTTTTCAGTGTGGTTAATACATTTCAAATGATTATAATTCCATATATTAAAATTTTATTTTCCATTTTGCTAATAGTGATTTGCCACCTGCTCAAACGATTGTTATTAGAAGCAAAGAAGTGTACCAAATATCTGGATAATTCGTTCACCAAGTTGTATAATTATGGCTTGGCAAAAATAATGTAACGTAATTCAGTGACTTAGTGAACACAGTGATGGTGGGCAGTTTCTAGTATTTTGAGATGATACTGTTCATCTCTCCTTTACTATAATTTTTCTTGTACTTATTTTTTCTATTAACTGATCTTTAAAAAGGAATTTAAGAAACTGCTTACAATACTGTAGTAGGTCCTAATTAGTTCATTATGGAAGAATTGCAGTGTCATTGCTGATTCCTCCATCTGATCCTTCCTTTTTCTGTACAATATTTATTCAGTTCTGAATTAAAAAGGTATTTATCTGGTGCTACTGTTAACTACTAAGCACCAATAGTTAACTTTTCTTGGAGATTCTAAGTTGTTTTTCATGTTGAACTCAAATGTTTGATTAGATTTTCCTGATTTTCTCCATAGGTCATTCTTAGACTGATGATTGAAGACCTTGTGTTTTAGGAAACATTGGCTTAGTATGCATTGACTGACAGAGAGCATACCACACACATGGGAGGCATCTAGAAAATGAGTTTGAGCTTGTATTATTATTATTATTTTTTTTTTTTT
>SJYQ01003292.1:69962-81359 GCA_006410935.1 Redunca redunca
CTTTTTTAAAGTTGAATCTGACATAATTTTATAGACAAGTAAGGTTCCTGTGCTACTTATTAGTTGCCCCAAAGTATTTGCCTATTCTTTTTTAATTTCTTAAAAAATTTATTGAAACATAGATGATTTACAAGGCTGTGTGTTTCAGGTGGACAGTGTAGTGTTTCAGTTATATTTTCTTTTTTCCATTCTCTTCCATTATAGGGTATTACAAGATATTGAGTATAGGTCTCTTTACTATATAGTAGGTTCCTGTTGGTTATCTATTTTAAATATAGTAATGTGTGTATTTTAATCACATACTCCTAATATATCCCTCTCCCAAAACTTTCTTCTTTGGTAACCGTAAGTTTGTTTTCTATGTGAGTCTACTTCTATTTTGTAATCAACACGTTTCCTTTTTTAAGATTCCACATATAAGTGATGTCATATGACATTTTTTTTCTCTGTCTGGCTTACTTCACTTGATAATAATCTTTAGGTCCATCCATTTTGCTGCAAATGGCATTATTCATTCTTCTCTATGGCTGAGTAACATTCCATTGTGTGTGTGTGTGTGTGTGTGTGTGTGTGTGTATAGAATAACATTTTCTTTATTCATTACCTGTCAGTGGACACATAGGTTGCTCCCATGTCTTGGCTATTGTAAATAGTACTGCTATTAACATTAGGGTGCATGTACCTTTTTGAATTACATTTCTGGATATATGCCAAAGAGTGGGATAGCAGCATCATGTGGTAGCTCTATTTTTAGTTTTTACTATACTGTTCTTCATAGTGGCTCTACCAATTTATATTTCCACCAGCAGTGTAGGAGAGTTCTTTTTTCTCCAGTCTCTCCAGAAAGTTTTAAATTTGTTTTTTAATTGGAGGAAAATTGCTTTAGAACATTGTGTTGGTTTCTGCCACACAACAGCAGGAATCTGTCATAATTATATATTGCCTCCCTCTGGAGCCTCCCTCTCCTCTCCCCATTCCACTCCTCTAGGTCATCATGTAGTGCCAGGCTGTGCTCACTCTGTTATATAGCAACTTCCCATTAGCTATCTATTTTACACAAGATAATGTGTATATGTCAATGCTACTTTCTCAATTTGTTCCATTCTCCCCTTCTCCCTATGTGTCCGCAAGTCTGTTCTATGTGTCTGCATCTCCATTCCTTCCCTATATATATAGGTTCATCGGTACTATTTTTCTAGATTCTATGTATATGTGTGTCTTTCTCTTTCTGACTTACTTCACTCTGTATAACAGGCTCTAGGTTGATCCACCTCACTACAACTGACTCAATTTTGTTCATTTTTATGGTTGAGTTACATTCCGTTGTATATATGTACCACAACTTCTTTATCCATTCATCTGTCGGTGGACATCTAGGTTGCTTCTATTTCCTGGCTATTGTAAATAGCGCTGCAATGAACACTGGGATACATGTGTCTTTTTGAATTGGGTTTTCTCAGGGTATATGCCCACTAGTGGGACTGCTGGATCATTTAAAAGAAGTCTCCATACTCCTCTCCATAGTGGCTGTATCAGTTTATATTTCCACCAACAGTGCAGAAGGGTTCCCTTTTCTCCACATCCTCTCCAGCATTTCTTGTTTGTAGGTTTTTTCGATGATGGTCATTTTGATTGATGTGAGATGATACCTCATTGTGGTTTTGATTTGCATTTCTCTAATATTTAGCAATTTGGGGCATCTTTTCATATGTCATCTTTGTTAGAGAAACATTCCTTTAGATCTTCTGTCCATTTTTTGATTGGGTTATTTGTTTTCTGAAATTGAGTAATTGTCAAGGAATGATTAACAGGAGGATTCCTACGTGTTGTTCTCATAAATCCTCTGTTCCTTATTAGTTTCTGTTATCAGAAACCAGTGGAGCAGCATGCTGCTCCCAGGACTGAGGTCATAGGATGAGACAGGCTTGAATCTCCTTCAGTAAACATTCTCTTTATGACAAAACTGCTTAGTCTTGATCCTCTTTCTTGAGATATTCCTGACCTTGTGACCATTATTAATCCCTGGTCCCTTTGGTAATGGTTGCTGTACCTTTGGTTTTCTGATCTTTATCATTGTCAAAAGAAATCTCTTGTACAACAGCCTATATATACTCAGAAAGATCACTAAAGCATCTTTGCTCCATCAGAGCTTGGGTCCTGTGTCTTTCTTTCTTTCTTTCTTCCTCTCTCTCTCCCTCCCTCTGGCTCTCTCTTTCACTTTCTTATCGTCGACTCCAGACCACCAGGTTCCAGTTCATTAAAGGACCCCAACAGGTGGCACCCAGAACAGGGACTCTGTTATATGTGGCATTTTGGACGGAGTGACTCAAGACCTATTAAGTTCGGGACCTATTGAGGTCGGTAAGTACTAAGACACGGGTCAAACGGCTGTAAAGACCCATCATTTCTCTACTTTACTTCACCATTTGTTTAAAGCTCAGAGACATTTGGTTTCACGCCAATGAATAGAGGCTTGCTTTCAAACAGTGGTTAAATGTAATCCTTGGTTTCCTGATAAATGCAGTTTTGATTTAGAAATTTGGCACCGGGTCAAAGAAAATGTTGAACGAGCCGCCAGGCAGGGAAAAAATATTCCAGTTGATTTCTGGCCCTTATGGGCTCTCATTAAAGCTGTAATGCTGCCATTTCAAGGTAATTCTAGCCCTCACAATATTCGAGAAGAGACAGAACACTATTACATGAATATAAATTAAATGATAAAACTTCACAGAAGGCCCAATTAGAACAACATAAAAATTTTCAAAAATTTCCCACAAATCCTAACCCAGTTACTCCAAATGCTCCTCCTCAGCCAACAGGTGCAACTCCAAAAGTCTCTCCTCTGCTAGAACCTAACAATTCTGATAATGACTCTCCTGAGACGTTTTTTGACACCAAAACTGGCAATGCTCTTCTGAACAATGATGACAAGTCCTTGGCACAGACTCATATTTGCAAAAAATCAGCACTAACTCACTCTCCTCCATGACAGAGGCTCTCTGAATTACTGGCTTTGCAATCACAGTTTCTAATGCTGTTGGTTTCTTCGTCTTTCCAGTTTTAAGACTATTATTGATTATTTGAAGGCTTGTCACAATCTAAGATCAGAAACTCACAAGATGCAAATGCTAGTTGAGGCAATGACTACTACCTTTAGTAAGGAAAAGGAAAGATGCTTTACCTGTGGAGATAAAAACCATTTAAAAAGGGAAGCCTTGGAGGAACACTACTGAGTGTATTTAAGCTCCCTGGCTTTCTCACCGAAGAGCAGTCTTTGAGGGTGAGGGCTGGGTCTTACTCAAGGGTAGCACCTGGCTCTGTCGCATTCACAGTAGGTGCTCAGTATGTCCATGAATGGACTTTTTTTTTTTCCTCAACACTGTCAAGAGTTGCATTGACTGTTGCAGCACACTCCATCCACATGATGCTTTAACTGTAACTTCAGAAGTTGAGGGATCAGGGTTCAGGTTAAGGAGACACTGTCAACTTATTATAAAAATGTAACTTAGGTTTTTTTCCTTTTTCTACTTGAAAGGGACCAGATTTTTTAAAAGTAACCATATATAAATTTAAACATTTGAAATCAAACCAGAGAAAATTACTTTTAAAAACTAAAAATGTAGTTTAAATCTGTCTAGTTTAAAAACAAAGCAGACAGCAGGACCAAAAGCCCTTCTACAAGGTCTTGATAACTTTCTAAAGTGGTTATATGTATGCATCCCTCTGGGGTTACCACAGACTGAATCTTCTCACATACAGCTAATATGATTTCAGTTTAGATTTACTACCCTACAATGCAGTGTTGTGTAAAATACATCTTGTTTGTGCTTTACATGAAGTATTTTCTTAAAAGGCTTTGTGTACAAATAAAATGTGTATATTTTCCTACAGATCTCCATTGTGACTTTCAGAGATATAGCCTTAAAAAAAAAAAATTGGCCCTGAGAAATTTATTCAGTGTTTTTCCAGGTGACCTCTATACATTGAGGTTATCAGGTTTCCACTAGACCCAATGGCACCCCACTCCAGTACTCTTGCCTAGAAAATCCCATTGATGGAGGAGCCTGGTAGGCTGCAGTCCATGGGGTCACTTAGAGTTGGACACGACTGAGCGACTTCACTTTCACTTTTCACTTTCCTGCATTGGAGGAGGAAATGGCAACCCACTCCAGTGTTCTTGCCTGGAGAATCCCAGGGACGGGGGAGCCTGGGGGCTGTCGTCTCTGGGGTCGCACAGAGTCAGACACAACTGAAGCAACTTAGCAGCAACCTTAAGAAGACTAATAAAAAACCTACAAAAATTTGCCCTTGCTGCCATAGAGGAATGCATTGGGCCAAAGATTGTAAATCTAAATTTGATATTGAAAGAAACCTATTCCAGGAAACTCCAAGCAGGGGACCCCCCAGGTCCCCTTCAACAAAATCCAGTGGCAAATTCTATCTTTTCCCTCAAACCCTCAACATCCGGCAATGCTGCCGTCAATATACCGGCCCTAGATGATTTTTTTCCTTTACCCTCAAGCAGTTCCTTCTAAAATACCTACCAGACTTTTTGGACCCCTGCCCCCACAAACCTTTGGTCTTTTACTTAGCCAGTTTAGTTTGACTTCTAAAGGAATTACTGTTCACCCTGGAATAATAATTGATTCAGATTATAAAGGAGAGGTTCAAATTATGATGTTATCTCAGATTCTATGACAATTCAAAAAGGAGGACAAAATTGCTCAATTACTTCTTTTACCTTACATTTCTATTAACTCCTCTAATAATGTACGGACAAATGGATTCAGCAATACAGATCAAAAAACAGTCCTTATAGACATCATTGGTATCTGAATATGCCCGACCAAATATAAGTATCAAAATTAATGGTAAAAGATTTTCTGGTTCTTGACATTGGATCTAATATTAATATTACTATTATTTCCAAACACTTATGGCCCAAATCCTGGCCTATACAAAAAATCTCCTGCCAAACTGCAGGAATTTCTCAAACCAAAGCACAAGAAATTTATCAAAATGTTCAAATCTACCCATATGAAGGACCAAAAGGCCAGCCTGCAACATTAAGACCTTATGTGATAGAGGCACCCCTTAATCTAATAGGAAGGGACTTATGCAATGGAAAACTCAGATATACATTCCACATTTTTCCTATGGGCCACTACTCATTTAACAAACAAAACAATCATTAAAATAACTTGGAAGAATGACGAGCTTATTTAGACAGAACAATGGCCCCTTATGAAAGAAAAATTACAGGCTGCTAAAGAACTTATAGACATACAATTAGAATTAAAACATATTGAGGAATCTTGCTCTCCTTGGAACTCTCCTATTTTTGTTATAAAAAAGAAATCTAACAAATGGCATCTCTTAACAGACCTTAGAAAAGTTAATGCATCTATGAAACCTATGGGTGCATTACAACCAGGGATCCCATCACCTACTACTATTCCTCAAAACTGGCACATTATTATTACTGATTTACAAGATTGCCTTTTTAATATATCTTTACACTTTCTCTCTCCCTTATCCTAATCATATCGGGCCTCATAAAAGATTTCAATAGACTATGTTACCTCAAGGTATGCTTAACAGTCCCACTATTTGTCAGAATTTTTAGCCAAGACTTTACATCCAATATGACAATTCCCTCATGCATATATCATTAATAACACACTATAACTACAAAAAGGAGAAATGATATTTTTGACACTGAATGGCCATGATTTTCTTTAGACTCCAGAGAAAACTGATTAAAATAAACTCTTTTTTTGAAATTGCAAAACTGATTCTTCTTACATATGCAGTTGGGAAAAGGTTAACTTGTTAAAATACTTCTTTGGAGCTCCAGTTCTGCCTGGGAAATAAAAACAGGCCTAAGAAAAAACCTAAAGTTAACTCTTATCATGTCCTTGGGATACACAGCTCACTCTATCTGGGACTCCAGCCATAAACAAATTGGTGGAAAAAAAAAAAAAGACAAAATGATATTTTAAATTTCAAGCAGAAAACTATGTCTGTCTGTCTATCTAAAATTATCTACATCTCAATGTATGTCTTTGTTTTTGGATAATATGAAGTTAATGAGCTCTATTTAAATTCAAGTTCATGTGAACTGAAAAATATTCAATATNTTTTTGAAGGCAGTGATCTGCTTTTCTGGGTGCTTGATGTCCTCTGCCAGCATTCAGAAGTTGTTTTGTGGAGTTTGCTCGGCGTTGAAATGATTTTTTGAGGAATTTGTGAAGGAGAAAGTAATCTCCTGGTCCTATTCCTCCGCCATCTTCTCCCCCCTCCCTGAGTGTTTGCTCTTAATGCTTTGCCCCAAATAACACAAACCACTTAAAACACAGTCAGATCCCATTTCTTTTTATATCAGGAAAAATGTACGTACTGAATGAGGAGGAAATCAACCCATTATTTCAAAACCACACCCAAATTTTCATGGTTAGTCAGTGATGGCAACAAGACTGTGGTACCTCATGGGAGTTAGGGCAGGCTTGCTTACTGACACGTTGCTTGGTTGGAGCTGATGAACTCTACGTTAGACAGACTGTGCCACCAACACCTGGGCCTAATGAAAAAATGTTTTTTAAATGGGTGCATATGTCTACAAAGGCTAGTTTTAGGCCAACGACTCTCTCATCTGTTAAACACGAGGCATAAACTGTATCAACCAGAAAAACCTATCTCTAACAACATCAGTGTTGTCAGTTTCAAGATACCCAAAGACCAAGAAGTTAACTTAAAGCCAAAATTGGGTCTGTTTGATTTACATATGTGAAAAAGAAAAAACAGTAGCATTGGCTGAGCAAGATGGTGGCTCATACATTTGACAGAGAAGTAAGCAAACTCATGAAAACAACATACAGGAGGAAAGGCCTAAGTAGTCAAAAGTCAAGGTCAGTTTAAAATAAAAGCTTTTTAGTGTCCTCTTGGACATTATCTACCAGTCCCCAAACAGACCTCTAGATGATTTTTTGGGGACTGAAATATTTCCTAAGAATGTTTTCATCATTATCGCTTCCCTTTCTTTCTATAACTATTGTTAATATAGCTTTATTTGTTTTAAATTTTTTAAACTTATCACAAGGAGATATTTTGACAAAAGCAGAAAAACATTTTGAGACATTGAAGGACACCTCCCTTCCTTTGCCCATTTGGTATCTAGATGGGTTAACTATCAATGGAAATCTAGGAAACTAATTTTACAGGGAAAGGGGTATGCTTCTGTTTCTCCAGATGGATTCAACGAACTCACATGGCTTCCTCTTTGGAAAATTTGACCTAAGGGGGCCCCAAGCATTCAAACTAGAGATGAAACAACAAAAACCCCAAGAGGAAGAAATTCCAATACAAGCCATGGCAGCTTTAAAAATTTCCAAAAAATGCTGCACTTGACATCATCGACTTTATGATCTCCCTACTTGGGGACAGATAAAAACCCCTTACTAATCAAGCTGAAAATCTGATTTCTCAACAGGGAATGCCTCAGAACCCTGAAAATATTTTTTTTCGTTATGCTTGCTTTGCTTGCTTTTGTTTCCCCCGCTCAGGCTGACTTGATTGATCACACTTATTGGGCTTATACACCTAACCCACCCCTCCTTTTATTGTAGGTTATAGAATGGACAGATATAGGACCAATCATATCCACTAATGACTCAACACATTACCTCCTTGGAGCTTGGAGGGGCCCTCTCATCCTGAGGAAGAAGGAAGACTAATTAACATTTCTCTAGGCTATGAAATCCTTCCTTTATGCATGGGCCCAACAAAATTATGTATTAATGTTAGTTGACAAACATGGGCTTTCGTCCTGCCTCCAAAAAGGAACTTCCACACATTGCTTGGACTGTTTACTGCCCTGTCCTTTTATAAAAACCATGTCAATACTACCAAAACTTTAGGAAAAGGACAAAAGTTAAAACATAAGGGGTTTACTTATAAAGACTTTTACTCTTGTTTATTGAGATAAATGTCAAGCTAAATCAGGGAAATTAATGTTTATGGCCAATTACACCATTGTTGATTGGGGACCCCATGGTATGTGGGTATCTAACTGCTCAGATGATATTAACAGCATTATGTATGACTATTCTACTTAAGTAGCATAGAAAGTTACTAACACTACAATGGAGCATTACCATGACAAAGGACTTCTTGGGTGGCTTGACGTGGAATGGCCCCTTCTTGTCCTCGAATCATCCTTGATAAACATATTGGGCCCGAACAATGGGACATCTGGAAACTTGCTGTGAGCACTGAAGAACTTGGGACTTGGACTGGACATTTCACAGGGACCAATAGTAGTCATAGAAACTTATCATCAATCATATAATCATAATCATTAAATCATATAAGTTATAATCAATCATATTTCATATAAGCTTGTGTTCCCCTTCCTTTTGTTCTAGCTATAGAAAGTTTACAATTCAATAAGACTTTACGTTCTGTAACTTGTATAAATTGCAAATTATATACTTGTCTTAACTCTTTGTTTCCTTAAGAAATGAATCCCTTTTGATTCTTCAGACTTGACCTTGTCTGCGGTTACCAATAAATCTCCAATGGCCCTGGGAAGAAGGTCCCATGGCAGGACTTGCTTCCTGGTTACTTACTAAATTGCTCTGGTGCTCTAAACGATTCATTGGGTGGCTGATTTTTGGTATTTTGGGATTAACAGCTATTTGCACCTGCTGCCATCACTGGTGTTGCTTTACAAACCTCAATTCAAACACATAATTTTATCCAAAATTGGACTAAAGATGCTCATACTATGTGGGCCACTCAGGCTCAGATAGATGAGGATATTCAAGATGAAATATAGGAACTAAAAACAGCCATCAAATGGGTTGGAGATCAATTAATAGATGTACAAAAACAGGTGATGCTAAAATGTGATTGGAATTCTACTCAATTTGGTGTTACTCCTGTTTAATTCAATAATAGTGCCTACAACTGGGAACAAATCAAATTTCATTTACAAAACATACATGATAATGCCTCTCTGAATGTACAATTATTACAAAAAGAAATCTTTGAAACCTTTTCTAAAAATCTGTCCTCTTCCACTAATTTGAAAATTTTAGCTGAACAACTAGCTGATCAATTATCTGGGTTAGACCCACGTGGATGGTTTCAAAGCATTACATACAGCATTGGGTCTAGAACTGTAATTTTGGTGATTGTCTTGACAATTATATCTGTCATTTACCACTGCCTTCATACAAAAATTGTTAAAACTAAACAAACTCAAATGGTCAAAACCCTTTATACAAATATTATAAATAAATAAGGGGGAATTGTCAGGGAATGTTTAACAGGAGAATTCCTACGTGCTGTTTCTCATAAATCCTCTGTTCCTTATTAGTTTCTGTTATCAGAAACCAATGGAGCAGCATGCTGCTCCCAGGACTGAGGTCATAGGATGAGACAGGCTTGAATCTCCTTCAGTAAACATTCTCCTTATGACAAAACTGCTTAGTCTCGATCCTCTTTCTTGAGATATGGATTGTCTCCTGACCTTGTAACCATTATTAATCCCTTGTTCTCTTAGTAATGGTTGCTGTACATTTGGTTTTCTGATCTTTATCATTGTCGAAAGAAACTTTTTGTACAATAGCCTATATATACTCACAGTAAGATCATTAAAGCATCTTTGCTCCATCAGAGCTTGGGTCCCCATGTCTTTCTTTCTTTTTCTTTCTTTCTTTCTTCCTCTTTCTCTCTCTTTCCCTCCCTTTGGCTCTCTCTTTCACTTTCTTATCGTCGACTCTGGGCCACCAGGTTCCGGTCCATCAAAGGACCCAACAAGTAATATGAGCTGTTTGTATATTTTGGAGATTAATTCCTTGTTAGTTGTATCATTTGAGAATATTTTATACCATTCTGTAGGTTGTCTTTTGCTGTTTATGGTTTCCTTTGCTATGAAAAGCTGTAAGTTTAACTAGCTCCCATTGCTTATTTTTGTTTTTATTAATATTTTCATGATTCTAGGAGATGGATAAAAAATATATATTGCTACAGTTTATCAAAAAGTGCTCTGCCTATGTTTTCCTATAGGAGTTTTGTAGTAACATTTAAGTTTTAATCCACTTTGAGTTTATTTTTATGTATGATATTAAAGAATATCCTAATTTAATTATTTTACATGTAGCTATTTTGAAAAATTGCAGAGGAAGGAACACTTCCAAAATTATTCAGTGAGGTCACCATCCACCTGATACCAAAACTAGACAAAGGTATCACAAAAAAAGAAAATTTAGGCCTATATACCAGTGAACATAGCAATCCTCAACAAAATACTGGCAAAGTGAATACAGCAATACATTATAAGGATCATACACTATGGTCAAGTGGGCTTATCCCAGGAATGCAAAGATTTTTCAATATCCACAAGTCAATCAGTGTGACATCTCACCTACTTTTCTTGGTTACACAGTATTGACTTTAGAAGTGAGCCAGTTACCAAGTAGTTTATTCAGGTGCTTATTAACTGAGAACCTCCAGATGAACAAGCTAGGCTTTGAAAAGGCAGAGATATCACAGATCAAGTTGCCAGTGGTTGTTGGATCATGGAGAAAGCAAGGGAGTTCCAGAAAAACGTCTACTTCTGCTTCATTGACTGCACTAAAGCCTTTGACTGTGTGGATCACAACAAAATGTGGAAAATTCTTGGAAGAGATGGGATGACCAGACCACCTTACCTGTCTCCTGAGAAACCTATATGCAGGTCAAGAAACAACAGGTAGAACAGGACACAGAACAACAGACTGGTTCAAAATTGGGAAAGGAGTATGACAAGACTGTATGCTGTCACCTTGCTTATTTAACTTGTATGCAGAGAACATCATGTAAAATGCCAGCCTGGATGAATCACAAACTGGAATCAAGATTGCCAGAAGAAATATCAATAATCTCAGATATGCAGATGATGTGACTGTAATAGCAGAAAGTGAAGAGGAGCTAAAGAGCCTCTTGATGAGAGTGAAAGAGCAGAGCAGAAAAAGCTGGCTTGAAACTCATCATTACAGCAATCAGAGCAGAAAAAGAAATAAAAGGAATCCAAATTGGAAAAGAAGAAGTAAAACTCTCACTGTTTGCAGATGACATGATCCTCTATGTAGAAAACCCTAAAGACTCCACCAGAAAATTACTACAGCTAATCAATGAATATAGTAAAGTTTCAGGATATAAAATCAACACACATAAATCCCTTGCATTCCTATACACTCATAATGAGAAAGTAGAAAAAGAAATTAAGGAAACAATTCCATTCACCATTGCAACGAAAAGAATAAAATACTTAGGAATATATCTACCTAAAGAAACTAAAGACCTATATATAGAAAACTATAAAACACTGATGAAAGAAATCAAAGAGGACAC